>BPLQ01014324.1:0-65681 GCA_021605075.1 Caerostris darwini
AAAAGATAATTAATTTTTATGCTCCAATGTTAATTATTAGAGGTAATTTCTTATTAAGAATTAAAGTATACCAATTTGAAAGGTAATAATTTTTGTTACGATATAATTAATTTTTAATGATCTAATAATCATTAAAAATCTTTTTTTTTTCCCGGTTGAGGTTGATGACGACAAAAGGGCTCTTTGTCTTCAACGCATTCTCTGTCTTCTTTGAACTGTTCATGCCACTTCTAAACATTTCTTTCCGATATAGGAATGCACACCGAGTGCCTTCTACAACGTTCTCGCAAACAAAATTGAATGCAAGTTCTTTTCACAATTAATTCAGACACCTCAAAAATCTCCGGAATTAGTTTCAGCGTCTCACAAAGCCAAGCGTAACTCAAACACTCATGAATATTTTGACGTCAAATTTCACACAAATGTCAAGGACAGTGTCAGCAACCTAAAAAAAGAAAAGCCCCGTAAGCCACGGGAATTTTAAATTGAAAAATTGTTCTTTGGACACAGTGGTATGGAGTTTTATTTAATTCAGGATTTCCTTGGTTCTAATTCAGATATCTCATTTGTTTCAGGAATTACCTGAATTTCGTGATTGAGGAACTGAAGAATCCTACTGTGTGAGTATTGCCATTTTTTTCTCTTTGGAATCAAATGATGAAAAATCGGCATCTAATCTTTTTCGTCCCTCCTTCCAGCAACCTCCCGAGAGCCATCTTCATCTCATGCATCCTGGTGACGGTGGTGTACACCTTCACTGTGGTGGCCTTCCACACCACCCTATCTGTAGCAGAGGTTCTGGGAGCGGAAGCAGTAGCTGTGGTGAGTGCACGCATAGCATGCAATACGGGATATTTAAAAAATAAACACGGGGTGTTTCTGAACAGGTTTCGAACAATAAATAAATAAATAAATAAACCCGGCGGTTTCGAAAAACAATAAACAAATAAATAAACCAGGAGGTTTCGAAATAAATAAATAAATAAACCAGGAGGTTTCGAAAGAAAAAAATAAATAAACCAGGAGGTTTCGAAAGAAAAAAAATAAATAAACCCGGAGGTTTTAAAAAAAAGTAAACACTGTTTCGAAAAATTAAACACTGGTTTCTAAAAGATAAATACATGAGGTTTCTAAACGACGAACACGTGGGTTTTCTAAAATATAAACATGGGGTGTTTCTAAAATATAATCCCGGAGGTTTCGAAAAAAGTAAAGATGGGTGTTTTTGAAAAAAGTAAACACGTGGGGTTTCTAAAAGGTAAACAATAGGGTGTCTAAAAGTAAACGCAGGGGTGCCTGAAAAGTAAACACAGGGGTGTCTGAAAGGTAAACATTGAGCTTTCTAAAAAGTAAACATTGGGGTTTCTAAAAAGTAAACATTGGGGATTTCTGAAATATAAACATTAGGGTTTCTAAAAAAAGTAAAAACAGGGGTTTCTAAAAAAAGTAAAAACAGGGCTTTCTAAAAAAGGGATAATTTTTCTTGAAAAATAAGAACAGGGCCTACTAAGAAAGAAGATTAAGACCTATAGGAAATAAAACTTGAAATTTCATTATTCAACAATATTTTTTAATGCGGGCACATTAAATGCTTGCACATCTTTGTGTTTTGATTATGAACCCTTTCAATTTATTGAACATTTTACTCGTATTTTATATAATACTCGTCATTTTATATACGCATTGTTTCAGACGTTTGCGGACAGTCTGTACGGCAGCATGGCGTGGATTATGCCAGTTTTTGTGGCCATGTCAACGTACGGAGGAGTCAACGGAATTCTCTTCACTTCATCCAGGTTGGTCTTCTTTTATTTCAATGCTGCTTTCAAAATCTGCAGTTTCTATATTGTATTGCTTTTAAGCGCTATTCATTTGTAATTAATATTTCTTTTATGAACTTTAGTAATTCTATACTTGATTTTTATATAAAACTTTTAGCTCCATGCTCAAGTTAAATGCAACATCAGTTAATGTAAATTCTAGGCCTTTTCAAAAATTTAATATTTCTAAAAACATAATAATCACTATATTATTGAAATTTTTTCTTTGTTTGCTATTTTGTTAATTCTAACATTTTAAATTGAAGTTAAACACTAACCATAATGATTGGTTTATTTATATTTATTTATTTTATTTTTATTATTATTAATATTTTTTACGTTTAGTTTAATTTTAAATTAATTAACATAACAACTAACAATATGACAACTGTCTGAATATTTTGTTGATCTAACATAATACATTAATTTGTGAAAAGACTTTTCAGCAAAGTTTTTTTTTTTTTTTTTTTTGTAAATTAAATATACTTACTACATGAACATTAGTTCATATTAATAATAAAGACATTAGGTGTAAAGTCAGACAATGTGAACAAAAATAGAATTAAAATAACTTTCTTAAAAAAAAATATAAACTTTTTGACGAAAAAATATTTTTGTGTTTATTTTATCATGTGTTTCTTGAGACTCTTCGTCCATTTTATCATATATATTAAATTTTACACGAAGAATTTGATTCTGATGATGAAGAAACTGTAAACAAATTACCCATTCCATACTGACAAATGAGTATTGCATGCACAAGATTTAAACAATAAAACTTATTTTGTTTCTAGTTTAATTAAAAATATTATCTTCATGGCAGTCCCATGTGTACTGCATATGCATGTACTTACAAGTTATCTAATGTGCTTATTGCAAATAATTCAAAATGTCAAGACTTCAATTTGTTGAGAATGTCGATTTCAAATTTCTGGGAAACATTTTTAGGGGTTAGAAAGTTTAAAGGCATATCATTGAGTCTTAATGATACACATAAGATAATGTCCAAAAATGGCAATTGTCTTGAAAATTGTCTTTTGTGTTCCAGGCTGTTTTATGCTGGTGCCGAGCAAGGACAAATGCCCCGCATCCTGGCCATGATCCAGGTGTCGCACTTGACACCAGCGCCCGCTGTCATCGCCATGGTAAGCACACACATCTCTTATTCATAGCGAGTGTCGGGAATACTGCATCAATAGTTTCCTGATGGTCAATATCTCTTCATCTGTTTCTGTATTTTCTCTCGAACCAGAAATATTTAATAATGAATTTCGAACCAGAATGTCTGAGATTCCGTAAGACAAATGCCGTCTAATTTGACGTGAGGTAATTTACTGCTTATAACAAGTTATTCTTGTGCAGTTATGCTACAATGATTTAAATATGTAAGCAATGATTGTAGCATATCTGGATAACATAATTATTATGCAATTATGCTTATGATTTAAGTATCTAAGCAATGATTGTAGCATATCTGGATAACATAATTATTATGCAATTATGCTACAACAGATTTAAGCGTCTCCCCAGAAGGAAGTATTGCCACCAACTTTGGCAAGACGTGAAAAATGTTACATCATTGTAAACTAATGTCTGTTTTTTTTAACATTATTTTCAAAATAATAATAAAAAAAAGCTAAAATTTTTTATATAAAATCAAAATTTTTTTTTATTTTAATTTTTGTAAAGCTCTATAAAATTATATATTAAAAAATAACTCATATGAAATTCCAAATATAGACATCATATCATTATGTTAATTAAACAAATTGCTGAACCTGAATTAGTTGAAAATGAACAGGTCGTGAAATTTTGAGGTATATTTAGTATATTTGCATAGTTACATTTTCAAAACTGGTAAATATATTATAATAAAATTTTATACTTTTCTTATTCTGCCTGTTGGCTATTGTATGTTCTATATGTTATGTATAGTATCCTCTATGTTCACAATTTCATCGAAATTGAATCGTTCCTCCTATACCAGCATTTCCAAAAAAATTACTGTAATTTTAGTATATAACATTAATATTCTTAATAACAAAAATACATAAATTGTTCCCGAGGGATTTTTAGTTATCAGACGAGGTGAAAAAATCTTTACAACATTTTAGGTATTTTTCATCGTAATCAATGTGCTTTTAGCATAAAAGAAAATGATTTAACGGCATAATATCCGAAAAATAAATTTTCTTACTTCTATTTGGTTCCTCATGTAAATAATACAGTTATAGAAATTTCTGAAAGATTGATTTTAATCATTAAATTAATTTTTTTGAAAGAGTACCGTAAAATATTTAAGTGTCAAAATTACCAAATGTATACGATAATATTAAAGTAACTTCATTTTTTTTCTGTAATAAGCTTAAGACGGCTCCACTGCGTTGTAGAGTCCAAAATCTTGTCATGTGCATTTGTAGGACTTCGTTGATATGATAACGCGATTGCTGCATTGTTCCGCGCGCTGTTGTTTTTACAGTTGTGAAATCGCTGAGTTAACGGAAATGGAGCCTTCCGTTTTTTCTGATGCTTCAGACAAGCCATTCATTCATGATTTTTCCTGATGTTGAAATAAAAAAAATAAAAAAATCTCCCCACAGCAATTGATTAATCAAGAGACATAAAATACTTCCACTATATAAATACGATATCTCGTATGTATACGATAACTCGTATAAGGTTTTTTGAATTTATTTGTCGTCTTCCTTTAACGTTTATTCGGTTTCACAAGAAGGGCTTGCTGTCTTGCACTTTCTAATTTTTTTTTCCTTGCACTTTCTGATAATTTTAATATTGTGAAATAACTGTCTCGTATTTATTGGGAAAACATTCGGTGAAAAAAAAATACCAAAAAATGTTGTCTGGGACACAATCTTTACTGTTTCTACTCTTTTGTTTAAACATTGCAATAAGCGGAAGTCGAATTTTCATCCGCTTGTAGTCTAAATAACGTGAACTGAAACTGGAAGATTTGAGTGAAAATAAAACCTTTAAACCATTGCATTCAATGATTAAATCATACATTAAAATAAATTCCTACAAAAAAATATTTCTTGTCCAATTAAACATTGATAAAATTAACTATTTATATTTTGCAAATTGTTTTCGATTTTTCTTCGTATTATATGTAGTAGTATCTCGGCCCTTCATTCTTTCCAGATCATTGAACAAGAAATAAGACATTTTTTAACATACGAATCTTTTGAATAAAAAAATGTGAAAATGATTAATCCAGGATTATGGGAAAAATCCTATTGTTATGGCATATCATACATTGATGCTGTTATATACAATATAGCACTGCTTAGTTCTGAAATAAAGATCTACCTTCCCGTGGCGCACCTGGCAACACTTTTTAGTGGCTAAAAGATTGCAACTTGGCATTATTGTTAGATTAATGAACTCTGTTTCAGCATGTTTTGTTGTATTATCTGTTTTTTTTTTTTAGTTGTTCTTTTTATTGCTGTAACTGTTCATAATCTTCCATTGGCACTAATAAAAAAAAAAGTTCTGAAACACATTATTTAATTCTAAAATGAAAAACTGTTTAGTTCTAAAATGCATAAATATACAAGAATAGTTTAATGAAATACATATGCATTTGAAAATTTATCAAATTTAATTTTACTTCATGGATCTGGTTATAAGGATTACCAGATTTGATATTTACTGAAAATTTGTCCCCATGGCAAATTTCAATACTTCTGCCTTTCCCTCAGGATATTTCGAAATGGTCATCACCTGCAACGGTATTTAATTTTTGTTGATGACGAACTTCTCTGCAAAGTTTTTAACATTCATCTATTTATGGCAAAGATGTTGACGCGTTAGTATTTCCTGTGACTGATTTATATATTAAGTAATCGCGTATTTATTAAAGAAAATTCTGGAAAATCCCAGGGAATTCGTTTTTGTCATAATCCATAACGAATCTACTAGTTTTTAAAGTATATCCATGAGGAACCATCAAAATTTTATTTATTTTTACCCTAACATGCATTACAACTGGGACATCTAGAAGAAAATAAATCCTTTAGACACATTATGCAAGTTAAATTATTCCATACTATATATATTTCTTAATCATCAAAACATAAACAAATACGTATTACAATTCTTCTAGCTTTTTCTGTTTTGAAACTACCGAGTTTAAGTGCTACTTGAATGCACTGAAGGATATTTTGCAAATAAATATATCTTTCCTGTATATTTTGTTGCTTTTAACATGCCATTACATTAAAAAAAAAAGACCTTAAAATATATGTTGAAACATTTTATTTTAACCTCAAGGTTTGTTTTCCAATCTTATTATCACCAACCTATTTCTGGCTGAAGAAAACGTAGAAATTTATTCTTTCACCTTTCCTGAAAATAATGAATATCTTTTTCTGTTGTAAAACTGGCCGTAAATATGATGGCCGAGTGACTATCGCTCTGATGCTCAGTATCACAAGATTCAAGTTCGAGTCCCGGTGTATCATGAATTATTGTAGTGTTCTGACCATAGGTCGTGGTCGTCACTTTAAAACATAGGTCGCTGTCTAATATGACTGTGAGCTGATAACCCAATCCCGTAAAATGAAAACATCTCATGTTTCGGAATCTGCCAATAGGCAGAAGGCCTTGAACCACCATGGGGCTTCGTGCCATTTAAGAAGGAAACTTCTATTCAAATCAAAATGAAATTCTTAATGATTAAATTTTAAAAAAAATACTCTGTGTCTTTATAGCAGATGTTTTTCTTTCAAATGATTTGTAGTAAAGAAATAAATGAAATAGCAGATGTTTTTCTTTCAAATGATTTGTAGTAAAGAAATAAATGAAATAAGGTAATTTAATATCGGGAAAAATAATTAATAGGTTAACTATTGCATTTGAATTAAATATTACTAATTCATTGTGCATCTGAATTCTAACTTCATTCAGATGCATTCAGCGCATTTATTCTATTCTATATTATATTTATATAAACACATTTGGGACATTCTAACTATATTTATATAAACACAATTGTGGCATCTGGAAGTTTGCCCCTTCTTCCTCGAGTCCAACTTATACAGATATATGGGGCCATCGAGGGTTTAAACATGCAAGGTTTCAGTTTGTGTAATCCTCCTCTGCAATGTTGATTTTAATTCTGATTTTCCAATTCATTAAAAAAAAAAAAAATTGTAATCCTTTTTAAACCTCAAA
Source organism: Caerostris darwini (assembly GCA_021605075.1). NCBI lineage: Eukaryota > Metazoa > Arthropoda > Arachnida > Araneae > Araneidae > Caerostris > Caerostris darwini. The sequence goes on from BPLQ01014324.1 coordinate 7,014, forward strand.
ATAAATAATTCAGTTTAACAAAAATTAAATTATGAAGATTTGATAATGCTTTATTATTTGTTTTTTTCATAGGCCTTGCTGTCAATCTTGTACCTTTGCTCGAGTGACATATATGCCCTTATTAACTATGTAGGATTCGCCACATGGCTCGCCATCGGTTTGGCCGTGGTTTGCTTACCATACCTCAGATGGAAACAACCTCATCTGGCTAGGCCCATCAAGGTAATTTTGCCTCTGAGTTGCTCAGTAGACAATCCCATTCATTATTGCTATTTTATGTTATGATATTCATGATTGTTATTTTCTATTGCAGTGTCATTCATTATTGTTACTTTTTTATTGTAATGTCATTCATTATTGTAATTTTTTTTTTTATAATATCATTTTTTTTTGTATTATCATTATTATTTTCCATTGTGATGTCAATGTATGACATCACAATATAATCATAATGTATGACATAAATTTCTAGTGAGATGTCATAAATTATAGTTATTTTCTATTATGCCATTTGTTATTTTTATTATGTAATTATAGCTTCATATGAAAATTTATTTCAGGTACACTTGATCTTTCCCATCATATACATCATCGCTACTATCTTCATCACAGTTGTCCCTATGATGGCAGATCCCGTTGGAACAGGTACTCTTTGCTTTGACTTTTTTTTTAATGTAGATTTCATGCTTTTTACTATTGTTTTATTTTATATTTGCTGTGATTAAATAATTGAAATAAGTTCTTTAGATAATTTCTCTTATACATGCTAATGATATCTGAATGATATTCATTTGTCACCAAAGCTTATTCACTCAGCTTAGTAATGCATACAAACTCATTTCTGCTGACTTTTGTTTCTGCCCCTCAGATATTATTTCTCATGATTCATTTTTATATGGGTAAACAAAAACGTTAACATGCATGCACTATATGTCTGTAACCTGGAGAACTTCTGCAGAATGAATCCAACATTGACAAAGCACATTTCCAAATTACATGTCAGTGTAACTAATAAAGTTAAAGTAAGTGAAGACGAATATAATTAAAGACTAATATTATTTTAATAACGAATTTTAATATCATTTTAAGTAAGTGAAGACGAATCTTGAAGACAAACTCATAATCATTACTTTTGAAATAGCTTTATCCAAACTATTCATGATGGGAATAATAAGAATTTGTAAAACATTGCAAATCTGATATTCTGTTTGTAATTAATTTTTCATGTAAGTAATCAATGTCATAAGTAATCAATTTTTCATGTCAAGTAATCAATCAATATCATGTAAAAAAAGGCTGATCAAATTTTTTCAAAATAGATAACTTGTTGAAAGAATTAATTTTAGTTGAAAATGGAACTATCTTTCTTACACTTGATGCTTTCTCACTTGTTTTACAAGAATTTGGATAATGAAACTTATTAATTTTTTTTATTTTTTATTTTGTAAATTCCTTAAACCGCCTCTTCAGTGTATCAATTTTGTTCCTTATGGTATAATGCAATGGCTGGGGATAGTGGGGTATGGCTGGGGATAATGCAATTTAAAAATATTAAGGGTTACTTACTCCATAAATGATTAGTCTTATTGAAGAAAACAGAAAATCGCAACCTACATTCCTCAAAGCACTGAGATCATTTCTACTAAATCTACTCACCATTTAACACAGTGATTGTAACTCATGCCACCAGTAGTAATCATATCCCCGGCCTCTACACACTAGCTAGCAGCTCTAGCGTTCAATTCTTTTTGGTTTTAGAGTTAGCATATCTCATGTGTATCATAAGACAAAATCCCTGTAAGTTCTTGATTGACCAAATCTATACTAGGCATTCTGCCACAATTTGCATCAAGTCATTCCAAAGAGATCTTCATAAGCTTGCTGTTAGCAGAAATGTAATTCTGGTTTCATGAGTCATGAGATAATGGATTTTTGTTTTATTTTATTCATAATTATAGAAAACTGTCTATCCCACAAAACTCATAGAAATCAGTGGAATTCTATTTCTATTTTTGTCATATAATCAGAAAATTGTCCCCCAGGCAAATTCCCTGTAAATCCTTTCCAGCAGAAATTGTATTCTGGTTTCATGAGTCATGGATTTTTGATTAATTTTATTTATTCATTTATTAAATTTATTGATTTTAATTTTGCTTAATAAACTTCAGTTCTTTAAGTTTTTGATCCCTTTCAGGTTTTGGAGCTTTGATCATATTAACTGGTGTTCCAGTTTACTTCCTTTTCATCTACTGGGAAAACAAACCAAAAGCGATTCGACACGCCATCGGTAAACTTTACTTCTCTCCTATTCTGCTTTTTTTGAATTATACTTTTAATTTTGCAATGATTAGGATTAAGTGTTAATGAATATTATTATGTTCAATTATTGTGAATTAATATATGGTAGTTTTTTTGTTGAATCATGTAAGCAATTATTAAACAATTCGTGTCACATTTAACTTATAGCTACCCATTGTGGCATTGGTTGTAGTTAACAACAGGAAAACATTTTTATATTTTGAAATTAATTTCTAGTGGCTAACTTTTTAACTATAATAAGTATAGATTTTTATTATTATTAATCTTCTCAAGCATTGAAAAGCTAGATTTGAGTTAATTCTTTTAACCTTTTATTAACAGAAATTGTAATCCAGAATGAAAAATTCTTTTTAAATTAAAATCCGCTGATTTTTGGTAAGAAGTTATCATACCTGTTTGTTATAGTTATTAATTATTTTTTCTTTTTCAGATGGTGCTACTCGCACTTTGCAGAAGTTATTAGTGGTTGTTCCTTCTGAAAAAACTATGTAGTGCCTGGTATCATTTATTAGTATTTAATTAAGGAGAGATGAAAAGACTGTTCAGTGAAAAGAAATTATTGGTCACAGTTTTGAAATTGTATTATGAAATCCGAATTTTTTTTTTCTCTTCATGTTTATCATCACAAATTTCAATGCTTCATTGTATTACAAATATTTTTTTTCATAATTCAATAAGAATTTATATTGTTAAAAAATGAACAGATTTTGTTTTTATTTTAATTATTTCCACATACATGTAGTGAATGCATGAAATGAAGAATTTTAGTGTGAATATCTGCTGATATTGTATGGTTTTTGTGATGTCTTATATTGTTCTGATGTAGAATTTTTTGCTGACTGTGATTGAATGATTATAAAATTAAGGTTAATTGATTTCAAATAAATGTAATGATGTCAATCGCATTTTATTCAAAATTTGTAAAGCCTCAAAAATATTTGAATTACTATTTCAACTGTGTTCAGCTTATGTTTCCCTTAAGGGAAATATAAGTTTTGAACTACTTACTTGGAATGATCAAGTTTATGGGGTTTTAAAATAATTTAATTGGATTTTTCAAAATAATTAAATAAAATTGTGAAAGCTGACATCATAATTCAATGTTGATTCAGGTTGTATTGAAACAGAATTGGCCATTTGTAGTAAATTCTTCAAAAACTTGAATTTGAATATGTTTGAATGCCCATATTGGTCATTGAGTGAAAACTGATATTCTTCTATGAAGAAGAACAGCTTTATATACAGTTTTCTATGAATACAAATGTAGCTATATTTTTATAACATACATATACACTATACAAATGCAAATGATGTGTGTTTTTCAAAAAAGAGCTTGTTGGTTTCAGCCATTTCTTTTTTTACAAATTTTTTCTGAATAATATTTGGTTTTTCATTTTAATATCTGTGTTTGCTTCGACATATTTTATTCTTTAGAAAATTTCCTTTAAAAGTTTTATGCCAAAATTGTATTTTCTTTTTTTTATGACTGTTAAGAATTTTTTTTGTGTGTGTATTGTTTTATATTATTGAGTTGTGTACATTTGTTAAATTAAATATTTTTAAAATATAAGAACTTGTCTTCACGAGTTCTTATATTTTAAAATATTTAATAAAAAATCTAGATGTTGTTATAACTTGAATTGATATGTATTTAAAGTAAAAAAAATTGTTTGGAAAAATTGTATGTATTATGGAATTACTTGAGGCATACATATGTGTCACATTATTGTTAAGAAATATTACTTAAAATAATCTTTATGCTCTTCAATAGATTTATTTACTTACTACCCAATGAAACATTATGAATATTAGCATAACAACATAACATTCTATGTATAGTAGCTTATTGTAAATTCTGCATGTGTTGCTCTCTGAACCAATGATATATTTCTTATTTGGCTATCAAATGTTATAATTTTATGCAATTAAAAAAATGTTTCTTTTTGTTTCTAAGCGTATTGACTTGACATTTCTCACTAGAACCACAGATATGTAGTATATTTAGAGTTATGTAGGGTAAAGGTCGGATTTCTACCTATCCATATTTTTACATCTCAATTTTAAATTAACACCCTCAAGAGTTTCATCTGAGAGGAGGGTGGGGGATCGTACCTTTCTCCATGACCCTAATGGACGGACATTCCTGCTATATGTAATCTATCCTCATCATTGACGCTGTAATACTGCATAACTTGTCGAGTTTGATCCCGAGCACCTACTTCAGAAACTTAACATGTTAACTGGAAAATAACTCTGGCCTGGGTTTTCAGTAACGAATTTATCAAAAATATGTTTTTTACTACATATTTGTTGAAAATTGTTCTGTTAAAAATGAACATGATATATATTATGATTAATATGAAAAATACATTATTGTACACTCTTGCGATTTTATGTGTGGAACATATATGTCTAATGATTGCAAAAAGGTTGAAATGTGACCAAAATTTCGTTTTATACAACAAGCGCTTTTCAAATCCATTTTCAGACTTTTTATTGTTCATGCTATATATAAATAATTTCATTGATTAATCAAAGCAATGATTGCATGTGAAAAAATATTTGCTTTTATTTTTTAGATCAATTATTTAAAAACAATTATTGTGGAAATGTAATAGACTGAAAAGCTTCTGCATACATACTTTCTTTTGTGTAAAAGTGTATGTTATTATGTTATTTTAATAACTATTCCATCTGCTCAATGTTATGTACTTTTTTTTACCAAATGTGTTGATAGTGTTATAACTTATATGCAAAACTTCTCCTGTGTGTTGTTATAGGATATCATTTCTTAAGTATATTACTCAAAAAATGTCTTTTTACATTTTTATACAAAAAATATTTTTAATTTTTTCCCCACATTTTTTAAGAATTATAAGTACTGATCTAATTTTTTTTTTTTTTTTTTCAATTTGGTAGCTTAGTTAATTTAAAATTATTAATTGAATGCATCAATATTTGAATGAATATTTTGAATATACCCGGTATATCAATCTTTTAATGAACGTTTTCAATATTTAATTCAAAACATTCATTGAAATATTTCATTTGAACTGTTTCATTCATTATATTTTATATATTGTTTTGGAAGATATAATAAAATTTTGCATTTCAGTAAATGAAATGTTATTTAAATACTGCTGTATGTCTTGTTTTGCTGTAGTGCTTATTACACAAATTAATAATTGGGAGGTACTATAAATGAATTTTGCCCAAATCTCCCAAATCCCAAATCTTTTAATGTTTTTTAATGTACTTCACTTAATTGGTTATAGAAATAAAAAAATGTAACTAATTTTTTTTTTATTTCTATAACCAATTAAATGACTAGAAAAAAATAGGAAGACAATAAATGTACAAAAAAATGTAATAGCCATAAATGTTGTCGCTAAGAGTAAATGATGTTGGCAACCAATTGAGTGACAAAAAAAATATTAAGAATACAATAAATATAATATCCATAAATGTAAATGTCCATATGTGTTCAATAAAAAAATTCCCTATACTTAAAGCCTATGATTTTTTTTGAATTTTTTTCAAATGGTGCGAGCTTCGCTTATACAATTTAATTTGGAATCATTCATTGGACATCATGAAATTTTTTAAGTTCCATTTTATTTTCTTGGGAAAAATGTATATTATCCTAATATTTCAAAAGTACTGTTTTTTTTTAGTATTATGAAATATTATCAATATTTTTATATAATAAATTTTTTAAAGAATTTTGTTTTCTATACTCCACAAAAAATATTTTTCGTCTGTAATTGTAATACTTTATTTTAAGAAATGTTTAACGTTCTAGCAAGTTTTCAATGAATTTATTCATTTTTCAAAGCGGTGACTGTAGCAATCGTCACGTTTGAAATAGAAAACCCATGGCATCTCATTCTCTTGTGAGGGTCAATTCTAAACATTTGAAGACATCGTAGTTAAAGTGGAATAGTTATTTATTTCCCTAAGCTTTAAAATGATATTCAATTTTTTACAGGTTATGCATTATAGTGAAAATTCTAATTCTGTAAATATACGTTCATTCATAATTTTAATAAATTTTAAAATTTATTAGCATTATTGTTTATTAGTATTATCTGATTTGTGTCAGTCAAATTTACCTACTGTTACATTTGCTGTATATTCAATATTGATATAAATGCCTATCCCATCATATGTTTTAATTTTTATTCATTTGCAATTATTCACCAAATATAACGACTAGCAGATTCAGCCTTACCTAGGATATACCATAGAGAATTTGCTGCACTACATGCCTTTCAGGAGTCTCTTAAGTTATATTTGTATTACATGTAATGAAAAATCTAGAATATACTTAGTGAAGTATACTTCTAAAGTTGACTTCTGTTTAACATTGAATATATTTCTTTTTAATTTAACAAGATTTATGCCCGTTTTCCTTTTTGGAGATTTAAAACAACTCTTAACGGTGCTGTAACTCAGGGGCTCTTCATTTTTTTTTGTTCACAACCCTCTTAAATATAAAAATGTCTCACACTTATCATTGATGTGCAGAGAAATTACAAGAATATAAGGCTAGATTTTTTTTTACATCATTGAAAAAATGTAAATAATCACAATAACTAATAGTTGAATAAAAAAAGTGACTAATATTTATACCATTGTAAAGAACAACGATATTAATTAAAACTTTTAATGTGAAAATAATAAAAACTACAAAGAGGCAAAATAAAAAAGTTTCCAAGTACTTAAAATGTTCAAATTGAAAAAAGGAAAAGAAAAACAATAATATTGAAAACTTAGACAAAATTATATGTCATTAATTATAATTATAGCCATTGTTCTTTTCAATGATATCTTCTCATTCATTTTTTGATGTTTTTTTTTTTTATAAATTTCATTTGGGTTTGCCTCAAAAAAAAAAAAAATTAAAAAATCTAGCATAGTTTTAATTTCATCACTTGAAAGCCTGCAAAATGATTCTGTAAGATTAAAAAAAAAAAAATAATCTGTTAGAGCTTGGTCAAGAGAATAGATAAAGTGAAGTTTCATTTCGTCTGGGACACTCTTAGTTAATTTTACTGTGTGGAATTTGGTATCTTTATGCTACAGGATCATTTTTCTGTTTAGAATGCTTTTTTTTTACCCTTAAAAAAGTTGTTAGGCATCTTAGTTGTCGACAGTCGTAACAGCACATAGCCCACAATTCCTTTCATGTCACCTCCACACACTCAAAAGAATCTTCTTCGGATGCAGATCACTTTTAAGTTGTTGGAGGGACCTTGGAAGATGACTAAGCCATTGTTAATTAACTGTCTAACATTATTAAAGAGGATTTATCATAGATAGTTAAAGTTGAATATGTATTATGACGTCTTTCAGTTGACTTTCAGAAAAACTTCTTTTGCTACTACTTGATAAATCATAATCCTTGAGAATTCTGTATAATTCAAGACTCTAGGCAAATGTTTTTAAATTTTTGCTCCATGTATGATTGGCATGTATGATAAAATCCATTAATATTTGGATATATTAACAATTCTGTCTGGCAACTGGCGTACCGATTACGGAGTACCAACAGGGGAAAATACCCCTTAAACCTCCGCATCTAAATTCATAAATATGCTTTAAATTTTAATTGGCTGCTTAATTAATGTTAGAACAACTCTGTCACTTCACTGCCTTGGACATCTTAGAATGCAAGGACATTGGTAAATAATTCACTCACGGTTGATGAATGCATGAAAGCAACACATCCATAGTTAAAGAATAAATATAATTGTTCAATAACTTGTATTCCAGTATAATTGTTCGATAATTAGAAACAAGACTCGTGACTTGATATGAAAACTTTAATCATGAAAGCAATACATCCTTAGTTAAACACGATTTTAGTATAATTGTTCTATAGTTGTAGTCAAGACACTTGACATTTAAAGTTGATGTTGAAATATTCAATAAACAGGTCATAATTCCTAAGATTATGGTATATTTCATTACTTAACAGCAACGTTTTTTAACTTACAGTTGTATCTTTAAATTTTGTGTATTATAGTCGTCCTAGTAAAGTAAATTTGAAGGAACAGGAATAAGTTAATAAATGTTGATTTTTTAATACTTTCACTTCTATTTGAGAATTTTATTAAATTAATACATGTTTTTGAAAAAATTCAAAACAGGCTGATAAAATTTGAATCTGTTTATACAAAAGATGCATTGATATATATATATATATATATATATATATATATATATATATATATATATATTTAAGTATTTCATTTATAAATAAAAATAAATTCTTTAAAAGATATATTTGAAAATTATAGTATTACAGTTAAATGCGCTTAAAATTTTAAATTATACTTCGTTTAGCTTACTTTTTTAAGAAATATTATTAGACATTATATTTAAAAATATGAGACACCTAATGCTTCTATTAATTTCACATAGATGGCAGCACCAGTGACATTTTTTTGTTCCTTTTTATTATTGTAATTTTTTAGTATAAATATTTTTATCCCCATTAGTGACTTATAAAGAGTTTAAAATGTGAGAGAAAAATGAATTTCTTTTGTGAATGACGAGGATATATTTGTTTAGTTAAAAAATTCAAAAGTATTTTGCCTGCATTTTATTCTTTGTATTATAATTTCAATTCCTACATTTATTCGTTAACAAATCGAAATAAAAAAAAAGATGAACTCCGAAACTAACCATCCGATTTTAACTTTTTTTTTTTTTTTTTAAATGTGTGTTTTGTTCCAACTTGAGAAATAGGATAGTTTTTATTCAAATTTTTTTTTGTATTTAAATGCAAAATCGGTTAAAATCTAGCATTGAGAAAGGCGCCAATCTTGCAACCCTGAATTTTCGCCAATTTCCCGCCAATTTCTTTAGGGTTGCAATACTGCAATTTGAGGAATTCGTAGCTTCATTTTTCGAACAATATAATGACTATTTTTAGATGCCGCCGTGTCTCGATCTTCTGAATATTATTGTTTTATGTGCATTATTGTTTAATTTTGTGAAAATTATATTGTATGAAATTTTTTATTATTTCTATGCGAAATAAATCAAATGTAAGTATTACCTGATTTGATTATCAATATTCTTTTTATTTTCTAAGTTTGAATTTGAATTTGAATTGGAATAAATATATGGAATGAATAGTGAATTAAAACATTCAACTTTTCTATGCTTAAAGTTTGTCAACATGTGTTTTATTTGATTAAGAATTCTAAAATGAAATGTGATCTGCAAGATAATATAATATAGACAATATAATTTTAAAGAAATATGATGAATTTTAAGGATTTTTTGAAAAGTGTGAAAATGAAGTAAACTCTGCAATTATTTGATATAATGATAACATTAAAATTTTATAAAAGGTATTATAATAGTTGCAAGTTGAAAATCAAAGACATTTTTTTTTAAAAAAAAAACTTTTGTTATTTGAAAAACAAAGAATTTGAGTTATAAATTTGAGTGATTTGAATATTGTCGAAGAAAAATTGATAAATGGTACTTTTAAGTTGGAAGTTATTTAATGGAAACAAAACAACTAAATAAGTGTTTATATTAATAAAGGAGAATTTAAAGCTCATTAACTTTTCCATTTGTTTTGTAATTTCTTTCATCATAAAATAATAAAACTTTTTTTGTGAAGAACAAAAAACACATTTTCTAAATTTGAATTTGAATTGGAATAAAATATATGGAATGAAAAGTTGTGAATCAAAACATTGAACTTTTCTATGCTTAAAGTTTGTCAACATGTGTTTTATTTGATTAAGAACTCTAAAATGAAATGTGATCTGCAACATAATATAATATAGACAATATAATTTTAAAGAAATATGATGAATTTTAAGGATTTTTTGAAAAGTGTGAGAATGAAGTAAACTCTGCAATTATTTGATATAATGATAACATTAAAATTTTATAAAAGGTATTATAATAGTTGCAAGTTGAAAATCAAAGACATTTTTTTAAAAAAAAAAAAAACTTTTGTTATTTGAAAAACAAAGAATTTGAGTTATAAATTTGAGTGATTTGAATATTGTCGAAGAAAAATTGATAAATGGTACTTTTAAGTTGGAAGTTATTTAATGAAAACAAAACAAATAAATAAGTGTTTATATTAATAAAGGAGCATTTAAAGCTCAATAATATTTTTATGTATGTACATTTGTTTTTATTTACATTTAAAAGTTGGTTTTAATTATTCTTATTTGAATTTTTATGCATTTTTTATTCATTCAAAACACCATAATACTAATATTTTTGTTCTAAATGCTTTGAAACTTAATGTAAAAGTTTTCTTTAAATGTATGAAAGGAATAGCACATGGAAATTAACCTAAATTCATAAATTATTTTTATTTCAGTTTTTAAACTAAGAATTTTGGTAAATTTGTAAAAAAAAAAAAAGTTTGTGTCGACAAACTTTAAGCATACAAAAATGTATAAATAATAAAGATATAAATTTGAAAACAGTATGTTACCTACATAAAGATATTCCCAGCATAAAAATACTTGCAAAGGAAAAAACTATTCATGTTTTATTTATTTTTGAATCATCAAATTTTGCAACAATATCACATTTTTGCAATGTTTATCCATATTTTAAAGAATAAATTGTATAAAAAATGGTTAAAGTTGATATTTTTATGTGAAATTCAAAGGTTTTGAATATATTTAATCAAAACACTTGCAAAAAGGCTAAATATTTTAAATCCAGGCCATTTCATATTAAAAAGCCTTTGCAAATAGGAGGAAGTTGTAAAAAAAAAATTTTGTCGAGCAAATTTTAACCTTCAAAACAAAGCTCAGAAAATATTTAGAGCTTTAAGAAAAAATAAAACTATATTTTTTAATAAATAAGACTATGAACTTGATGATTCAATGTCATTTTAATATATTTACAACATTTTTAAAAGTAATATCTCTAATTAAAAGTTGTTTTTAGCTTTTTCTCAGAATGAATTTTTATGCTTTTTGTTTTCATGTGAAACACCATAACACAAGTAATTTTGTTCCAAATGCTACAAAACTTTGTATTTATGTTTTTCATAAATGTAAGTCATTTATTATTATATCCCGATTTTATTTTAATTGTATTGTATTTTTTCAATTATCATTTTCAGCAAAATGCCACCAAAAAAATCTAACCTCACCAATTTCAGAAGGCGTGATGCACGACGTAAACGTGCTGAGAGGGCCCTCATGTCAACAAATCAAACCACGACAGCAAAAGCTACTGAAAGGCATAGGGCAACAGAAAGACGTACGCAAGAGTCAAGCGAACATCGTGATGAACGTCTGCGGCTACAAAGAGAAAGGTCAAGAGCGGCGCGTGAACAACATGTAGCCAGATATCGAGCACAGGATCAAGAGAGACAGCAAACCAGTCGCGCATTAACACGTACGTCTTTTTTTCGTCTTGCGTTCGAGTATTCCCCAGACATCAATTATTCTGCTCATTCAAAGATCGCCATCGGTCCAATGGATCAAATATGCCGATACTGCCAGGCTTTGAAATTCCGCTATGAACCACCAGGCATGTGTTGCTCATTAGGAAAAGTGGTTTTGTTACCTCTTCTCAGTCCGCCGGAGCCTCTACAGTCACTTCTCGCTGGTGAATCACGTGATTCAAAATTGTTTTTACGCATGACACGCAAATTCAATTCTTGCTTCCAAATGACATCATTTGGTGCTACTAAAATTTGTGATTTCTCATCCGATGGACGTAATTTTGAAAGTACATTCAAAATACAAGGTCAGGTGTACCATAAGATCGGGTCGTTGATGCCAATACCTAACGAAGAGCCAAAATTTCTTCAAATTTATTTTATGGGCAGTTCTGAAGAACGTGTGACAACTCGATGTCAGTATAATTTTATCGAACAAGCAGTACAAAGAGCTATTGTAGAATTGTTGGAAAATTTTTTACAAAATCATAACCAACTTATTAAATTATTTAAAAGAGTGTCACCGCAATTACGAAATGACAACTTACAAATTGTCATCAGTGCTGACAAAACACCATCAGGAGAACACGCTGGCAGGTTCAACGCGCCAACCGTAGAAGAAGTTGCCATTATCATGGTCGGTGATCCGGTTGATAACAGAGCTATCAAAATCACACGTCGTGACAGCACTGTTCATGTGATATCAGACTTACATCGTTCGTACGATGCACTACAATATCCACTGATATTCTGGCAGGGTCAAGATGGATATCACATCAACATTAAACAGGTTCATCCAGTTACTGGTAAATATTAAATTTTTTAATTTAATTAGCGTTACTTTTTTAACATACCAAAAACTAAATTTACATTTATTTCTTGGCCTTGCTGTTGATTGACGATCGTAAAAAATTATTTTCATTTTCAGTTTTGGTATGACAATCATTTTTGATTTGGCTCGAAACTAAAAGAGGATTACATTCACGATTTAAACGAGATGCATTGGAACAAGTATTTTATGGATAGGAAACAACGATGAAAATCAAAAACGCATCAACAATATTGGAATGCATTTATTTTACCCTCCAGCTACATTGGTTTTGGCAGCAAAAAATGTTGATGTTGATGAAATTAACTGTCAAATACAAAATTTATTGCCAGGCAATCTGATGACTTTTAAGTCAATCGACACCATTGCTGATGAAAACCAGATCGTCAATTTTCCGATTGAATTTTTAAATTCTCTGGATATGCCAGGAATGCCGCCACACAATCTTCGTCTGAAAATTGGTTCACCGGTCATTCTATTGCGTAACTTAAATCCACCAAAATTATGCAACGGTACACGATTAGTCATCAGAAGAATTACCGGAAACGTACTTGAAGCAACGATATTGACTGGAAAGTTTAAAGGCGAAGTCGTCCTGTTACCTCGAATTCCTATGATACCATCAGAATCTACAATACCTTTCAAAAGGCTACAATTTCCGATACGTTTGGCTTTTGCGATGACAATAAATAAGTCGCAAGGGCAGACAATGGCTATTTGTGGCTTGGATTTGGAGAATCCCTGTTTCTCCCATGGGCAGCTGTATGTTGCATGCTCACGTGTTGGAAAACCATCGAATTTATTTATTTTGACTAAAGACAGACTAACTAGAAATATTGTTCATCGCTTAGTACTTAGTTAAATTAAAGTAATGATTATTAAAAATTAAATTACGTAAAATAATTATAAAACAGTGTTAAAAATCAACATTATCTGCCTCATTCATTAAATTAATAAAAATTAAACATTTTCTATTCGTTGAAGCTTAATTTCATCATTCTTTACTAATCACTTCCTTAATACCAATTATAGTATCTAATAATTGAACGAAATACAAGAAAGCCACAGCAACGCGTGGCCGGGTCTTCTAGTAAATTATAGATTTTGCTAATTTATTTTAAATATATTTCTTTTTTATAAAGCGAAATTTTTTTAAAAACTTTCACAGCATTATATTTCGCAAAAAATAAATTATAATCTTTTGTGTTTTAATTTATTTTTGACCAAAATAGAAATACAGATTTTATATTTAAATGTTATTTAATTCATATATAATGTATAAATAATATATGCATGTTATAAATTTTAAAATATATTACGATTTAATAAATATTTTAAGTACACTTTTTTTATTGATTACAATCAATAAAATAGTGGTTAAAATAAGAGTGTCAATTCCATAATGCTCTAATTTAATTTTAAAACTTTAATAAATGTATTTGTTAAAAAATTATTTGACATAAAAAATTTAATACTGATTAATGGAGTACTCTTTATTTCACGAATGTATGAATTACTATATGTATTTTTCATTTATTAAATTTTAATTTAAAAAAAACATGTCATCACTTCATTTTAAATGAATGAGTAAAATTTTTAACCTGGAATTCTGACTTTAAAAAAATGGTCAAAAATAATTATAGTTTTTTTAGATTATAGTTAAATTATAGTTTTTCCACATTCCTAATATGAGTTTATATAGTGTTCTTGCTATATTTTCAGGGGGGAAAAAAAAAGAAAGAACTTCGAGTTTCTTCACAGGATTTTTTTCTTTTGAATATTAGCAACGTATAGCAAAAAAAAGAAGAAAATTTAGTTTCTTTTCACTGATTTTTAAAGAATTCTCTGAAAATAAAATTTTCAAATTTTAAATATCTAGATATAGATATATATAATTAAAATATCTTATTTATTCAACTATTGTAAGCACATAGTAAATTTTCTTACAGTCTATTTTTATTATTGTGTAATTTTAAACTTGTCAATTAAACAGTAGATGGCACCACTAAAATAAAGTATTTCAATGTGTCTAATTGTATTAAAGTTAAAATGCAGTTTAGTGGTATCTTAATATTCTACTAATCACTGTGTTTGATTGATTATTATTGACAAAATTCATTAAAAAAATCAAATAAACAGTTATAAAGAAATAATTCCAAAAAAATTATAAAATGAAGCAGTTATTAAAAAATTTCAAAAAAAAAAAAAAAAAAAATCTCCTTCGACGAGATTGAAGTTATTTGGGTACTTACGTATTAACGGTTCCTTGGCGACAGTTGCACCAATAAAGGACACACGCGCCAACCGCAGCTACAGATTTGGCGGTTTTTAAGTGGCACCAATCTATTCTATTGGTTTGGTAACCTTAGTAGCTGTTAGATTGGCGACACTGAAAAACCGCCAAGGTACCGTTAATACGTAAGTACCGTTATTTGTCAAAGTTATTGCCATCGTCAGTCATTTGTTCCTGTATTTTATTTTAAATTGTACACATGTGATAGGATCATGTATAAACTTATTTTTTTCTGACGTTCACAATAAAAAATAAAATCTATTTTTTATAGTTTCACAAATGCCTGCAATCGCTAAATTTCTGTAATTTTCCTGCATCTATAATTTTTAAGTGTATGTTTTCTTTTTTTTTTTTTTTTCTGTGTAGAACAACATCGGCTTCATATTCCACTTATGTATACCGTGAACAATCCTCCAACGAGTTATGAAAGGAAGGATCTGAACCGAATCATATTTGCGTGTCTAATAAAAGAAAAAACCAGATAATTATTTCGAAGCAGACTAAAAGTCGATATAAGATTCTTTAAAGATTCTGTGGTAATTACCATCCTCATTTGTGAAAGCAGTGACGGCAAAGAATATCACCAGCTGATTTAAACCTAAGTTAAACAGCGTTTATTGGTGTGTTTTACATTATGGTAGAATTTAAAGCTCTGTGTTTATTTTTGTTTTCTTTACGTTCCTTTACCTTACTTTTTGCGGTTTTTTCCTAAGCGTTTTTATTTTCTTTTACCAAGAAGGTTTCAATTCAGTTAAAAATAAATTTGAGAGCAGCTAATATGACAGAGACTCTTTTTTAGTCATAAACTATTTAGGAGCATTTGTTTTATATGCAGTTGTGGATGTGAATCCAATCTATTCCAAAACATGTCCAGTTTCCGAAGGGAACAGCTCTATTGCTGCAGCTGTGAATGAAAATTATATCTTTGTGCAGGTGTTTTAATTGGAGAGGGCCTTGCAAAACTTCAAAGCGTCAGATGGTCAAGAGCGAAAGTTTATTAAGACAGCTAAGACTTGAGAAGTTATGTGTGCTTACGTATTTATTGATGAGGTGAATGCCGATACTCAATCAAAATGAAGAGGTGGCTAGTCCTTTTTGTACATATTTTCCAAACATGTGAGTATCCTCCCATCCGCCCGCCAAAGCAATCTGCTTCCGTTTGGAAGAGTAGCCCCATCAATAAATGTGTGAGCACAGATAACTTCACAAGTCTTAGATGTCTTAATAAACTTTCGCTCATGACCATCTGGCGCTTTGAAGCTTCGCAAGACCCTCTCCAATTAAAACACCTACACAAAGATATCATTTTCATTCACAGCTGCGCCAAAAGAGCTGGGCATTTTTGAACAGATAGATTTCGCATCTGATATGGGCTGGTGACTAAATACAAACTTTCAACGGACACACATAAAATATATCACCCCAGCACATGAGTTATATAATGATTACAAACAATTTTACGTTAATAAAAATTATTTATGAATACATATTGACACCTACATCGACACGACACTTGGTAGACTTTGGCCTGTTAATGTTTTCACTGTCTATAAAATAAAAAAAGAGTTGTCAAATTAATAGAATTAAAGGAACTATCGAAACACTTAACCTTTTTAATATGGCATAACATGGAAAATGTACTTCTCAACTACTTTCTGGTGGAAAAATGCGGTCCCATCAAATAGTATCCCTGGCTGCTTTTGAGGGTAGTCAATATTTTTACTGTTTTTAAAATGCTAAAAAGTCTTATTAATCGAATAAAAGGAATTATCAAAACACGCCTGCCTTTTAGTATAGAGGCACAAGATGGAACATCTGTTCCTCAAATGCTTTCTGGTGGAAAAATGTGATTCCACCAAGTAGTGTCTTTGGAAGCCTTTGGCCTGATAATTTTTATAAAATGAAAAAAGCAGTTGTTATATTAATCGAATTAGAGGAATTATGGAAACACTCATCCATTTTGGTATAGAGGAATAATAGGGAACAGTTATTTCTCAAATGCCCTTTGATGGAAAAATACTGTTCTTCCAAATAGTATCCTTGGATGAGATGTCTATGATTAAGATGTCAATGTTTTTCTATATTTATAAAATGAAAAAGGTATTATTGATAGGATAAACGTAATTAACATGCATCCATTTTAATATAGATACACAACATGCAACAGTCATTTTTCAAATGCCTTTTTGTGAAAAAATTCGGTCCGATGAAATTGTATCTCTGGCTGCTTTTGAGAGGTCAATATTTTTGCTGTTTATAAAATGTTAAAAAGCCTTATTAATCGGATAAAAGGAATTTTCACAACACGGATCCTTTTTAGTATAGAGGCACAAGATGGAACATCTGTTCCTCAAAAGCTTTCTGGTGGAAAAATGTGGTTCCACCAAGTAGTGTCCTTGGAAGCTTTTGGACTGATAATTTTTATAAAATGAAAAAAGCAGTTGTTATATTAATCGAATTAAGGGAATTATGGAAACACTCATCCATTTTGGTATAGAGGCATAATAGGGAACAGTTATTTCTCAAATGCCCTTTAATGGAAAAAATTTTGTTCCTCTAAATAGTATCCTTGTTTGCTTTTGAGATGGCAATGTTTTTACTGTTTATAAAATGTTAAAAAGCCTTATTAATCGAATGAAAGTAATTATGAAAACACACACTCCTTTTTGTATAGAGACACAACATGGAACAGCTGTTCCCAAATGCTCTCTGGTGGAAAAATATAGTCCCACCAAATACTCTCCTTGGAGGCCTTTTGCTTGTCAATGTTTTAACTGAATGTGAAATAAAAGAAGTATTCATCTTAACAGAATTAAAATTATCAAAACTCTTCTTCTTTTCAGTGAAGAGATACAACGTGGAGCAATTATTTCTCTTGGCCGCTTTTGAGATGCTAAAATTCTTACTGTTTATAAAATGGAAAAAAAAAAAAAAAAAAAGCTTTATTAATAGAACCACAGGAATTTTTAAAACACGCATCCCTTTTAGTATAGAGGCATAACATGAAACTGCTATTTCTCAATTGGTCCCTGTTGGAAAAATGCTGTCACATAAAGTAGTGTTCTTGGCAATCTTTGGCCTTTTAATGTTTTCACTATTTATATAATAAACAAGTAATATAAAAAAAAAAAAAAAAAAAATAAAGTCAATTCCTACTTTTTTTCCCTATATTGCAGAAAGTCCTTTATAAATAATGTTCATTCATTTTTTTAAGTTTATCTGGCGCCATCTATTGGTAGATATATGCAACTTAAATCTAAAAAAAACTAAAATTAATTAATTAATGAATTAAAATTTGAAAAAACTGTATTAACATCCAGTGTCATCCACTACAAGTTAAAAAAATGCATTTGAACTTGAGTGGATGAATAAAAAGTATTTTATTAACGATTGAAAATTTAACAAGATATAAATAGGGAGGGAGAGTGTGAGCTAATTGAATGAATTGAAAAAAAGAAGAGTTGTAGAGAGTCATATTAATAAAATTAAAGGAAATATTGAGACACTCAACATTATGGTATAGAGCCACAATATGGAACAATTATTTCTCAAATGCTCCGGAAAAATGCTGTCCACCAAATAATATCCTTTGTGGCTTTTGAGATATCAATATTTTTACTGTTTATAATTTTTATATTAATAAAGCTTTTTTTCAAAGCTTTATTAATAGAATAAAAGTAATTATCAAAACACACATCTCTTTTAGTATAGAGACACAAGATGAAATAGTTGTTTCTCAAATGCTCATTGGTGGAAAAATGTGGGTGGAAAAACTCTGTTATATGGGACCATACTATACCATCAATTAAGCAGCAGAAACTAGATGACGCATCGCTTCATTCGATAAAATTGGTTCTTTTTCAACCACGATTCAATCTTTTCCCTTTTTTTCGATAATCTCAATTATGATTCTTTCTTTCAGAAGGAGTCTCCATCTAGCAAATCGTTTTTTTAATTGGAAGCACTTCAAACTCATCAAGGATTCCGCACATTCTAATAGTGCAGATGCTAGCTGAAACCGAGTTAGTGCCGGTAATCAAATTTCCCACTTTGTGTTTCGGGAATGGGAGAGTTTATTTTAATCTCGGTCTCCCCTAATTCGTTTTGTGTGGGGGTTAAGGAAAAAAAAAGGAACATTCCGGGCAGTCTGATTTAATCGCTAACAGAAACATTTATTCTCCTCGCATCGTTCATAACTCCGATTTATTAGATTTGTTGAGGAATGCATCGCTCTCTCGCAGGTTCGTATCGCTCAATGGCTGAGGTCGTATCCGGTTTGGGTAAGATAGAGTTCAAAAGGAGTTTTATGTGGTTAGAAATATCTTTGTAAATATGGAAAATATTTGTGTTATTTTAAGGGATTAATCATTTGATTCACACAGACAACCATTTTAAGACTTATTATAGATCATGGATTAACTTTCTTATAATGCTTTATATTATACAGGGCGATTATAATTAACCCCCCACTCTCAAAATGCTGTAAAAAAAAAAAAAAAAAAAAAAAAAACACTCGCCACAATGAGTTCAAATTTGAACTGAAGATACTTGAAGAAGGAGAAAACGGTATGGCATCAAAAAAAAAAAGGTCCACCGATTTTTTCTATCCTATTTGGTATGACCTTGCCTTGGTGGATGGGCTTTCCACTAACAGTATCACAATTGTTGAACCACTCGGAAGTCATTTTTTCCGTCAAAAAACTGAAACAATCAAGCGCATTAAACATTACAGTTGGTTTAATGAACAGCTTATGCCAAATACGTTGTAATTCGATTCAAAATATCACTAGCAGCCGAATTCACTTTATTTAGGCCGCTTCCAGAGCCATCTATTAATTCATTTTAGAAATTTTTTCGATGCCGTATAGTTACCCCCTTTTTCAAGTATCTTCAATTAAAATTTGAACACATTATGACGAGTTGCTCTTTTGTTACAGCATTTTGAAAGTGGGAATTTAATTATAATTACCCTATACATGGGGGAAAAATGGGGTCTCATGAAATAGTTTCCTTGGATGTTTTTGAGTTGTTAAAGTTTTTACTGTTTATAAAATGAAAAAAAAAATCTTTATTAATAGAATGAAAGGAATTATGACAATACGTATATACCCTTTTAGTATGGAGACACAACATGGAACAGTTGTTCCTCAAATGCTCATTGGTGACAAAAATGCAGTTCAACGAAATACTCTCGTATGAGACCATACTATTCCACCAATTGCACAGCAGAAACCAGATGACGCATCAGTTCATTCAATAAGATTGGCTCTTTTTTAAACCACGATCAATTCCCCCCTTCTTTTCGATAATCTCAATTATGATTCTTTCTTTCAGAAGAAGTCTCCATCTAGCAAATCGTTTTTTTAATTGGAAGCACTTCAAACTCATCAAGGATTCCGGCAGATTCTAATAGTGCAGACTCTAGCTGAAACCGAGTTAGTACCGGTAATCAAATTTCCCACTTTGTGTTTCGAGAATGGGAGAGTTTATTTTAATCTCGGTCTCCCCTAATTCGTTTTGTGTGGGAGTGAAGGAAAAAAAGGAGGAACATTCCTGGCGGTCTGATTTAATCACTAACAGAAACATTTATTCTTCTCGCATCGTTCATAACTCCGATTTATTAGATTTGCTGAGGAATGCATCGCTCTCTCGCAGGTTCGTATCGCTCGATGGCTGAGGTAGCATCCAGTTTGGCTGAGATGAGAGTTGAAAGCAATTTTTCGTGATTCAAAATATTTTGGTAAATTTGGAAAATATTTGTGTTATTTTAAATGATTAATTACTTGGATCGCATGGCAACCCTTGTAAGAATTATTATAGAACATCGGTTAACTTTCTTATAATGCTTTAATACAGGGAGATTATAATTAAAGTCCCCCTTTCAAAATGTTGTAAAAAAAGCACCACTCGTCACAATGAGTTCAAATATGAACTGAAGATACTTGAAGAAGAGGGAAACGGTATGGCATCAAAAAAAGTTTTAAAAAAATTTCCACTGATTTTTTCTCATCCAATTTGGTGTGACCTTGCCGCTAATAGTGTCGCAAATGTAAAATGACTTAAAAATCAACTTTTCCGTCAAAAAACCGTCAAAATCCAATCAAGCCCACTGAACATTATTGTTGGTTTAATGTACAACGCATGCCAAATACGTTGTCATTTCGATTCAAAATATCACTGGCAGCCGAATTGACTTTCTTTATGCTGCTTACGGCTTTATCTATCAATACACTTTGGAACCTTTTTTTGATGCCGTACCATTTCCCCCTTCTTCAAGTATCTTCAATTCAGATTTGAACTCATTGTGACGAGTATTTTTTTTACAGCAGTTTGAAAGTGGAACTTTAATTATAATCACCCTGGAATTTAAGATTTGTAATGAAATGAATGTTTTGTACAAAACTAGGTGGACAAAAGTGATTATTTAGTGTCGTAAGTATGGCTCTCATTGAAAAACAAATTATGTTATTTAACGGTTTCAGAACAGTTTTCCCCCAATCTTTTTAAATGAACTAAATAGGGAATATTTTGTTAATCGGAATTTGATGATGCTTTTTATTGTCAATATGCAGGGTGAATACCCAGGGTGGTTAAGTCCCACTTTCAAAATACTGTAAAAAAAAAAAAAACTCGTCACCATGAGCTCAAATTTGAACTGAAGATACTTGAAAAAGTTGGAAACGGTATGACATCCAAAAAAAAATGTCCCATGAAAGTTAGAATAAAAGAAATTATCATAACACGCATCCCTTTTTGCATAGAGACACAACATGGAACAGCTGTTCCTCAAATGCTCATTGGTGGCAAAAATGCAGTACAACGAAATACTCCCGTATGAGAACATACTATTCCACCAATTGCACAGCAGAAACTAGATGACGCATCACTTCATTGAATGAGATTGGTTCTTTTTCAACCACAATCAATTTTTTTCTTCTTTTAGATAATCTCAATTATGATTCTTTCTTTCAGAAGGAGTCTCCATCTAGCAAATCGTTTTTTTAATTGGAAGCACTTCAAACTCATCAAGGATTCCGGCAGATTCTAATAGTGCAGACGCTAGCTGAAACCGAGTTAGTACCGGTAATCAAATTTCCCGCTTTGTGTTTCGAGAATGGGAGAGTTTATTTTAATCTCGGTCTCCCCTAATTCGTTTTGTGTGGGAGTGAAGGAAAAAAACAGGAACATTCCTGGCGGTCTGATTTAATCACTAACAGAAACATTTATTCTCTTCGCATCGTTCATAACTCCGATTTATTAGATTTGCTGAAGAAAGCATCGCTGTCTCTCGCAGGTTCGTATCGCTCCATGGCTGAGGTCGTATCCAGTTTGGATTGAGATGAGAGTCAAAAGGAATTTTACGTGGTTCGAAATATTTTGGTAAATTTGGAAAATATTGTGTGATTATATTAAGTGATTAATCACTTGGATTTTACATTCAAATTATTTTTAGATTTATTATTGAATATGGGATATCTTTCTTATAATGCTATATATAAAACAGGGTGATTATAATTAAAATCCCACTTTCAAAATGCTGTAAAAAAAAAGAACCCCTCGTCACAATGAACTGAAGAACAATGAAATTTGAACTGAAGATACTTGAAGAACGGGGAACGGTATGGTATCAAAAAAAAGTTCCAAAAAAAGTTCCACCGATTTTTCCCATCTAATTTAGTGTGACCTTGCTGTGATGGAGGGGCTTTCCACTAACAATGTCATTGTTGAATAACTTGGAATTAATTTTTTCCGTCAAAAAATCGCAACAATCAAGCACATTGAATATTACAGTTGGTTTAATGTGCAACTCATGCCAAATATGTTGCAATTACGATTCAAAATATCACTGGCAGCCGAATTCACTTTTTTTATGCCACTTACAGCTCCATCTATTAATACACTTTGGAACGGTTTTTAGATGCCGTACTGTTTCCTCCTTCTGTAAGTATCTTGAGTTCAAATTTGAACTCCTTGGGACGAGTGTTTCTTTTTTTTACAGTATTTTGCAAGTGGGACTTTAATTATAATCACCCTGTACATGGAATTTAAGTTTTGTAATGAAATAACTGTTTTGTTCAAAACAACGGTGGAAAAATGTGGGTCTTTAGTGGTACTCCCTGGTGGTACACCGGTACTCCCTGGTGGAAAAATGCTGTCCACCAAATAGTATACTTGTAGACTTTTGAACTATCAATATTTTTACTGTTTATAAAATGAAAAAAAAATCGTTATTAATAGAACAAAAGTAATTATCCAAACACACCTCCCTTTTTGTATAGAGACAACTTGGAACAGCTGTCCCACAAATGTCCATTGGTGACAAAAATGCGGTCCAACGAAATACGCTCATGTGGCACCATACTTTTCCATCAAATGCACAGCAGAAACTAGATGACGCATCGCTTTATTCAATAAGATTAGTTCTTTTTCAACCACGATTCATTTTTTCCCCTTCTTTTCGATAATCTCAATTATGATACTTTCTTTCAGAAGGAGTCTCCATCTAGCAAATCGTTTTTTTAATTGGAAGCACTTCAAACTCATCAAGGATTCCGGCAGATTGTAATAGTGCAGACGCTAGCTGAAACCGAGTTAGTGTCGGTAATCAAATTTCCCGCTTTGTGTTTCGAGAATGGGAGAGTTTATTTTAATCTCGGTCTCCCCTAATTCGTCTTGTGTGGGAGTGAAGGAAAAAAAAGAGGAACATTCCTGGCGGTCTGATTTAATCACCAACAGAAACATTTATTCTCTTCGCATCATTCATAACTCCGATTTATTAGATTTGCTGAGGAATGCATCGCTCTCTCGCAGGTTCGTATCGCTCGATGGCTGAGGTCGTATATCCAGTTTGGATAAGATGAGAGTTGAAAGGAATTTTATGTGATTCGAAATATTTTGGTAAATTTGGAAAATATTTGTGTTATTTTCAGTGATTAATCACTTGGATTTCCCATTAAAACTATTTTAAGACTTAACATAGAATATGGGTTATAATGTTATACTAGTAATACAGGGTGATTATAATTAAAGTTTCATTTTCAAAATGCTGCAGAAAAAGAACCACTCGTGAAAATGAGTTGAACTGAAGTTACTTGGAGAAGGAGGGAAAGGTACTGCATCAAAAAAAAAGTTCCATCAACTTTTTTAATCCAATTTGGTATGACCATTCCGTGGTGGATGGGCTTTCCACTACTTTTTGGACTATTGTACCTTAAATTTTAGTTTACAAATCTAAACTCTTACTTTCTTCTTCTTAATTTTTCTCAAATTTAGGTGTGCACAGAGTGATTATAATTAAAGTCCCGCTTTCAAATACTGTAAGAAAAGGACCACTTGTCACCATGAGTTCTAATTTGAACTGAAGATACTTGAAGAAGGGGCAAACGGTAAGGTATCAAAAAGATTCCTAAGTGTATAAATAGATGGCGCTGTAAGAGGCATAAAGAAAGTGAATTCGGCTGCCAGGGACATTTTGAATCGAAACGACAACGTATTTGGCATGAGTCTCATTAAAACGATTGTAATGTTCAATGTGCTTGATTGTTTCGGTTTTTTGACTGAAAAAAAAAGGATACTTTAAGAAGGGGGAAATATTATGGCATCAAAAAAAAAGTTCCACCGATTTTTCCCATCCAATTTGGTATGGCCTTGCGGTGCTGGATGGGCTTTCCACTAACAGTGTCACAACTGTTGAATGACTCCGAAGACATTTCTTCGTCAAAAAAACCGAAACAATCAAGCACTTGAAACACTACAGTTGATATAATGTGCAACTCATGCCAAATACGTTGCAATTTCGATTCAAAATATCACTGGCAACCGAATTCGGTTTGCTTATGGCGCTTACAGTGCCATCTATTAATACATTTTGGAACATTTCTGATGCCGTACCGTTTCCTCTTTCTTAAAGTATCTTTAGTTCAAATTTGAACTCATTTTGACGAGTGGTTCTTTTTTATTACAAGATTTTGAAAGTGTGACTTTAATTACAATCCCCCTGTACATGAAATTTAAGATTTGTAATAAAATAAATGCTTTGTACAAAACAACGGTGGACAAATGTGGCTCTTTAGTGTGTTAAATACGGCTCACAATGAAAGACGAAGTATGTTACTTTACGATTTCAGAACATTTTTTAACTCAATCTTTTTAAATGAACTAAATAAGTCATATTTTGTTAAACTGATTTGTTGTTTTATTGTTTGTATATTTTGCTATTTTCTGCAATAGTTATTTGAAGGTCAAAAAGGATTTTTGATTTATAAGAGTGTTATTAAGTGTTAGAATAGTATTTATTCAAGATATGCATATTCATAAGTTTGATTGTATAAGAATAGCATATTTATAAGAGTGGTTATGGAAGAATTGCATATTCGTAAGGGATACGAGTATATATTCATATACGACTATATATATTATATATACGAGTAGTATATTCACTAAAGTAGTTATGTAAGATATGCATTTTCGTTGGATTTAAAGAAGAGTTGCATATTTATAGGAATTCTTATAAAAGGGCTGCATATTGATTAGAGGAGTTATATAAGATATAAATTTTCATTAGGTTGGCCATAGAAGACACATTTATAAGATTGGCATTATGTGAGTTAAATATTCATAAGAGGGTTTATATAAAAGTTGGATATTCATAAGAGGGTTTAAATAATGGCTGTACATTTATAAGAGTGGTTATTTGAGTTTCATATTCATAAGAATTGTTATAAAAAGCTGCATATTTCCAAGTATATATTCAATATTTATAAGCCCAATATTTATAAATTACATATTCAATATTTGCAAGCCCAAAATGCACGCTCTGCAGTCTTGGAGAGGATATGAATTCATCTCACCTTATTGTCTGCCCTGGTTTCCACGACTATGTATGGTCGTTATGGGAGGCTAGGGTCCTTTTGGGCTAAACATGTCACTATGTGATTTCCTTCGATTCTCTTTGTTGTTTTCATGTTCCTTGTGCTCTTTTTATTTTATTGCTTATTGTAGCCTGCCATCGGAAATAAAAAGGTGGGCTATCCACAAGAATTGTTCTATAAGGAGTGCATATTCATTAGATTGGTTATATAGGACATGCAGTTTAATTTTGTATATAAGATTGGTACTATAGGAGTTAAAAATTCATAAGAATTGCTATAAAAGATTGCATATTTACAAGAACTGTTATATAAAGGGTGCATAATCATTAGAATGACTATATAAGATATGCATTTTCATAAGGTTGGTTATATAAGTGGTGCATATTCATAAGATTGGTATTATATGAGTTAAATACTCATTTATATAACAACTCTTATGAATATTAACTCTTCTATAAGAGTTAAAGAAATAAGTTAATAAGACAGTGAAAGGATTGAATTAATATTAACACTTATATAAGAATTAAATATACATGAGAGTTACATATTCATACAAAATTTATATAAGGGCTGTAGATTCACGAGAGTGATTATATAAGGGTTACATATTCATAAGAATTGTTATAAAAGATTACATATTCACAAGAATTGTTCTATAAAGGCTGCACATTCATTAGAGCGGTTATATACGATGTGCTGTTTCATTAGGTTGTAGGTTGGTTATATAAGAGATGCATATTCATAAGATTGGTATTATAAGAGTTAAATATCCATTTATATAACAACTCTTATGAATATTAACTCTTATATAAGAGTTAAAGGAATAATTAAAAAGAGAGTGAAAGAGTTAAATTATTAACTCTTATATAGGAATTAAATATTCGTAAGAGTGGTTATACAAAGGCTGCACATTTGTAAGAATGGTACTACATGAGTTAAATATTCATAAGAATTGTTATGTAAGAGTTGCATATCCATAAGAGTGGTTGTATAAGATTTATATATTCATAAGCGGGGTTGAAAAAGTTTAATTCTCATAAGGGTCATCATATGAGAGATTCAGCTCCCTTTTTCTTTAAAAAAAAAAACAAAACAAAAAAAAAAAAAAACAGAAAGAATAGAATCTTGTTTCTCTTTTTATATTTCACATTTTTGCACTCTCTCTAAAACTAACTTGCAATGATCACGCTTGAGTAAGTTAAACAGAAAGAGAAACATTCAAAACAAAAACCTGAATTTCAATTTCCTTATTTTTCTTTCAGAAGATATTTTTTTGTGCAACTATGTGGAGGGTTGTACATTTCAGTAAAATTTTTCCGTCAGCTAAGTGTCCTATTTCGAGTTTTTTACAGAAACAATTTGCTAAGTAGACCGGTTTTATTCAGCAATTTTAGCTCTCTTACGATGTGTAAATTTTCCAAGTTGTTTATTTATTTGTTTCATTTCAAATTCAGACTTTGGAAAGAATTTTATTTTACTTTTTGATTTGATATAAAAAATAAAATAAAGAACAACTTAAGCATTAACAAACAAGCATTTGATCAAAGGTGTTTTGTTAAATGTTACAATTTTGTATCTAGTTTACATATTATTATTATTTTTGTTTAAAATTGATTGTAATCTAAATTTTTCCAACTAGTGATCTAAATTTTTGATGACGAAGAAAACTGGCGAATTATATAAAAATATATCTGTAGTACTACTAAATCCTTTATTTGGTAGTGTAGCATCTTTAACTCATGAGTTTTGGCATTTCATTCCCAAGAGAGAGGAATGTATATTATTTGGCAAATATATAATAAACCCATCACTCAAATTTGACAGTAAACGAGCTTTATTGTGGATAGTTATATTACATATAATTAAGGTTTGTACTAATGAAAACAATCTGCCGCTGAAATCTGATAGCAGATATTCGGTACCATGTATAATGAGGAAATTAGCGAATGTGCGTGCGACCTTTAGAGGTCGAAAATGACCAGTTGAGAAATGTCTACTCAAATGAAAAGTGAGGGAAGCTGACCCCCACCCCCCTCCTTACTAAAGTAACTGAATAGGCCGGAGTTTTCCACCTGTTTTCAAAGTGAAGCCCTTGTGGTTTCGTGAATCATGCCGTGTGTTAGTTAAGGTCTGCCGCAGACCAGGTGTCGTAACTCGTAAATATTAACCAAGAATTGAATGTTGTTTTATTCTAATCCGATTCTATTCGTTTGGCAAATCAATAGCTGTCGCACAGGCCACCAGCAGAATCTAATCCTCATCTTTATGAACTTGAAATTGCATACGTTACGAAGTAAACTTCAATCAATTTCAATAATTAGAAGTGTATAATAAATCAAGGGAATGGTCTTTAAATGAAAAACATAATACACTCTGGATATAAAACAAAATAATTGATAATGTACTTTGTACTCCACCCTTGCTTAAAACAAAGAATTTATGTATAAGAATTTATTATAGACTGAACTACCTTAACATAGCTTTTAACACAGGAACACCAATTAAAAAAGGAACAGGTAAATTTTATGGAAATGACATTCTTCTTAAGGGGAAAAAAAGTTATTATCAAAGGGATTTTTCGAGGTAAAAGGGATGAAAACAAAGGGAACATCCCGGCTTTTTCACGGAAACTCCAATTATCATAATTAAACAAAATTCCCATTAGGACCATTTCGTTGTCCCTTTTTAACAAAGAGAAAGAGATTTTTTGTCACAATAGTCGCCGAGGAATAACTGGAGTCTTTGGAAAAACACATTGAATTTTTCTGAACAAAATTTTATTAGAATAGGAATTGAAAACCACACACTTACAGGAAAAGTGGCACAACTCCCAAAAAATTCAAATTTGCAAGTAGTTATAAATGGAAATATTTTGAATTGGTTTATTAAAAGTCAAAGGATTGCAATATTAAGATTGTATAACATAGAGGTAGTACAGATTACCAAATAAAGTATTTAGTATTATTACCGATAGTTTTTACCCATATAATTAGCCAGTGGGCCTGATGGCCGAGTAGCCAGCGCTCTGGCACTCTGTACCACAGGTTTCGGGTTCGAATCCCAGCGGTGCCATGGGTGTTTGTAGTGGTTCGGAATCCACTTTAAACCGCTCCCGCTCTAACATGATCGTAGAGCGTTGCGGGGGTATTGTTACTTCACGTCCGCAACTTATCTTCAAGCTACACGTGCCGCCTGGGTATTGCTAAATGAGTAATAGAGGTGCAGCCCTTGCTTATGGCATAAATATTAACTGACTCTGTATTGCCAGTTGCATTAGAACAACAACATAGAGATAGAGATTACCAAATAAAGGATTTATTATTACCACCGATATAATTTGCCAGTTTTTCTTCTTCGTCAAAAAAAGTCAAAAACGAAGTTAGATAAAAAGAGTTCCTTAAAATTGGGACACAAGAGATTGGCTGGGTTTTAAAAACTGAGGTAGCCGCGTGACATGTTGGTCAGTGGTAATTTGAGCTGCTACTATGCAAAGATGCTTACGTTCGAAACCTCTTGGAGCGTACGTTGTTGTCCTTGCTTTTAGGATGTATTACTATTGGCAACGGAAAATTAACACGATGTTTTCCTTGATGAATTAGATTAGCAATTGAGAATGATTGATAGTAACGACATCTGTCAATCATTCTCAATCGCTAATTGGATTCGTGAAAGTTGACTTCATGTTGGCCAATGGAAAAGCCCTCTTAGAAACGAGAATAACGATGGTAATACTTTGTGTAAAGCATCTCTCATCATATAGCGCTCGGTACCACAGGTTTCGGGATCGAGTTCCGGCGGTACCATGGATGTTTGTAGTGGTTCGGAATCCACTTTAAACCGTAGGTCCCAGTATAACACGATCGTAGAGCGTTGTGGAGAGTGACGTATTAAATAAGGAAAACGAACTGTTCCTATATAGTGATTAGGGGATTATAGTACTTGTTGCTTCGCATCCCCATATACCCCTTAGATTCAACATCTCTCACCAATAGTCAGACTGCCTGGTAGGTATTTTCTGTTTTCCACTGATCTGTTTCTGTTTCTCATTCATGCATGTATATATCAAGCTCGCATGCATTCGACTACATTCATGCACGCATGTTCATCTTCAAAGCAAGTTCTCTTATCCACCGTCGATGGTCTATTTGTAGGATATGTAAGTGGAATACGAGTTTCAACATTGTTAAAAACACTAAGGTAGGTGGGTTCGAATCCTGATTGTCTGAAATGTACCAAAATCTTCCATGTCTCCACCGACGAGGGACTCGATAAGTCCATTGGCTGCAGTAAATCCTTCCGTTGGGCTCCATGAGAAAAGTATGTGGATGTGAATATCCTAGATGCTTTCTTTGAGGGTGTCCCGTTCAAAATTGCTGTATCAAAATATGAAAGAATTGAAACAGATCCTTCACAGTGTACCCTAGACAACGCTGAATCCGTTACACATTTGCTGCTTCAGTGATAAATGACTTAGATCTATGTGTCCAGTATTTGAAAGAAAAACTTTTTTTATTAAATAGAGTTGATAGCAAATTAGCAATAACTCACAGACCCAGAGCACGACATATATATAACTACAAAATAACGTAGATTGCGTAGTACGTTTTACGTACTACGTATACGTATCGCGTATATACACACATATATATACGTCTATGCATCCCACATATGTATCACGTATACGTATATATACGTCTATGTATCACGTATATATACACATATGTATCCCGCATATATACACATATATATCAGGTATATATGCGTCACATATATATATATATATATTATAGCCTATGTATACACATATATATCAGGTATATATACGTCTATGTATCATTTATATAAATATACATATATATATCATGTACATATTCGTCTATGTATCACGTATATCACATATATGTCACGTATACGTATAAATACTACATTGTACGTATACGTATATGCTTTATGTGCTACGTTTTATGTTGATATTCAATGTTCTTAGTATAATATTTTCTTTATATAGTAATTAAAGAAAAGTATTATGCTTTTTTTTTTCAGTAGATTAACGCAATCAGCGCAAATTTTTCAGTAGAATCTTGTTTAACGCTATATGTTGTTCTAGTGTACTAATCTGTTATTCTAGTGAGACGGGCTTAGGTAAAAATGTTCAACATTAGTAAACAATTATTTCTGTTTTTTTTTGTTCTAATGCAGCTGGCAAACACTTAGACAGCTTGATCGCCTTAATGCAAGCGCTGCACAGACGTTACTCACTTTGCATTACCCAGGGGGCGCGTATAACTTGAACATACGGACGCGGAGTAACAATGCCCCCGCTACGCTCCTATTAGGACCGGGACCTACGGTTTAAAGTGGATTCCGAACCACTACAAACATCCATGGCACCGCCGGGACTCGAACCCGAAACCTGTGGTACCGAGCACCAGAGCGCTAGCCACTCGGCCATTCAGTCCCACAATTATTTCTGTAAAACTAGGCATTTTTGACTTGCGCCAGTATTTCTCTCCACTGAGCCAAATGATAAAAGAAAATATTATTCGTCTTTTACCTTTGTAGTCGATATTTCTTGCATGAAAAATTGTTTTGTTCACTGTAGAAAAATTAAGAAATGCCTTTAATGCTGCGAAATCACTAGAGACATATAATCTTATCGTTTTCCGGAATGTTTTTGGAACTCATTTAAGAACTAAATGAACGTAAGTCAAATTTTTTTTTCTTTTCTTTCTCCATTTTTCAAAAAAAATTAATAAAATCTTTATCGAGAAAATGCTTTGTTTATATGCGGTATCTTTGTAAAATATCGGGTAAAAATTAAAAAAAAAAAAAAAAAATCATTAGTCGAATGAAAATCAAAAAAGGTTTTAAGGATT
Organism: Caerostris darwini; assembly: GCA_021605075.1. Classification (NCBI taxonomy): domain Eukaryota; kingdom Metazoa; phylum Arthropoda; class Arachnida; order Araneae; family Araneidae; genus Caerostris; species Caerostris darwini. The sequence continues at coordinate 38,647 of BPLQ01014324.1, forward strand.
TAAAATGGCCTTTTTTTAGAAACCCTAATTGATCTCGGAGTTCGTTGAGTGCTTTTCACTATTATTATTTTTTTTTTCCTGTTTTCAGTATCATCATTACAGATATTAGAATAAGAATACATTTACCGATATGTTTGAAATTTTACTCTTGCCTTTTTTTACTTTCGCCGATAAATTATCTCAATATTTTAAAATATACATTTGCTCCTTTTGGGAATCTTGAATTTCCTTTCTTTTTTTAAATCTTAAGATAGTAGGTATTTTAACAATGTGGATTATAAAAATGTACTAGAAATAAATTTTTTTTTCACTGATGGAATAGAATTAAAATTAATGGTTAAAAATCTTAATAAAAAGTATCTATAACTATTCTGTTTTTATATACAGGGTGATTATAATCAAAGTTCCACTTTCAAAATGCTGTAAAAAAGAACCACTCTTCACAATAAGTTCATATTTGAAATGAAGATATTTGAAGAAGGGGGAAAATGTATGGCATCAAAAAAAAGTGCGAACGATTTTTTCCATATAATTTGGTATGACCTTGCCGTGGACGGGCTTTCTACTAACAGTTCCACAACTGTTGAATGACTTGGAAGTCATTTTTTCCGTCAAAAAACCGAAACAATCTAGCACATTGATCATTGCTGCTTGTTTAATGTCCAACTCATGCCAAATACGTTGTAATTTCGATTCAAAATATCACTGGCAGCCGAATTCACTTTCTTTATGCCGCTTACAGCCCCATCTTTTTATACACTTTGGAATTAATGACAATGATTTTTGGCATTTGATGCTTTAAACAGCTGTTTCATGGTGTGTCTCTATACAAAAAGGGATGTGTGTTTTGATAATTTCTTTTATTCTAACTTTTATGGAACTTTTTTTTGATGCCGTACTGTTTCTCTCTTTTTCAAGTATTTTCAGTTCAAATTTGAACTCATTGTGACGAGTGTTTCTTTTTTTACAGCATTTTGAAAGAGGGACTTTAATTATAATCACCCTGTATATGGAAATGAATGCCACTATTACAAAACACGTATCTCAGAAAGTACTTAAGATTCCCACGTGAATAAAATCCTTTTATGAATATCTCTCTGTATGCGTAGAAAGAGGTTTGTATTACTTAAAAATTTAAAATTATATTTAAAACAATTTTAAATAGTTTTTCCTGTTGAATCAATCATTTATTTATTTTATTTTTATTTGTTAATTTTAATTAAAAATATAGTACTTTTAAATATTAAAATTGTGTTTTAAATTATTTTTTAAGAACCATCTCTTTTGATCTTATTTTTTTATTAAACAGGGAAAAAAAGTATATGATTAATTAAGTTTTAGAATTTCAGAATCTTTAACTCACATTTTATTTAACACAACAATATGAATATTGATTTGTAATGACATAAAATATAAAATGTAAAAGCATATAAAATGAAAAAAAATCAATTAGCTAATTTTGTTTTTCAGGATTTATGTTTTTATCTGTTGCATAATCGAAAATCACGAAAATATTCTAATTGAATACTTTTCTAACTATGTAAAACTCTAATTTTTAAAAAGAAAAACATTTACGATAAAATAATATTAAAATCTTAGAAATTCTTTGGATTCATTAATCATCCGCTTTTAATAGTTTAAATGACACAAATAATTTGAAAATATTTAAATGAACGAGATAAACTACTATTGATTGGTTTTCACTAGAAAAATTATAAATTTTCATGTTTTTGTTTGTAATTTTAATAACCTTTTTGTTTCTTTTAAATGCTGCTATAGTATTTGATTTATATATATTATTCATTTATGCATTTTAAATTTTTTTTGCATTTTAAATTATTCAATTTTTTTTATTTATTTAGTATTTATTTTATTTATTTAGTATTTATTTTATTTCTTCATATTTATTTTTTCTTTTATTGTTATTTGATTATTCATGCTCAGATTTTTAAAATTTTTATTTTAACAGAGTAAATTGAATTTTGTAAGCAGTATTCTTAAAAAATGTGTACTAGTAATACCTTGAAAATAAAATAGATTGTAAAAATAAAATAGAAATTCTACAATAAAAAAATTTTCAATGAGAGTTGTGATAAAATTTTACATGTTTTTATAATAAATAAATATTTTAATAATTTAATAATACGAATTTTTCTATTATTCTTTAATATTAATCTGCATGAAAAACCAATTTTTTCCATTATTCAATTTTATGTGGCATTTATTATTTCGTGGTTCTAAGTGAAGGAAAGATGTTTTCTTCCAGATTTTATATTATTTGTGTATGCATTTTCTTTCAATTACAAAACTCTTTAAAAGTATTAATTGATTTTAATTTACTGCCATATAACATCATATTATCCTGCCATATTATTATTTTGATGATATGCATGCCATCTTCTCGTTTCTAAAATTCATTACTGCAATGGACGCCATCAATAGATTAGAACGTGGACATTCCTTCATAATAGTTGCTTATGATAGTATGGATGCATATATTACCATAGAATTGAAGTTTGGCTGTTGTTGTCATTAATAGTACGAAATATTTTACCAAACCAAAATATAATATTGTGTATTATTATATTACTTAGTGTATTGCCTCAAATATTAAAATACGAATTCAATATGATGATTATATTTAATTGATTATGTATTGATGTTGCTAATTGGAATTCCTATGGCAATAAAGAGTAAGATGGGTTAAGATGGGACCGAATATTAAAAGACCGAAATATATAATATATACTATAATTATACCAAAACATTAAGAGACGAGTTGAATTTAATAACTGGACAGATTGGAATAATCCCAATTTTTCTCTCATATGAGTTTCAAATGTTGAAAAGTAATATCTATATAATATTTATGTATCAAATATTAAAATATGAATTCAATATGATTAATCAAATGATGTTGCTAATTGGAATGCCCATGGAAAGGTGTGCAGATAAAGAGTAAGAAAATATTGATATATATATATATAGACGTCATATATTGATATACGTATATATAGAAAGAGAAGAGTATATTGATGTATAATATATATATAGACGTCAAGTATAATTACATATACAGCTTAGTTATTGATGCGTATATATCAGTTAGTTATTATATAGTTCAGTTATTGATGTGAAACCCTTCTTATCTGCTAACCTTACCATAGGGTTACATCATTATACCAATACCATCATACTAAATTCATAATTTAATATTTGAGACATATATATATTATATATTATACTATTCGATATTTGAAAGTCATTTGCGAGGAAAACGGGGAATACATATGACTTTTAAATCTGGAAAAGTATATTATATTATACATATGACTCAAATATTAAAATATGAATTCAATATAATGGTATTGATGTTGCTAATTGTAATCTTTGTGGCAAAGTGTGTAGATAAAGAGTAAGAAGGGTTTCACATCAATAACTGAACTGACTGATTGGAATACTCTCCGTTTTTCTCTCATATGACCTTCAAATGTGGAAAAGTTACACCAGCAAATATAACCGGACTCAATGGTTTTTCATCTTTGCAAATCAGGCACTATTTGTAATAGATTAAGTTGAACAAAAGATACTGATGTAAAAGATAATAATAACAAATTACTACATTTTAATTAACTATTCTGTCAAACAATCTAAAATCTCCATGTCAAACAAGGATAAGAAGTGTGACTTGTCCTATAAACCAGTGGATATTTTTTAATTCATTTCTTGCCAAAAGCGTTGCATAACTGACTGGGTTGGAAAAAAGCAAAGTAGAAGAAAATGCAAAGAGAAGAAAAAAAGAAAAAAACCAGGATGTCTGAAGATTTCGTATTCTGAAAAGGTAAATATTTAATCCGTGGTAATGAAGAAGCGTCTAGGGCGATTAAATGACGTGATAACGTCCTTTTTTCTAACCTCCCCTTTAAGAAAGACAAAAAAAAATTAAATGACGTTAAAGAGCTTTCAGAGTTTGCGGGACTTAAAAAAAAAACTTATTGCTGGGTTGGTTTGGCGAATTTATTGGTACAGCCTTTCGTTTTTACTTCTAATCTAGGTAGTGTGTGTGTAAAGAAATCAATCATTCGAAAAAAAAAAAAATTAAACAAAATTAAATCTTTGTTAGATTTTTATTTTTGTAATCTTAGATTTTTTTGTTGCAATATCAGATCAAGTAAGAACCGTCTTTTGATGTAGTGCATTATTTTAACATGACGTCAGTGTGGAGTACCGTTAGACCACGAATGGAGTAGTCCTTAACTTAGACCGAAATATTAAAGACCAATTAAAATCAGGTCTGAATGTCTCCTACATCAATAGTCTCTGAATGTTTCCTCCATCATATAACTTTCAAAGGTGGAAAAGTGCAATACATACACTGAAGTGACAAAAGTCATGGGATACCTCTTAATATCGTGTCGGCCCTCCTTTCGCACGGCGAAGTGCAGCAACTCGACGTGGCATGGACTCAACAAGTAGTTGGAAGTCTTCTGCAGGAATATTGAGCCATGCTGTCTCGATAGACGTCCATAATTGTGAAAGCGTTGATGGTGCAGGATTTTGGGCACGAACAGACCTCTCGGTGATGTCCCATAAATGCTCGATGGGATTCATGTCGGGCGATCTAGATGGCCAGATCATTCGTTGGAATTGTCCAGAATGTTCTTCAAACCAATCGCGAACAGTTGTGGCCCGGTGACATGGCGCATTGTCATCGATAAAAATCCCATCGTTGTTTGGGTACATGAAGTCCATGAATGGCTGCAAGTGATCTCCAAGCAGCTGAACATAAGCATTTCCAGCCAATGTTCGGTCCAGTCGCACCAGAGGACCAAGTCCATGCCATGAAAAAACAGCCCACACCATTACGGAGCCACCACCAGCTTGAACAGTGCCTTGCTGACAGTTTGGGTCCATGGCTTCGTGGGGTCTGCGCCACACTCGAACCCTGCCATCAGCTCTTACCAACTGAAATCGTGACTCATCGGACCAGGCCACGGTTTTCCATTCATCTAGGGACCAACCGATATGCTCACGTGCCCACGAGAGTCGCTGCAAGCGATGTCGTTCTGTCAGTAAAGGTACTCGAGTCGGTCTTCTGCTGGAATAGCTCAAGAAAGGCAAATTTCTCCGCACAGTTCTAACAGACAAGTCCCTTGTACGTCCCCCATTGATTTCTGCGGTTATTTGACGCAGTGTTGCTTGTCTGTTAGAATTTACGACTCTTTGCAGACGTCGCCGGTCTCGGTCGTTAAGTGCAGGCCGTCGACCACTGCGCTGTCCATGGTGGGATGTTATGCCTGAAATTTCCTACTCTCGGCACACTCTTGACACAGTGGATCTGGGAATGTTGAATTCCCTAACGATTTCCGAAATGGCATGACCCATGCGTCTAGCTCCAACTAACATTCCACGTTCAAAGTCTGTTAATTCCCGTCGTGCGGTCAGCATCACGTCAAAACCTCTTCACATGAATAACTTGAACAGAAATGAAAGCTCTGCGAAAGCACTGCGCATTTATACCTGTTCTACGCGATGCTACTGCCATCTGAAAATTTGCATATTGCTATCCCATGACTTTTGTCACTTCAGTGTAATATATATGTCTCCAATATTAAAATATGAATTCAATCTGATGGTATTGATGTTGCTAATTTGAATCCATGTGGCAAGGTGTGCAGATAAAGAATAAGAAAGGTTTCACATCAATAACTGAACTGACTGATTGGGATAGTCACCGTTTTCTCTCATATGACCTTCAAATGTGGCAAAGTTACCCCAACAAATACACCCGGACTCAATGTTTTTTTCATCTTCGCAAATCAGATACTGTTTGTAATAGATTAAGTGGAACAAAAGATTCCTGATGTTAAAGATAATAACAAATTACGACATTTTAATTAACTATCCTGTTAAACAGTTAAAAATTTCTATGTCAGACAGGGTAAGAAGTCTGGCTTGCCCTATAAAGCAGTGGATATTTTTTAATTCACTTCTTGTCAAAAGACTTGCATAACTGACTGGGTTGGAAAAAAAGAAATAGAAGAAGAAAATGCCAACGGAAGAAAAAAAACGGAAAAAAATCAGGATGTCTGAAGATTTCGTGTTCTGAAAAGGTAAATATTTAATCTGTGGTAATGTGGAAGCGTCTAGGGTGATTAAATGACGTGATAACGTCCTTTTTTTCTAACCTCCCCTTTAAGAAAGACAAAAAAAATTAAATGACGTTAAAGAGCTTTCAGAGTTTGCGGGACATAAAAAAAAACTTATTGCTGGGTTGGTTTGGCGAATTTATTGGTGCAGCCTTTCGTTTTTACTTCTAATCTAGGTAGTGTGTGTGTAAAGAAATCAATCATTCGAAAAACGAACAGAAAAAATTAAATCTTCGTCAGAATTTTATTTTTGTAATCTTATATTCTTTTGCTGCAATATCAGATCAAGTAAGAGCCGTCTTTTGATGTAGTGCATTATTTTAACATGACGTCTGTGTGGAGTACCATTAGACCATGAATGGAATAGTCCTTAACTTAGACCGAAATATTAAAGACCAATTAAAGTCGGGTCTGAATGTCTCCTACATATCTGCATATCTAGGGATGTAGAAGATTCAGCGTTACCAGAGTGAACTACAGAAAGCGTGTTAAATCTCATTGTCATCAGGCCACTGCAATTTAAAATGATCATTACACTCTCCCCCCTCCCCGAATGAATATCTTATTTAGTAGTAGACATATGTCGATTTAGTGGACATACATATTATATTTATCATATATATTATATTATATCTGCTACCTCAATAACTTAACTGACTCATTGGGATATCCCCCATTTTTCTCTCATTTAAACTTCAAATGTGGAAAAGTACACTCATGTCCATAAATTAAGGATAATTCAGAATCACACAGAAATTGAACTCTATAATAAAAATTTCACCTGTAGAATTATCACACACATCTTGAAGAAGAATATGCACAATACAGGAAACCACCAGATGGCGCGAATACCACGTCACAATGACGAGAGTTAAAGAGAGGGGTATATAAGGAATGGTGGCAAAGAAGTAAAATTGTTCACAAGCGCTTTAAAAGCCTTTCAGTGCAATAACCGCATAGTTATGGCACAAAGGAAGCATTTGGATGATTTTTTACGTGGTAGAATTATCGGACGACTGGAATGTGAACGTACCCAGCTGGAAGTATCCGAGGAAATCCGAATCGCCCAGAGTGTCATCTCCACTGTTTTTTCAAAGATTCCAAGATGATGGTAATGTGAGTAGATGTTACAGCACAGGTCGAACGCCGAATGAGGACCGGTATTTAGCAGTTACTGCCAAAAGAAACAGACTGAGCACAGCATCAGACTCGTCAGCACTCTTCAGCTACCGGTACGACAGTTTCAAGGCAGACCGCGTATAGACGCTTAGGGCACATTGGTCTATATGCTCGTAGGCCTGTCAGATGTGTTCCACTTACCGCAACTCACTGTTGCCTGCGATTAACCTGGAGTAGAGAGCATGCATTGTGGACACCTCAACAGTGATCTGGTGTGATGTTTTCCGACGAGTCCAGGTTTAGTTTGCAGTATGATTCTCGCCGGACTTTCATATGGAGAGCGCCAGGTACCCGTTACCACCAAGAGAACACCATTGAACGACACCGTTACGGTGGTGCAGGATGGCTCGTTTGGGGAGGAATTATTCTTAATTCCAGAACTGACCTGCATGTTTAGAGTGTAACGATGACAGGCCACATCTATCGGGATGTCATTCTGGAACAACATGTATGTTTGTTTCGGGGCACCATGTGTGCTGAATTTCCGTTTATGGATGACAACGCCCGTACTCACTATGAAAACATTGTAGACGAATGCTTTCAATTGGAGGATATCACCCGTATGGATTGGCCAGCATACTCACCAGACTTGAATCCAATAGAGCATGTGTGGGATATGCTTGGCCGGCTTACGAATTGCAGCCCGTCAACCCCCTCCCACCTGTCAACCGGAACTTCGGAGGGCATTGCTTGATGAGTGGAGTAATATTCCCCAAGATCAGATTGATAATTTGATACTCAGTATGCCTAGGCGTTGTAAGGCCTGTATTGCATCGTCCGGGAGACATACTCCATATTAAACATCATACTAACCATGTTATACTGTTTTTTGTAAATAGGTTCTTTTTTGAAATTTGCTCCAGGGAGTAAAAATCGCAATTTTTATTAATTATCTCAAACATATAGCATCTTTTTTGCTCTTTACCTTTTGTTTAATAAATAGACTTTACAAATAAGTCAAATTTGTTTTGCTTCTGTCTCTTTCTTTGCCTGAACTTCATTATCCTTAATTTATGGACATGAGTGTATGTTATATATGTCTCAAATAATAAAATATGAATTCAATATGATGATATTGATGTTGCTAATTGGAATCAATATGGCAAGGTGTGCAGATAAAGAGCAAGAAGGATTTCACATCAATAACTGATCTGACTAATTGGGATATTCCCGGTTTTTCTCTCATATGATCTCCTAAAGTGGAAAAGATACCCCAGCAAATACACCTGAACTCAATGGTTTTTCAGCTTCGCAAATCAAGCACTGTTTTTAATAGATTAGGTGTAACAAAGGATACCTGATGTGAAAGATAATGTTCTTAATGATAACAAATTACAACATTTTAATTACTATTCTGTTAAACAATCTAAAATCTTCTTATCAGACAGGGTTAAGAAGTCTGGCTTGTCCTATAAAGCAGTGGATATTTTTAATTCATTTCTTGTCAAAAGAGTTGCATAACTGACTTGGTTGGGGAAAAAAGAAAAATAAGAAGAAACTGCAAAGGAGAACGAAAAAAAAAAAAAAAAAAAAAAAATTGAAAAACCAGGATGTCTGAAGATTTCGTGTTCTGAAAGGGTAAACATTTAATCTGTGGTAATGAGGAAGCGTCTAGGGCGATTAAATGACGTGATAACGTCCTTTTTTTCTAACCATTCCCTTTAAGAAAGAAAAAAAGAAATTGAAGGGCGTTAAAGAGCTTTCAGAGATAAAAAAAACATCAATAACTGAACTGACTGATTGGAATATTACCCGTTTTTCTCTCATATGACCTTCAAATGTGGGAAAGGTACCCCAGCAAATATACCCGGACTGAATGGTTTTTCATCTTCGTAAATCAGGCACTGTTTGTAATAGATTAGGTGGAACAAAGGATATCTGACGTGAAAGATAATAACAAATTACATCATTTTAATTAACTATTCTGTTAAACATTTTAAAATCTCCATGTCAGACAGGGTTAAGAAGTCTGGTTTGTCCTATAAAGCAGTGGATATTTTTAATTCATTTCTTCTCAAAAGACTTCCATAACTGACAGGGTTGGTAAAAAAAAGAAAAGAAAAAAGAAAATGAGAAGAAAATACCAAGAGGGAAAAAAAGAAATGCAAAACCAGGATGTCTGAGGATTCCGTGTTCTGAAAAGGTAAATATTTAATCTGTGGTAATGAGGAAACGTCTAGGGCGATTAAATGACGTGATAGCGTCCTTTTTTCTTAACCTCCCCTTTAAGAAAGACAAAAAAAATTAAATGACGTTAAAGAGCTTTCAGAGTTTGCGGGACATAAAAAAAAACTTATTGCTGGGCTGGTTTGGCGAATTTATTGGTACAGCCGTTCGTTTTTACTTCTAATCTAGGTAGTGTGTGTGTAAAGAAATCAATCATTCGAAAAACGAACAAAAAAAAAAAATTAAATCTTCGTTAGATTTTTTATTTTTGTAGTCTTATATTTTTTGCTGCAATATCAGATCAAGTAAGAGCCGTCTTTTGATGTAGTGCATTATTTTAACATAACGACAGTGTAAAATACCATTAGATCACGAACGGAGTAGTCCTTAGACTGAACTATTTAGAAGACCAATTAAATTTAACTAAACTGTTGATAATTTCGAAGGCTGGATTCTTTCACCCGAAGTCATTCTCTACTAGATCAGCAAACATGCAGAAGATTCAGCGTTAGCCAGAGTGAACTACAGAAGGTGTGTTAGATCTCCCTAACTTGAAGCCACTGCAATTTGAAATGATCATTACGCTCTCCCCACCAAAGAATATTTTCATTATTTTTTTCTTAGTTTAAAATATTTGGAATGCTCAGTCAGTATTCAATCGCTATTTTGTCATTACTCTCAGTTTAGCTAAAAGCTATTAATTTTTTTGCTTTCATAACATTGAAATGGGGCCTGAATGGCAGAATGGCTAGCGCTCTGGCGCTCGGTACCACAGGTTTCGGGTTCGAGTCCCGGTGGTATCAGGGATATTTGTAGTGGTTCGGAATCCATTTTAAACCGTAGATCCCGGTCTAATAGGATCGTAGAGTGTTGAGGAGGTATTGTTACTCCCCGTCTGTAGCTTATCTTCAAGCTACACACACCTCCCAGGTAGTGCTAAGGGAGTAATGTCGGTGCAGCGCTTGCCTTAAGGGATGTCGAAGGCAATTGTCTAAGTCTTTTCCATCTGTAGTAGAACAAAAAGAATCGTTGAAACCCAGGGCAGCTAAACAAAAGGTGTAAATGAAACTTAAGTAAACATGTATTTAGAATTTTATCTTTCTTCAAAATTGTGGTGCTAAAAGGTGAAAAGCATTGTCCTCCCTCATAGCAATCAAATATTTCCTTAATTTTTTGTCGGTACAAGTTTGAGTGTAGCTCTTTCTGTTATGCGGAGTTTCTCGTTGGAGGGATGAGCAATAATCTCCTAACACATTTACATTCCAACGAATGGGGTGGGATTTTTAAATTATAATATATTGGAGGAAACACACAAATTGTTTTTCACACAATAATCCAGTAATTTTAGGGCTCGACTTGTTTACAAGTGGTATGAACAGTTCAATGAAGTCAGAGAACGCGTTGAAGACGAAGAGCTTTCTGGTCGACCCTCAATCTTAACCGACGAAGCTCACGTCCAAAAAATTAAAGATTTGGTGCTTTTTGATGATGTTGGAATTTCAAAAGAATCGTCCAATTCCAATTTGGTCCTTAAACGCGTCAAATCTCAATTGGTACTAAAAACATTGAATGCGACAGCTCATACTACATTGATTCTTCGTGACTTTTCCGCCAAAAATGAAACCCATATCGTTCCACAACCACCGTATTCACACCGTTTGACTTCTGGCTACTTCCTAAACTCAAGAGACCACCCCGGGGACACCGTTTGGAGTCGATTGAAGAGATTCAACGTGAATCGGTGCGGTCTTTGAAGGCCATCCCTGCCGATGACTTTTTAGCATGCACTGAGGATTGGAAAAAAAGTTAGCATAAGTACACTGTGTCCTGAGGGGAATACTTTGAAGGCGATGTAATAAATTTGGAAAAACAAATAAAGAGATTCTGAAAAAACGAATAGTTGGTCTTACTTTTAGGTCACAGTAGTAATGAATGTAAGCTTATATTAGCATAGCAAAAAGGTCTCGAATAAATTAAAATAATTTATGTATTTTATACCAAATTTAAGACCACGAAATCTTATTATTAAAAAAAGATCTTATTATTTTTCAGTTTATGACCACTTTTGTTAGATTGTAAAAACTCACTTGTGCCAATCTTTTTATTTTCTTCATTCACTTCTGCCAATTTTTTTTTCTTCTTCATTCAGATAAAAAGAGAGAATGTAATTCATCCGTAAATCCTTTATCAATTTTCTTGTCAAAATGTTAACATTATTTTTATGACTTAAAATAACACGCGATTAAAAAAAAAAAAAAAGAAACTAAAAGAATTCCGCTTTACGAACTCGCCGACATTTTTAGAAAAACATTTAAATGACACGCGATGAAGTGTAGTATGAAAAAAAAAAAAAAAAACTTTAAGAGAAACACAAAATGCTTTTTTTTTTTTTTTTCAATCTAGTTATCTTTGTAAGCTGGATAAAGAAACAAGAAAGCCTTTTTGAAACCCTTTTATCATAGAGATTAAGGTTTTCAAAATTCCCACCTGAGACTATAGGATCTATCAAAATAAGATATCTTAAAATAAAAAAGAAAGTAGAATTTTGCATAATAAAAGGATTTTCTTCTTATAGAAAACCCATCCATGACTTGGAGCCCGCATTTTTGACTGTATTAACTGGCAATACGTGCTGTTAATGTGAAGAAAATAACGTTTTAAATCCGTTGTCAATGTGAATTTCTGTCACTACGATCATTTAGATTGGTGAACGTTTTACATCCAATGACGTTGACTGTTGAAAGTTTACTATGATTTCACTTATAACACACGCAAATGCTTGGCAGTTCCTTCTAAAGGAAACATCCATTTTCCTTCTGCTCTTCCATGTGTATTTAAAATAATACTATAATACCATGTGTATTTATAATGATATAATAAAAGCATGGGTTAACACAACTTCAGAAGGAATCACTTTGTCAATATATCTTTTAACCGATTCATGTTCCCATAGTAGCATCAATTTCCATTCTGTTCTTCCATGTGTACGCATAATACTAATACAATAAAACCATGAGTTAGCACAACTTCAGCAGGAAGCAATTTGTAAATATATCTTTTGTTGTTGTTGTTGTTATTGTTACTAATCTCAGAACTGTCTAGCAGGGCTAGACAATTCCCATGAATCCGAAAATGTCTAAAAATATGTCTTTTAACCGATATATGTTCCCATAGTAGCATCAATTTCCCTTCTGCTCTTAAGTGTATTTATAATAATAATATTACAATAAAGGTATGGGTTAACACAACTTCAACAGGAATCAATTCGTAAATATGTCTTTTAACCGATATATGTTCCCATAGTAGCATCAATTTCCCTTCTGCCCTTAAGTGTATTTATAATAATAATAATATTACAATAAAGGTATGGGTTAACACAACTTCAACAGGAATCAATTCGTAAATATGTCTTTTAACCGATTTATGTTCCCATAGTAGCATAAATTTCCCTTCTGCTCTTCAATGTGTATTTATAATAATACTAATACAATAAAGGCATTTGTTAACACAACGGTTTGGCGTTAGTTCGGTTCATAATAGTTCGGCAATATACTTTGTAGCTATAATTTTTTATCTAACACAATGTTATATCCTTATACAGTAAAACATCAATAAAGCGACTAAACCTAAAGGATCAAGGATCATGTCGAAAATGGATATTATATATTTAAAAAAAAAAACAAGTCATAAAGACAAACGACTAAACTATTACAAAATTTGGATTTATTGTTTGGCGATATGTCGATTTTTAGTAACTTTCATTCATACCAGTCACATATTCCAAATCGATGATTTCCATACCGATTGCAAAAACATGTTAAAATATGTTAGAAGGGAATCTTAATGAATAAGCTCATAATTACAATTATGACCTTCATAAATGAAACCCTTTACTCCTCGAAAAGTGTTGTTTGTATTTGAAAACATTCGTAATTATTGTTTGAGTTTCAGGGCATCACATGAAAAGCTCCAAATTCTATAATTTGGGAGGTTCCTTTAACTGCAGATTATAAATCACTGTTCATCCCAACTATGGAATTAGAAAGGAACACAAGGTATTTTTAAGGATGATGTATTTTGATTCATTCATAACGAATCCTTCGAAAATCACAGGGTTCGTAACCTAGTATTAAAAGCAAAGCAATTTGCCTGTATACTTCCTAATAATTAGAGAAAACAACTGTTTGAATTTTTAGATATTAAACGAGTATTTGGGTTGTGTAGTGTTTTGTATTCCTTCATTGGAAAATTGGTTTTTACTAATTCTATTATTATTATTATAATTTTATATACATATTTTTTCATTTGGAAATTTATATTTTCATGAAATTATATTATATGTATTGCGGAGAATTTTTTCAATGTAAGCATAATAATATGTACTGTGATCGGAATAATTTTTCTACTCTATTTTTTTTTCTGTGCTAGGAATTATTTTCTTAGGGCTTGATGGCCGAGTGACTAGCGCTTTGGCACTCGGTAACACAGGTTTCGGGTTCGAGTTCCGGAGGTGCCTTGGATGTTTGTAGTGGTTCGGAATCCACTTTAAACAGTAGGGCCAGGTCTAATAGGATCGTAGAGCGTTGTGGGTGTAATGACACTCTCGTCCGTAGCCTATCTTCAAGCTACACGTGCTAAATGAGTAACAGCGGTGCAGCCCTTGCTTGTGGCAAAAATATAACTGTCTCTGTATTACCAGCTGCATTACAAAAAAAAAAAAAGAATTATTTTTTCCAAATTCTATACACTTTTATCTAGTTCATAAGGTCATTAATCATTAGAATCGCGGATATTTAGTAGAATCAGCTTTTCTTAGGTTGTACCGTGAATGGAATAGTTTCATTGCACCCACATTTTGCCACTGTAACTGAGATAGCAACATGGGATATATTCGGATGATTCCATCCTCCACCCTACTTTCATGGTTCAAAAAGTAGTATTTTACAAATTAAACATATGAATTCATACATATGTCATTACAGCATGTCGAATCCTGCAGTTCCAATTTGGAATCAATGTTAAATTGTAGGTCCCGGTCTAACTAGCCTAAAGTGTCCACAAAATGACCGTAGAGCGACAAACCAAATTTTTTATTCTCCTGGTTTTTGTAAACAGTGACTGCAGCGCACATCCTAACCATATTTGAATCTGAGTCCTCCTATACTGTAGTTGAGCCAATGACAATTGCGGCATTAGTTAGACAATTATAAACAGTTATAGTTTAGATGATAACTTTCTTAATAATTTTGTTGTAAAATAGTCTATTTATTAATTATGCATTTATTTAATACCTTATTTAAATTAGAGAAAATTAATTGTATACACACCACAAAATTATAGAAATAACAAAAACTGCTACTTTTGAAAAATATCTAGGGATCTTTTTTGTTGCCAAAACATTAAAAAAAAATAATAAAAAAAAAAATAATAACTGTACAAGAATTATGTTTATCTTTGTAATTAATTAATGCAATTTATTTAAGTTCTAGTAATTTTATTTACTAAGAAACTATTTAAGTAGTAAATAAATTCTAATTGCTAATTAAAATGAATATCGTCTACCATGATGAAGTACTACAATGTTTGTGCAGTAAATACAAACAGCTAATTAATTCTGGTGCAAATAATACTTAAGATTAAATTTTGGTTTGCTTATTAATAAATAAATACAGAAAAAGAAAAATTTTAATTCTGCAGTATAATTAATATTAATACTTTAATTGTTAATGTCTGTAAAACCTAGGGGGAATTATTTATATTTACATTACAAAACAGTTTTGCATGAATAAATACAAAAAAGAGATAAAATATTTAAATCTTTCTCTCAATTCATTTATTTGATTAGATTAATGTTTCGAAAATATTTAATTATGGATATTTCTAAACGATGTTTAAAGTTGTTTCTCATCTTGAAAAGAAGTCATTTGTTATTTTGAGTTGCAAACATGAGAACTTTGATTTATTGCGAGGAATGATTTTATTGTTTATGAATTTAAATATCTGTGATATGTTTTGTGATTTTGTTTCGCTAGTTTTGAATCTCATTATCTAATTTGTTTAAAACAGAATTGTTTAGTTATCAGCTGTGATTTCACCAATAAATATTGTAGCCAGGGCCGGATTTAGATGAAAAGAGGCCCTAGGCTATTCCATTTATGAGGCCCTTTCACCTCCCATTTTTAAGTTTGTAAATTACTTATTATGTTTGTTTATTATTCATATGTGTTGAATTTGTCTTTATTTGTGATTCAGTGTTTTAGTGTTTACTGTTTTTAGAATAGTGTCATTCCAATTTTGCTAACAATTTGAATGGAGGCCACTCTTGATCTTGAGGCCCTAGGCCGAAGCCTAGTTAGCCTATAGGAAAATCTGTCTCTGGTTGTAGATTAGTAGATTTGGAACTCAAATATGATATATGTTCGACAAAATTTATCATGAAGAAAAATAAAGCAATATAAATAGAATTTTAAATATGTTTTAATCTTGAAATTAAATTTGTGAATTTTTGTAAGTTTATGTGATTGTGGTTGTTTTCTTTTAACTCTTTTTGTTTCAAATGCTCTATTATGCAGGCTTAACAAATGACTTTTTAAATCTAAATTCTTCATATTTATTCGTAGTGATTTAGAATAATTTTCCTTTATGATTTTCCAAATAATAATTTCCATCTTTATCACATCCACTAGCATTTGGCATTTTCTCTCTGTTCACCGATAACATTTTCGAACAAAATTTACCAAGATAAAAAATGTTTTATTTTTTTGTAACAGCCAGGCCATATCTTTATAATGATTATATTTACAGCATGAATTATCAATGCGAGACGATTTGGACGTGCTGTTAAAATCTTCATTTATTCTCCAGGTTTCTATAAACAGGGACTGCAACGGACATGTCAATCATGTTTGAATCTATGTCCTCCTATATTGTGGTTCAGCCATTGTGGCCAATTACTATTGTCGCATTAGTTAGACAATTATAACCATTTATTTCATTAACTTAGATAATAAATTTTGTTAATAATTTTGTTGTAAACAGTCTATTAATTAATTATGTATTTATTTAATACCTTATTTAAATTAGAGAAAAACAAATGCATACATATTAAAAATAACAAAATGCTGCGACTTTTGAAAAATATTTACAGACGTTTTTTGTTACTATATTATAAACATAAATATTAAAAAAAATACTAAAAACATTTTATAATAATAAAATTAGCGAAATTATGTTTATCATTGTTTTCAATTAATACAATTTCTTTAAGTTATTACTTAAATAATTTCGTTATTTACTAAGAAATTATTCAAGTAGTAAATAAATTCTAATTGCTAATTAAAATGAACATCGTCTACCATGATGAATTACTACAATGTTTGTGCAGTAAATACAAACTGCTAATGGATTCTGGTGCAAATAATGTTAAAGATTAAATTTTGGTTTGCTTATTAATAAATCAATAGAGATAAGGAAAATTTTTAATTCTACAGTATAATTAATATTAATGCTTTAATTGTTAATGTCTGTAAAGACTAGGGGGAATTATTTGTACTTACATTGCAAAACAGTTTTGCAGGAATAAATACAAAAAGATATAAAATATTTAAATCTTTCTCATTTCATTTATTTGATTAGATTAATGTTTCGAAAATATTTAATTATGGATATTTCTAAACGCTGTTTAAAGTTGTCTCTCATCTTGAAAAGAAGGCTTTTGTTATTTTGAGTTGCAAAGATGAGAACTTTGATTTATTGCGAGGAATGATTTTAATGTTTATGAATTTAAATATCTGTGATATGCTTTGTGATTTTGTTCGCTAGTTTTGAATCTCATTATCTCATTTATTTTAAATGGAATTATTTATTTAACAGGTGTGATTTCAATAAGAAATACTGTCGCTTACTAGATCTGAAACTCAAAGAATGTGACATATGTTCTACAAAATTTATCAGAAAGAAAATTAAATACTTATAATAACTATGGTTTTAACTATGTTTGAATCTTGAAATTAAAATTGTAAAATTTATGTGATTGCGTTATTTTCTTTTAAGACTTTTTGTTTCAAATGTTCTATTATAGAGGCTTAGCAAATAATTTTTTTTAATCTAAATTTTTGATACTAATGTGTCCAAAAAGTAACACCAATTATTTTTTTTCCAAAAACTCTTTATTTATTCTTCCGAATTTATTTCATCGCTTCAAAGCGCACGTTGAATCTCTTCAATCGACACGAAACGTTGTCCCCCGAGTGGTCTTTTGAGTTTACGGAATAGCCAGAAGTCTCACGGTGTGAATATGGTGTTTGTGGAACGATATGTGTTTCATTTTTGGTGGAAAAGTCAAGAAGATTCAATGCTGTGTGAGCTGGCGCATTCAGGGTTTTCGGCACCAACCGAAATTTGAAGCGTTTGAGGCCCAAAATGGAAATGACCGATCCTTTTGAAATTCCAACATCATCAGCAAGGTCTCTAATTGTAAATCGACGGTTTGCAAGAACCAATTCTTTAATTTTTTGGACGTGAGCTTCGTCGGTTGAAGTTGAGGGTCGTCCAGATGGCTTTTCGTCTTCAACGCGTTCTCTGCCTTCTTTGAACTGTTTATACCACTTCTAAACATTTCTTTCCGATATAGGATTGTTCACCAAATGTCTTCTGCAACATTCTATACTTTTCCGAAAAAAAAATTTAATGCAAGTGTTTTGCTCAATTAATTCAGACATTTCAAAAATCACCGGAATCGGTTTTAGTGTCTCACAAAGTCAAGCGTAACTCATACACTAAGGAATATGTTGACGTCAAATTTCCCACAGAGGTCAAGGACAGTGCCAACAACCTAAAAAAAAATTGAAATTCCATAAGCCCTGAAAATTTTAAATTAAAATTCGTCCTACTTTTTTGGACACAGTAGTATTTTGTTATAGAGATAACAAAAAGCTGCTACTTTTCAAAAATATCTATGGAGATTTTTGTTGCTATAACATTGAAATAAATATAAAAAGTATTAAATTATACACGTATAAAACTAGCGAAATTATGCTTATCTTTGTATTTAATTAATACAATTTATTTAAGAAATTATTTAAGTAGTGAATAAACTCTAATTGCTAATTAAAATGATTATCGTCTACCATGATGAATTACTACAATGTTTGTGCAGTAAATACAAACTTCTAATTAATTCTGGTGCAAATAATATTAAAGATTAAATTTTGATTTGATTATTAATAAATAAATAGAGATAAGGAAAAATTTTAATTCTACAGTATAATTAATATTAATGCTTTAATTGTTAATGTCTGTAAAGCCTAGGGGGAATTATTTGTATTTACATTGCAAAACCGTTTTGCACGAATAAATACAAAAAGATATAAAATATTTAAATCTTTCTCAATTCATTTATTTGATTAGATTAATGTTTCGAAAATATTTAATTATGGATATTTCTAAACGCTGTTTAAAGTTGTCTCAACTTGAAAAGAAGCCTTTGTTATTTTGAGTTGCAAAGATGAGAACTTTGATTTATTGCGTGGAATGATTTTAATCTTTATGAATTTAAATATCTGGGATGTTCGTTGTGATTTTGGTTCGCTAGTTTTGAATCTCATTATCTAATTTGCTTAAAACAGAATTTTTTAATTTATCAGCTGTGATTTCGCTAATAAATATTGTAGCCAGGGCCGGATTTAGATGAAAAGAGGCCCTAGGCTATTCCATTGATGAGGCCCTTTCACCTCCCATTTTTACGTTTGTAAATTACTTATTATGTTTGTTTATTATTCACATGTGTAGAAGTTCTCCTTATTTTTTTTTAGTGTTTACTGTTTTTAGAATAGTGTAATTCTGATTTTGCTAACAATTTGAATGTAGGCCCCTCTTGATCTTGTAGCCCTAGGCAGAAGCTTAGTTACCCTATAGGAAAATCCGGCTCTGATCCACTAGATCTGAAACTCCCAGAATGTGTTATATGTTTTTCATAATTTATCAAGAAGAAAATTAAAGCAATATAAATAGGATTTTAAGTATATTTTAGTCTTGAAATTAAATTTGTGAATTTTTTTAAATTTATGTGATTGTGTTGTTTTCTTTTAACTCTTTTTGTTTAAAATATTCTATTATGTAGGCTCAACAAATAATTTTTTTTAATCTAAATTCTTCATATTTATACATAGTGATTTAGAATAATTTTTCTTTATGATTTTACAAATCATAATTTTTCATCTTCATCAAATGTTTTTCACTCGCATTTGGCATTTTTTCTCTGTTAATCGATAACATTTTCTAATAAAATTTAATTAATTCCCTACCCCTACAATCCATGTTGGAACATGGCCGCCTGCCTACTGGCAGATTCCGAAACAGGAGACGTTTTCTTTTTATGGGTACCATCTTAATCTTTTTTTTTTCTCTTCCTTCATCTATAACATTTTCTAATAAAATTTTCCTTAAAATATATAAATAAATACATATAATTAAAAATAGTATAAATAATATAATAAATAATTATAAATAATAATATAATAAATAATTATAAATAATAATATAATAAATAATTATAAATAATATAAATTAAAATAACTTCCTGCCCTACAACAGTCCATGTAGAGCATGGCCATTTGTCTACTGCCAGATTCCAAAACAGGAGACGTTTTCTTTTTACGGGGTAGGGTTGCTAGTCCTAAGCTCAACTCTCTACAGTTGTATTAGACTTTGACTAGGGTTTAAAGTGGATTTCGAACCACTACAAGCATCCACGGCACTACAGGTCTAATAAAATTTACCAAGAATTGAAATGTTTTATTTTTTTGTAACCTGAAGGCTCTATTTGCTAAGGAAAAACTTAGATGGATTAATATGTTAGAAACGTTGAATAAGAAGATTAAATATAGTTTTTAACTATATACAATGACCCTCTAAAGTGTTCGTATATTTAAAAAAATTGTAGGCAAAAAGCCGTAGCCTGGAATTGAATTCGAATATAGTCCCATATTTTTTCATATTATCTTCATGTGATTTTGAATAAAACCGTACTATTTTAAAAACCTATTGCCTTATTTTCGTTTTATAAAAATGAAAATGTTAAATGATAGAGAAATAAATATCAAAATGATCTAACATCTGAATATTTTCGAATAAATTCATGAATAAAATTATCGTTAATTTTTTTTTTATTTTTGCGATTTGGTGATATTTATAAAAACGTTTGGCTTCATATTTTGTTTGCTTACTTCGTCGTATTCTTATCACTATTTAAAAATGATTCGAAGTTGTAAGGAAAAAATGAACATCATTAAAAAAATGGTTACCTTGGTTATAGTAAAAGTCAATTAGTTAAAATTATCGCTAAAATTGCTAAATTTATCTCATTACACAGGGACCTGAATGGCCGAGTGGCTAGCGCTCTGGCGCTCGGTACCACAGGTTTCGGGTTCGAGTCCTGGTGGTGCCATGGATGTTTGTAATGGTTCGGAATAAACGTTAAACCGTAGGTCTAAAATGATCGTAGAGCGTTGCGGGGGCCTTGTTACTCCGTGGCTTATCTTCAAGTTACACGCTCCCCCTGGGTAATGCAACGTCTGTGTAGCGCTTGAATTAAGGCAACCAAGACAGCTGTCTAAATGTTTCCCAGCTGCATTAGCAGGAAAAAAAAATCTCATTACACTGTGTAATATATGATAAAATACTTTAAAGAAAGAAATACGAATGAAAGAAGGTAAGAAAGGGTTGTCCGACAAAGCTAACTTTATCTGATTCAAAAATTTATAACTTTAGAAAAATCCACGTTTGAGCGCTGTAAAAATTTCAGCAGAATTTACTGAAAAGTTTCTACTTTAATTTCATCTGAACCTGTACGAAGAGTGTTCACATTATCAGGAATACATGGGCGTTCTGCCCCCAAAATATTTTGTTAGTGAAAAAAAAAAAATAGACAGCTTAAGCTTTCTTTCACGAAATCACGATTTCAATACATTCCTGGGCTATTATGATGAATAAGCCGGAATTTATTGAAATCATGTCTTATTTTGCAAATCAAAGAAAATTTAACATTTATGGTTCCGATGGGCGTATAATGGTATGGAGAAGAAAATATGAGTGACTTAAATCCCCAAAAGTTAGTTGAACATTAAAACATAGCAATGGAGGTGTCCTTCATCCTTCTTCATTAAAACTTGCTATTATTGATGATATAATAAATAATGCTCTTTATTTAAATATCTAAAAAAACAATTGAAAATTATCAGTCCAAATTTTTGAATATTGGAAATAATTTTGATTATTGTTTATCAAGGTAAGGATCTTAAGCAGAAGGCTTTCAATGTTCGCCTCTGGTGTCTCTACTACTGTGCCCAAAAAGTAAGAGCAATAATTTTTTTTTCAAAAACTCTTTATTTATTCTTCCAAATTTATTTCATCGCCTTCAAAGTAATCCCCTCCGGATACAATGCACTTATGCCAACGTTTTTTCCAATCGTCAATGCATGCTGAAAAGTCATCAGCAGGGATGGCCTTCACAGCACGCGCAGATTCTTGTTGAATCTCTTCAATCGACTCAAAACGGTGTCCCCGGAGTGATCTTTTGAGTTTAGGGAATAGCCAGGTGTGAATACGGTGGTTGTGGAACGATGCGGGTTTCAATTCTGGCGAAAAAGTCACGAAGCATCAATGCAGTGTGAGCTGGCACATTCAGTGTTTTCGGTATCAATCGCTTTGAAGGCCATCCCTGCCGATGATTTTTCAGCATGCATTGAGGTTTGGAAAAAAAGTTGGCATAAGTGCATTGTGTCCGGAGGGGATTACTTTGAAGACGATGAAATAAATTTGGAAGAATAAATAAAGAGTTTTTGAAAAAAAAATTATTGCTCTTACTTTTTGGGCACAGTAGTATTACGAGGCCTTTTTCATGGTTCCATTGTTTCTTGCAAACAAAGAATTGAAATAAACTGATAAAAACCGCCATTAATTGATTAATTTTCTTTTCATTAAATAAATTCCATTAGATTTGTAATAAAAATGGCTTCCCTCAGAAATCCTAAAAAAAAAAAAAAAAAAAAAAAAAAAAAAAAAAAAAATTCGAAAGAAAAGCTGCAAAAACTTCATTTCCACACCAACACTAACATAAATCCCTTTTGTATCCCTTTTTTCCCCATTTTCTCTAGAGGGAGGGGATCTTTTCACACGTTTGAATCAACGAAACAGTGATCCGGAAAGAAGTTCTGAAAAGGGGGAAAAAAAAGGGAATAGTTTTTTGACACGACATCTTGAAGAATACCTCCTTATAATGGAGTACCTCTAAAAGGAGTCTCAGGTTGAAGGAGGAGAACTTCTCAACTCGTTTTGACGCTTCGTCGCAAAATCTCATTTCCCCGCATATCCCTCAAGCAGAGGGGGAAAAAAAGTCCCCATCTGAAGTCATTTCATACTCCTTGAAGTTCTATTAGGGGAAAAAAAGCGATAACGTATCTCTGCTAGAATAAACTCAACGCAACTCAACCTAGAACTCTCTATGGGTAAGAGTGGTTTGTAGAAGTAAAAGCTGAGTGACTGCGCATGCTCAAGGCTTGCATGACTAGATATAGGCTTAAGTTTCAATGTCAAATTCTTGTCCACTTTTCTGAACATTTTGGCAAAATTATACTGCTAGTAGTTTCTGAAAAAGAATCTATCCTTTTAAAACTTTTTTTAATATTTCTCTGTAAATATTAAAAATATAAATATTTTTAATATTTTCAGCATTTTTAATATTTTTTTTTTTTTTATAAAATATAAAATTTTTTAATATTTGCAGAGTAATATTAAAAAAAGTTTTTAAAGAATGGATTCTTCATGAGAAACTACTAGCAATATAATTTTGCCAAAATGTTAAAAAAAAAAAAAGGACAAGAATTTGATATTGAAACTTTTAGCCAATATCTAGTCATTTTTAAAAAATAAAAATATTTTATGTGTATATAAATAAAAATAAAAATATTTTTTAAATCAAAAATTAAAACTATAAATATTTTTAATTTAAGAAATATATTTATTTTTGTTTATATATATAAAATATTTTTAAATATATGATATTTTTTAAACTACTTAAAAATATTTTTTCTTTCAAACTATTAAAAATATTGTAATAGATTAAATATAATTGGTAAGAAGAAAGTTCTAAATATTCCTCTAAAACAACAAAATTTAATAAGACGTTAAAAGGGCTTCAAAATATCAAAAGACAAAATTCGCCATTTTTTTTTTTTTTCTCTGACAAACAGAGCTTAAATTGTTTATTAGATTATCACAAATTTATAATTAAACTGTTTGTGTATATTTTACTAAAATGGCAGATAAATAAAGCATTTAATGAAATAAGTTCCACTTAAAAGAAGAAATGTTGTCATGTTAAAGTTAGAGGAAATTTTAAAAAGATTTAGGAAATTTGGTTTAAAATTGATCTTCTGTACAATGTAAAATTGTTCAGTTGGGTAGAATTCATGGCCTATATATGCTGGCAAAAGAAATCCCGATATTATCCAGACGGTATTCCTTTTAATTAAAATGCATTACGTATGTAGGTTTTATTAAATTCCTTCTATTAGCTCACACTCTCCCTATATATATATCTTGTTCAAGTTTTCAATCATTCATAAAACACTTTTTGTTCATCCACTCGAGTTCAAATACAGTTTCTTAAAACTTGTAGTCGATGACACTGGATGTTAATACAGTTTTTTCAAATATTAATTCAGTAATTAAATTTAATTCATTAATTTTAGTTTTTTTTGGATTTAAGATGCATGTATCTATTATTAGATGGCGCCAGATAAACTTTAAAAAATGAATGAAAATTATTTATAAAGGACTTCCTGCAATATAATGAGAAAAAAAAGAAGGTATTGACTTTAAAATTTTTTTTTATATTACTTGTTTTAATCTCTGAAAGGCTTAGGTTATTTTTTCCAAATGAAGTTTGGTTTCATAAAAATTATTTTACTAAAGTCGTATAAAAGTATTTTTAAAAATATGGTCAATATATTTTTATCATGTTTTAATTAATTTTATTATAGGAATTTATGTATAAACTTAACCATTTGGATCACATATTAAAAACAAAACTATAATCCTCAGATTCGTTGTCAGAGAAATTATTATCAATATAAATTCCTGCATCTTTGCTCATTTTAAAACGAAATAACAGTAAATTCATGGGGTTATCAGCAATAAATAAAACACAGATCCTTGTGAATATTTTAGAACATAGAGATAAACTTCTGTCAAATAGAGATAAAATGAATTTTCCTTGGAAAAGGCAAAATAACTCGAAATAATCATTTTAGTCCAGAGTTAAAAGTTAATTATCCTACGAGTTAACTCATGATGTCTCTATAAGATACAAAATTGAGATTATACTCGAAATTTGTTTTAAAGTGGTTAAGGCGAAAAGACCAAATAATCTAAGATTCTTTAAAAATTATTTTGTAATTGATTTTAATAAACTAGTGTCTTAATTTATTTTCATTTTTAAGTATCAATTTGCTTGACGCAGATTGGCCAATTGCCATTAAAATAAAATCACTTTGCCTGCAATTACACCTAGAGAATACTGGATAGCCTGGTCTTTGCCCAGTAAAGTTGACTTGCTTGGGTCCTCTTGCCATCCGTTCTTTTGTACGCAAATGTAAACCCATTATTTTAAAAGGATTAACATAATTAAATTAATAGCCACGATTATTGAATTAAATTTTTTACCTCACCAAAACAATCCGCCAAACTAGAAAAATTTCATATAAAATTTCTCTTAACTTTCCCTAGCAAAACGAATTGCAATAATGAGATATCCAAAATGGACAGGAAGTAGAGAATTAATTCAAAAATTTCCTTAATACTTTTATTTGCGCATTACAATGGCGAAATGACACACAGAAATAATAGAAATACAGACACAAAAAAAAAAAACGCGTCTACCACAGATGACTACCAACAAGAAAGTTCTAAAATCTTACACCGAAGTACGGTTACAGTTAAATGGAGTGGTAAAGAGTTCACATGGTAAATAATTCAAAAAGTTCTTGATAGACTGTATTTTCAACAAAATTAATTATTGCAATTATGCCACATTGATTATCATACATAAGAATAAACACTGGGAATACATGTACAAAATTCTATTAAACAAGTTAAGGTATTAGGGATTCTCCTAAGGCAGGGATGGGCAAACATTTTTGGTCGCAGGGCAAAGATAGAAAAAATATACAGTATTACAATTAATACAATAGATAATACAATAATTTACAATAGATAAAAACAATATACAAGTATTACAATTTAAATATGTTAATGAGATGAATGAAATGGCGATTTCCTTTCTAAAAATTCCTTATATTGAGGTTCGAAGTGAGATGTACAGATTCTAAGGAGATCATCTGTCAGTCTACTTCTGAAATAATTCTTTCTAAGGTTCATAGTCGAAAACACTTGTTCACATATATAAGATGAAGCAAACATAGGACTGATTTTCTGGGCGTGAGATATTAAATTTGAAAAACTAACTTACGATAATGATTTGTAAAACTCTAACTTTAGCATATTTAGTAACAACTGCTTGAGATGATTGTTAGACTGCAACCCAATTAATTCAACCTGTAAATCTGACCTCACCTCAAAAATAGAGAAAGTGAGAAGATCATCAGTTCTTTGAAAAAAAGGCAGAAAAAAATAATATTTAGTCAAAGTAGAAAAGGAGATGAATATATAATATATAAATATATTTCCCTTGGACCGGCGAATTAAAATTCTATCCGCGAGCAGGATAAAACCTTCCGGGGGTCCGTAGTTAGACCATCCCTGTCCTCAGGGTTAGGCATCCTCTGTACTGCCTGAGCTGCCTCACTGATCTGTTGACTGTTTCTCTTCAACTTTTATTTTATATATATATGTAGATTTTAACGGGTTCCAATAGATTCATCCCGGTCGAACCTACAGTTTTTGTAGACTTCTCTACCAGTCTAACAATGGCTGTGCTTTTGCAGTGGGTGTCTAGAGGATTTGACATACAAAACGCAGTAACGGGACGTTACTTTAAATAAAGCCATTTAATGATACTATATTTTACAATGATATTTACATTGGTTATTAATTAAGGGATAAACATATTCTCTCGCTGCTTGATGCAGCCTGCCCTCTCGCTCCCGCCAGCCGTTCTCTTCTTCCTTCATCTACGGGGTCCTGTACCCCTCTCGTGGGGTCAGAGTTCAAAGTTGGATACTCCGCCCCGTTGTAAACAGGCTATGTCAAAGACAAGAAACCGTGAAGTGTCGCCGCCTGCTGATTACCACACAAAATCCTACATATATATATATATATATATATATATATATATATACATATATATATAGGATTTTGTAACCGTATTTTTGTAAAACCGATCCTACCGAATGTCCACCATGAAATCTGTTTCGAAAGAATCACCAACTGGTCTTAGTCTCTCTCTCCACGGGATGTCTGAATGATTTATCTAACTTTTCGAAGAAAATATCCTTGCTGTTTTTCAATGAATGTTCCCCTTTT
>BPLQ01014326.1:0-20643 GCA_021605075.1 Caerostris darwini
TCCTGTAGCCAGCCTAGTCATTACGTGGAATTGTTAGATGGTTTAGAGCACATACAGTTGGCTAAGATTTGTAGCTTGTCAGCTTTATTGTTGGTAGAATTAATTTAATTGATTAAATTTGGAAGATTTTTTGATACCTGTGAAAAGAGAAACGAATTTTTTCATTAGTATAATAGCATTTTGGAATAAATTGAGATCTTCAATGCCAGGTAGTGAACTTGGTTGGTTCTGATTTACAAAAGTTGAAAAAGGTACAGCTGAAGTTGCATTTACGTAGTTTTTAAGCATAGAAACAAACTGATATTTGGAGTAACTTATTTAGAAGGACTAACTTTAGGATAGGCAGCCTGTATGTTAGAGTTAGTATTTATCTTTGGAAATTTGGGGCAGCCCCTCCAAGCTGCTAAGTGTCCTGTTGCGTTGCAATTAATGCATTTTGGCACCTCAAGCTTCCCTTCAATTGGGCACTTCTTATGGGAGTGTTCTTTACGACATTTAAGACACCTGGGTCTCAACCTATAGAATTGTGATGGAAATTATTACATTTAATTACATTAGAGGGTCATTGGCCTTAAGTTAAATTTTTCAACTTTTACAGTAAAGTATAGCAATCGTTCTAGCTTAAAAATTTCCATGCTTTTTTTGTTCTCTAACAAGGATAATCTGCCAGATTGGTAGAGGCTGCTTGGTTTTGGATCTTTTTGACTGGGTTACCTCGTCAACAGAGTAACCTAGATTAACTAACTTATCTTTGATTTCACCAACAGGAGTTTTAACGTAGAATCCTTCACATGCTTGAGATGTGACGACTGTCAGAAGAACCTATAAAAAATAAAATGTTTGCTGCATTTATTATTTATTTTAGAAACATTGCCAAATCCAAAATAAATTTGTGTTTGAAAAATGAATTTATTATTATTCACTCGTAAACAAAAATGCTAGTTTAAATAAATCAATTTTCAATAGTTATTAAGAATACTGAATTATTAGGAATACCAAGAATCTATTTTTCCAGAAATGCTATTTACACTTTAAAGCTATTTCTTATTGCTTCATAGGGTAAAGGAAGGATTATTTTAGTGGTACCATTATTGCTCAGTACTGAACTGTTCATGGAAAAGTTGAATTTTTTGGACTGGATTGAGTAAGGAATTGTTATATTTTTTTTCTAATGGCCTATGTAATTAGTTACAGTTAGAACATATCTTAATAATTTTTCCATGCTTTTCTTTCAATAATATATGAAAGAATCTTAATTGCGAATTACACAATTACATAAATTACGCCTTAATTACGCCTATTTCAGTAATTCTGGAACTTAATTGACAAGTGAAACTAAGTACACTAATAAAATAAATACATTTTTTTTGTCATTTTTCAGTATCAATACTGTATTTCTGCTAAATGTTTAGTAAATTGTTGTATCTTGTATGTTATTTTTCTTTTTTGTTGTTTTCTTTTTACAAATGTTCCTCAGTTTGAACAGTTATTTTACAATGTATTGTTTATTACATAAATGTATTAGTTTTCATGATGCTGGAGAAGATTATATATATTTAACAGACCAATTAAATTAGAATATATATATTACCCAGCACAAAATCACATTTTTTAAATCTATATAAAATTGTACACTCATTCAGGTTACATTCGTTTCTTATCACACATTTGAATATTTCATTATAAAATAGTGCAGATTTAAATTGAATTTAAATTAATATAGTACTTTAATAATTTGTAGTTCAACTACATCATCAGTGCTTGGACTATGAAAGCAGCTATGTATAGCTTCAACAATTCTATCATTCAAAAATTTAGAAGGGTTGACTGGATCATGTATACTGGCAGTAAGGCATGTATACTGGCAGGTGTCCATATGCAATCAACTTCTGTAATTAAAAGAATCAAATAATCAATACCATATTCCTATATAATCAAAGTGAATTCTATAACATGTGATTAAAATAAATAAGAAACACTTAGTAGATTGTTTTTTTAAATGTGTTTTTAAATCAATATACAAATGTAAATTCTTAACCTCTTAAATTTGTTTTCAAAAATGGCTTAAAATGTTCATTATTTGAGTTAAATAATGATAATGTTAAATGGTCGATCACTATAGATACATTAAAAATTCTTAAGCCATTAATAAGACTGACCAAAATGAATCAGTTATTAAAATAAATAGCTTTTTTCAGCATACATGTTTTAATAATTTTTCTGTGAAGACACATTATGATTGCTACAAGTTATTAAATTTTCAGAATCCATTAACAAATTAACGCTCACAAATTATTTGTTGCATCGTGCATGTTAACATGCTGTTGAAAGGTTAGTCAAGAATGAAATTCAAATAAATAAAAAAATGAAGTTTATGAACTAGAATAAATAAATTGAAAATATAAAAGCAGTGCTATTGAAAAAGAAATAAAGCATGATTCTTTGCCAGAACTTGAGTAACATTCTAAAAGTTAATAATGCACAGCTCATCAATCAAGTATAAAAAATAATTAACAAGTTTTACCATGTAAAAGTACCTAAAAGTCAAAATTGAAATACTAAATTTTTCCTGATATTGATCATGAACCTTGCCCAAGAATCTTACTTTATTTCTTTCAATACAATTGTTTTTATATTTTTAATTTACTTTTCTAGCTGATAACTATAATTGTTTTCTTACTTATTTGAATTTCTTGCACCAAAAAACTTAATAAAGCTCTTAATAACG
This sequence comes from Caerostris darwini, assembly GCA_021605075.1. NCBI lineage: Eukaryota > Metazoa > Arthropoda > Arachnida > Araneae > Araneidae > Caerostris > Caerostris darwini. Next base: position 2,729 of record BPLQ01014326.1, read on the forward strand.
TTCTTCATAGAAGCGGTGTCACTGAAAAAAACTCGGAAGGAACTGATTTTGGTGCAATGCAGTTCATCGATAAAATTAATTAATTTTGCATTAATTTGTAGACATACCCACGAATGACTTTACATCCATATTAATCTAGTCGCATGTACCATGTGATCTTTCCATTATAAATTATGTCTCGCGCTTTTTTTTCGTATGTGGAGAAAATCAATAGCGCCATAACAACTGGGTAGCAAGATTAATCTAAGCAAGATGATAAGCGTTTTCGTACATGCTGGATACTGAAGTGTACTTTTAAATAAACAAGAAAATTTTATCATAATTTTCTAATTTAATTTATATCCAAAGAATTTTATACGCTATTTTATGACAATACATCTAAATAGTCTAACGGATGACTTACTCTTTAATAATACAATCAATTGGAAAAAAAAAAGATATCTCTGGAAAACATAAACCATAGATCAGAAATATTTAACAAAGAAATTTGCGTGCAACTTAAGATGAAATCGTAATTTAAAAAAAAATAATAATAATTTTAATTTTAAAAAAAGGCGTAATATTTTTTTTTTAAATTTTATTTAAATATTTATCTGTATTCAGCATTTTTGAATATTATTTCTTACAATGATTAAAAATCCTTGTTCTGTTCAATAATTCACTTTCTAAAATTGATCCTATGCACGCACACAGGAAAATAAATCGTCGATTCTAGTCTTCGAAGTATTGTCGACTTCAATGTGAATCTTATCTTTGAAAAACCACTGATCATTGTGGTATCATTTGATTGAATTGTATAAATATAATCCTCTGTCAAAACAAAAACTGAAATGCTTGAGCATGCCAACATTCTGAAATAAAGCAATTGTTCTTAAAAAATCAAAATCGAATGGTGCAGTCTTCTCTGTATCATATTCCAATCCTCTATACCCTGTAAGGTATGGGAAGGTCAAGGCAATGAAACACCAGGCACCTGGTTCAATTGTAATGCACGCAGAAATATGAAACCCCTTGCGATGAGCACTGTACTAAAGGTACTACAGGTAGGAAGTGAGAAGATGGATGGGAATTTGCAAGCACCTGTGAATATCTCGTATTGACATTTCGGGCACCGGCAAATAGTTTTTCTGGTTTTCGCTCATGCATACGGGGCGCTTATGGGGGTGTAAGTATCTCTGATAATCTTCGTACAGAAATCCATGTTCTTCTTTACATATCAATTGATTATTTGTAGCACACTTAGTAGAACACGATGTTCACTAGGTAATAAATTAAAGTTAATAAATAAAGCAATATAATAAAGTCAGTAAATAAAGTAATATATTAAAGTTAGTGAATAAAGTAATATATTAAAGTTAGATAAATATAAGTTTTATAGAAGAAGAATTTAATAAATCGTTATATTTAAAACATTTATTTTATACTGTTAAGAAAAATTTGTTTCCGCTATTAAAATTGATAAAAAAAGTGGAATAAAGAGTTTAGTAATTAAATGAATTCCAAAAATATTTTAAAGGTAAAGATAAAACTGTCAAGTCTATAATGAAATGTCAGATATTAAAAATGCCTCCATTAAAGGAGAATGAATTAATACGTAGGATATTATAATCTATATTATTACTGCCTCTGGTTGATTATCCTTAGCCTTTCTTTAATTTTCATTTCCTATATATATATATATATATATATATATAAATATATAATGTTTGATTAAAATGTAGTATCAAACATTACAAAGCTGTCGGGCGTAGTGCATTTAAACTATATCTTTAGAAATCCAAATAATAAAATTTCTATTAATTTTTTTGTTAATGTTTTCCCAATAATAAAAGTCCACTTAAAGTTTTAAAAAAATTCCCTTGTTGTGAATTTTATCGTACATAGGGTTAATTATGTTGCTAATTTAAAGGTTTAATATTAAAGCTTGTATAAAAAAATAGTTGTTATATTCCATATGATATTCTGGCAAAATGTCTTCTTTCAATCTTGTAAAAAATAAATTGAATTGACCTGCTATCACAGAAAGATTGCAATTGAATATTCACATGAAGTATTTCAACATAAAAGGAAATCATATTGATGTAGATAAATAGAATAAAAAAGCATTTTGAATGTTACAAATCTAAGGAAAAGTTTACATTAGAAGAATGAACATAAAAAAAAATTATCTTTAACAAGAATATTAAAAAGCAATAATCTACTGATGTCAAAAGGGGTAAGGGAGACATTTTACTGGGTTTGTCTCGAGAATTGCTTGCAAAAGGGTCTTTTATTCAATTGAAAGAGGGAACATAAAACTTTATCCTGATCTTTTAAACCTTCTAGCAAAAGGGGGGATTAACAGTGTGCAGTGGCTTATATCCTTTACTGGAAAGGGCTGAGAATTCATCCCCGCAGGCTGCCATGCAGCTACTAATTTAATGGGGAGATAAAAGGGTGCATAATGTAGTCCTATACGAGTCAAATACACATATCGATAAGCGATTATTATGCGAGAGTGGCAGTGCAAAAAACTACGGCAAGACCCCTTTTCGGCTGACTGTCGAAGGGCTCTTTCCTCTAACTCCAAGGCTGTCAATGTCAATTTTTGTGACAGTTTATTTTTTCAAGCATAATATATATACATATATATATATATATATATGTGTGTGTGTATTATACTAATCTAAGGATTGTCAGGTTGCATGGAGCGAGTTACCGGGTTTTTATTTACTACACTGAAATTCTGAGAAATTAACCCCCTAAATTCCTTCCGGAAGGTTATGCCCTTCGATGCGTTGTTCATGGCATACATTGGTGGTATACGAAGCTGTACGATGTACAACAATAAAAACAAATGATGAAATATTAATTTTAAAAAACTTTTAGTTACGTTGTTAAAGTGTTCTGTTTTAGAGAATGATGGACTTCAGTTAGAGTAGGATGGTGTTTAAAATCTTTTCTTCTGGATGCGGGCAAAATGTGAGTGTAGTACAACAAATCCATCGAAATATAATCTGCATTAAAACTATTTTTAATGTTGAATTTTCTCTCTAAAGGAAAAATAAAGTTGTTTTGGGCAAATTCTACGTGTAATAAATAGCACGAAAACCACTACGAGTTTTGAAATGGAGTTAATTTTATTGATAAAGGATCTATTGACTTGAATCTATTTATTTCATTTGATTAACTTTTTTTGAGCAATTTAAATAGCTTGGACCTAGTTCAGGGAGGCAACGGAAAGGCAAAAATCACGCTCAAAATTCGCGCTGTCAAAGCTCATAAGCATCTGCGACAGAGTGAATAAAATTATAAAATGTTAAAATTGGTCTGGAATACCTTGCAGAGGAGAGAGTTTAACTGTTAAGAGTATAAGTAGCTGTTATTATAATATGTAGAATTAAAGTTAGAGATATGTGTAGCAACCGAATTTATTAGTTATTGATGGAAAGTTCAGAAGGAGCAAAACAGGGGATATTACATACTTATACTTAAATTCTACAAATGAACATAGATTCCATCAATAGATTAAAATAAAACAAAAATTTGATTATGGTAAAAAGTTTAGGTAAGTACTGACATAAACTAAAAACTCGCCAACTTGAATATTTACAAATATATATTGAAAATATTTCTAATAAAGGAAAATATTATTTAGCTGAATAACTTTTATAAAATTTCTATTAGGGACTAATGTGTTTATTTACATGAAATGCCAGATAGAGTAGAAGTAGTCCAAGGTGGACAGTTTTATAAAATTTTTACCTTTGTTAATTTATTGGAAGAAGCTATGTTTGAGATTTTTCGTATATACTTCTGGATCTAGTTTTTCTATTAAGGTTCCACAAACAGTAGAAGGGCATTATTACCTTTTGAGAGTTTTCAGTGGTAAATGTTCCTGATTTACGTGTGAATGGGCAACTGCTAGGAAATATTCCACCAGGTATCCTGTATGGGTATGCTAGGTTTTCATCTCTCTGCCCCAACCAACCGGGAGTCTCCTCCATTCTGAAGACAATGACTGCATTCCATTTTTCCAGCGGATTCAAATGTCTTCTTGACTCTAATTGTGAGAATCAGCATACAGAAATTCTTCTAAGACGAATTTATCACGTTTCATAATCTGTATTTCAGAGGGAAAAGTAAATAAAAAGGACTTAACAATTCAGACATTTTAAAAGCACATAATTTACACAATTTTTTTATTGAGTGATTGTTGAAGGAAGACTGCGTAAGTAATAGATGTGAGTTTGGCAAAGGCTTCAATTAACACGAATCAAGGCTTAACGAAGGAAGAAAAACTTATAATCTTTTTTGTTATAATAGTAAGTACACATTTTCACATGCAATTAAACTGACTGAAATCAGATGAAATAATCATGCTAAAAGTGTAAATAATTTCAAAGTTTAAGTTGATATCTTTCAATAATGTAAAATATATTGCGTGCTAATCAAGTATAATAAATTAAAATTTGTTTTTATGATTGTGCTCGCCCGATTCATGACTCAGTGGCAGCGAGCGCCACTGGTGAGCATTAGGGCTGAGGTTAATCGTTGTAAAAATGGCAACATTGGCTGGCTTTGGCAATTATATTAATTTATTAGCTATATATTTGTGTAATTAAGACGTCAATAAATAATCTGAAAATTTAATCAACTTGAATTATTGATTTTTTTTCAATGTGTATATTGACAACCACTCTATTTTTATACCCGTACATAAGAAGGACAAAGATCCTAATAATCTCCATAATTATAAACCAATATCGCTGATTACCGCTGTTGGGAAGGCTATGGTGAAAATAATTGTGAGAAAACTTAACTTGTACCTTGAAACTAGTGGAGTACTGGCTCAATAGCAAGCGGAGCTTAGAGGTTTGAGATCTACCAACTAACATGTTGCCCTCCTGAACCAATCTGTCAAGGACCCCTAGATAACAGACAGGTCCTGATGGCAGTTTTTATTAACCTTAAGTCTACTTATGATAATGTATGGCGAAAGTGTCTTCTATTTAAGCTGTCAAAACTAGGTATTAGAGCAAATCTTTTTAATTGGATTCGAAATTTCAGATGACAGCTCTCATGCTGAGTCAGCTACAACAAAGCAGTGTCGAAATCCAAGATTCTAAAAACGGGCTTCCCGCAAGGAACCGGTAGAAGTCCCATTTCAACATATATCTTAATGATTTGATTTTTAAAATAAGAGATAGTCATGGCGTCAAATGCTGACGATCTGTTCTTTTGGGCAATCTAAAAAAAGAAAACGCAAGAAGTTTAGTGACTATAAATTCTCTGCCGATTTGAATGCTCTGGGGATTGGTATGATACTATTAAAATGGAGGTGAACTTAAATAAAGCATATTACCTGACTTTTTCATTTATGCATCAAGCACTGGATCTTCAGCTGACATATAGGGGCCCTCAAATCGCCACGTGCAATAGTTTCACATATTTGGGAGTGACATTTGACCACAAATTATCATGGAAATCCCATACAGAGGATATTACCAACCGTGCCATGAGGAGACTCAGTGCCCTCAAACTCCTCGAATGGACTAGATGGAGTTGTACTAGACTAACCCTGCTCCAGACCTATCATGCGTTTATTCGCCCCTTTTGACTTACTGCTGTGAACCACTTGCTGTGGCCGGGGAAAATTTACTCTCTGGAGAAGGTTCAAAAATCAAGCCTTATGTATTGTTTTCTGGGGCAATAAAGATTACTCGATAGACAACATGCTTATATTGACTGGATTGGTCATTTAGAACCGCGGTTCAAGAGAAGGCTATAATTTTCTGGGAAATGGTTATTAGAATACCTGCAAGTCTTTCTCTTTGGAACGAGGTCAGTCGGGACCTGACTAGAAATTTAAAGCCCTAAATGGACTTTTATTCAGGAAGTCCTCCAGTTAAAAATTTCATTTGTTTTAAATTATGAACCAGAATATCTCGTCCCACTGCAAAACCCATTAAATCTTAAACCTGCCCGATTAATCTTGACGGTAACTAAAAATAATACGGAACCTTTTATTTTGAGAGTCCTGGTTCTCGAAGTATTAAACATCTCTTACCCCGAACCAGAGTGGCTACGGATTTTTACCGATGAATATCTGGTGTCCGATAGCCTTAACGCAATTGCTGAAGTTTTCTCTATGATTTTTATTTCTACGTCTCTGTTGGGCGTGGTACGGCATTCGACGGAGAAATTGCTGCGATTCTATTCCAACTACACTGTCCTTAAAGCAAGACGTTTTGTATTGTCGTTTTCCCCTTTAGAACTTGACATCTCTTGACAAAAATATCACCCTCCAGTGGGTTCTTACCAACTCTGGGGTTCCAGGTAACGAGAAGAATTACGCTAAGAAGGATGCCTTGATTATGCATATCCTGTTCTAACTTTTACTATTCTATTGAAAAATTTCCCCCCAGTTTGTAAAAGTTACAAAGTAATTTAACAAAGCAAATATTTTACTTCAAGTGACACTCATTATTGATTGCATTATATGTATGTATAATACAAGCATGAATATATTTTGAAGATTGAATTTCAAATTCTTTTTAATTTGTTAAATGTTACAGACATTTGTCTGTAGACATGTGAGAGAAACACATCATGTTCAACAAATTTAAAAAATACCGTCTAACGAAAATTATTAAAATAACAAGAGTGTTAAAACAACTATAATACAAAATTGATTGCAAATTGATGTTTAACAGTGCAGAATCGAATAAAAACTTTATTTTAGATATATTATAATAATTATTCTAATTGTCTTTTAATTTTTTCTGAAAATGTGATTTTGTAAGCTTTGGCCAAACAAAAAGTAATGTTTAACTGACTTAAGGTATTGAAATTTTTTACCAATAAAAAATTGCATGTTACTGTAACTTTTTATTTATCTTTCTGTGAATGTTTTTAAAATTTTATGAGTATATTTTGAGTTAATAAGCTTGTAAATTTTTGTATCTGTTAAAAATATGAAAACGAAATTTTATCTTCCCCGAGTTACAAATATTTTCAATCAATTTTGTTTTTAAATTGACAAAGTTTTTCGAGGAGTCATTTTTTTTTTTTTTTTGTAAATCATTTAGTATATTATTCTTTAGGTGTACAACAATTTTACAAGCTAAATAATCTGATAAAATTTAACATCCCTTAAAAAAATGACTCAATTATGGCTAGTAAATTCATAGAAAAAATATCTTCATTCGTCGAAAACGAATATATCTCCTTAAGTTTTGAAGTAATCATAATATTTCATGATACTTGCTTAAATTTGTTAAAGATTCAATTAGAAAGATATTTTAATAATTGTTTTCTACTTTAATATCCTAATAAAGAAGATTATTTTTTAATATTTATGATTTCCTATTACTAAACATGTAATTAAGATTTCATTTCATTTCCCCCAGTTAATAAACTCATGAAGTTTGATAATTTTTCAGTTTACTGAAGAACATCTGTTGCTTTTAAGCCATCTGCTGCGTAAAGCCTGTATGTTTAGATCGTATTCCTAACAAAGAAAAGATTTCAATCGGGCACCGCGAATCAATATCGGAACAAAAATTAATGAGGTTTATTAAATTTGAAGACATATGATGATATGAGTCGAAAGCCTGCAGGATTAAATTAATTCCAACTAAGCTGGACGTAAAAACTTAAAACTAATTACTTTTTAGAATAATGTCATTTCATTTATCTTTCGATGCGAGAGGTTAATTGGTATTCTGGAATACAAGGGAATTTATGCTTAAATACGAAAGAGGTAAATAACTTACATAGCAATACAAAAAAAAATAGCAATGCTGAAGAAAAGTTTCCGAATAAATTTTTAAGTCACGGAAATTTCAAAAAAAATTTTACTTTAATAATAACATTTATTTATAGAATTATAATTAAAAAAGCCCTTTTTTGAGAAACAACTGAATCAAAATTAATAAGTTTTAATGATATTGGATTAATACAAAAAATATTTTTTGCTGTTGTTTAATATCAAATGCTTAGTTTCTAATATTGCTGTATTCTACATCTACTCTTTCACTAAAATTTGTGATTTTTATTTTTTTTTTTCGTTTTATTTCAATTAAAATCTAACTCTACATTATAAATGTAGTAAAAATTCTAATGAAGAAATTATCCTAAAAATTATAATAAAATAAATAAATTTGTCACAAAATAAATGACTCAAATATTTTAAAATTATTATTAAGACATATATAAACTCGTTTGTGAAAATTGCAACACCATGAAGCACTTACGCGAGTGAGCTGAAATTTTCAGGAAATGCAAACAAGCGCATGATATGCAAATGATTAGAATTTCAAATCCGTAGCGCATGCTTATGCTGAGCAGCGCCCGCTGAATGGCGGATGGATCCAAATAAATAGACGGCTGTAGCGAGGCGTTTATGGGTATCGGTTTTTATCTGCTAGTGGTAAACGTTAGCTCAATCGTTACTTATGCCTCTTCGACGAAAGAGAGCGAGATTTGAACAACTTACAGAGTTTAAACGTGGGAGAATCATCGGCCTTCGTGAAGCTGGATTGTCTTATCGTGCAGTAGCCGCTCGTGTGCAGCGTAACAGCAGCACAGTGATGCGTCTTTGGAAGCAGTGGACGGGAGAGTGTCGGACAACTCGGAAATCCGGGAGTGGACCCCGAAATGTGACGTCAGCTCGCGATGATAGACACCTGGTCCGCATGGCGCTGACAGACCGTCCAGCTTCCTCTAGACAGTTGGCAGCCCAGTGGTCAATAGCTACAGGTGTTTAATTGTGTGCTTCATCAATTCGTAGACGTCAGCTGCAGCGTGGACTCCTTTATACAGGATCCCTCTCACGCTAAACCATCGCCGCCTGCGGCTACAATGGGCCGCTCAGCATAGAGACTGGCGTGCTGATTGGCAGCATGTGGGAGGCACTGTGGCGTTCGATAATGCACTCCGGAGTGCATTATCGAACGCCACGGTGCCTCCCACATGTGGACGAACACCCGGAGTTATGGTCTGGGGTGCCATAGCATATCATGGACGATCTCAATTGCTAAGAATTGTGGGCAATCAGAACAGCAACCGGCACATCAGTGAAGGTTTACAGCCCCAAGCTGTTCCCTTCCTTCAAAGCTTGCCAGGCGCTGTATTTCAACAGCACAATGCCCACCCTCATATCGCTAGGACTGTTCAATCCTTATTTGCAAAGCGGCAGGTACAGCTTCTTCCTTGGCCTGCGTATTCCCCGGATATGTCGCCGATTGAACATGTATGGGATTTCGTTGGTCGGCGTCTCGCTCGTGATCCTCGTCCTGTTTCTTCTGCAGACGAACTTTGGGTGCGCATACAAACAATATCGAATGCTCTTCCTCAGGCAGACATTCAAAATTTATTTGAATCCATGCCACGTCGTGTAGCCGCACTTATTTCGGCGCATGGTGGTTACACAAAATACTGATTCCGATCACTTGTTATTGTTTGTTTGCTTTGAACATTTAATCATTTATTTGTACCCCTACAACTCAACTGTGCATTAAATTTCATTCAATTATGACGATTCCTTCATGGTGTTGCAATTTTCACAAACATGAGTTTATATTAGTCCAGAATCACTAGAATAATATATTTTTATTTGACAATTTTTTAAGAATACTGACAAAATATCAGAAAATAAAAAAATACATTTAATAAGGATCAGTACAATAAATATATGTGTTAATTGTAAGATCTAAAAGAATCAAACTGACTTTATACAATATTCCTCCCTTTATGAGTTTGGTATGCAACGCTTGTACATACATCACAATGCTCTATGAAAGAAAGTTCTGAGTCGGCACCCAAATTGATATTTATATGAAAATAACATAGAATTTTTTTATAAAATTTAATGTAGTACAGTGTTAGGAAAAATACAAAATATTTTACAAAATTAAATATAATAAAAAAAACTCACACAAGGAATTGTGAAGCATTTCTGAATGATGAAGCGAGGTAGAATCTTGACTGTGAACGATGAAAAATGCAGCAATTTGCAGCAAAATAAATGCAGTTTTTTAGATTATTTAAAGGTTCCAGGAATATCTGTAAATTGTCCTCGGAGAATTATGTAATTTTTGTAAAAGTTTCATGTTATTTTTATAAATTTTATTTGACACTTTTCCTAATACTCTTAATAATTTATATTCATAACAACTTTTAATCTAAACTCTCATTGTTTGAAACAATATTTAGTATAAGAGCCTACTAATTTGATAGCAAGAATTATAATTTTATTTAAATAAAAAAAATCGTATTTTTTTTAATTTTTTTAACGTTTCAAATATAATAGTCCAGAGAAAATAATGAGTGATATCTTTGATTCTCAAAACAAAATTAATGTATATATTATTTGCTTTCAGGCTTAGAAAGTATTAAAAATGAAAGCTCACTATTATAAAATTGCAAGTACAAAAGCCAAAAATTACTATGAAAAATTATAATTTTTTTTTTTTTTTTTTGTTAGAACAAATTAAATAAAAAGATATTCCTCGGATGCAAGAAAGGAAAAAAATATTAACGTCCTCTAAATGGTAGTTTTAAAATAGAATAGTACAAATTTCTCACTATAAAGAGGGATTTTTATTCAAATAAAAAGGTAAAAAACAATCAAAACTACAGTTATCAATAATAAATTTTATTATAATATTTATAAAATATAATCAAATTGCACATGTTTTGCGTTTTATAATATACATTTCGTAAGTTAAGAAATTGAAATCAATTTTAAGAGTAGCGAACAAGTTAATATAAAAATTTTAAATTATTTTACATATGATTTTTATTTAAGAAAAGAATATAGTAATCACATTTAAGACTAAAAATATATTACAACGAGTACAACATACTTTGTATAAAATAAATGTATAAAACATGTCTTCATTCTTCTCTTTCTATTCTCCTTGCAAAGAAGAGTGGAGAATGGAGAATGAGATTTGGACCTTTGCCACAGTTCATAATTGGGTGAAGCTGGGTAGCGAACAGAATAAAAATTCAGGTAGAAATTCTGAAATTTTTTAAAAATTATAATAATTAATTATTATTATTTATTATAATATTATAAAATAAAATGCAATAATTGTAAATAAAAAGACATTGGAAAATATTAAATACTCAGATTCCCATTTACTTTGGAATAATTACTTAAAAGGCGAATGTGTAGTGTGTACTTTGGGCAACCAGATTGTAACTAGGTGTGGTTGGGTTGAGATACTTGAGGCACAAGTTGAAAAACTCATAGCTTTATTTACACAATCCCAAACACAACCCACATACCATTAAAGACATACAATATTTAATACGTTTAAAGACATATAATTATTAATTCCATTTTTAAGCCGAAAACCCGATACACAGTTATGCGCAAGATGCGTGCAATATTCTTCCTCTAGACAGGGTGAGAGTCAGTAGGCCAACTAATTATTTCTCCTGAACACCACCGGAATAGCTCTTGCCAGTGCGTAGGAGGAAGCATGGTTACAAATATTTTTTTTAACTCTTATAACTAATTTAAGCGGTTTGATTTGCAAAAGAACAAATTATATCAAAATTTTAAGGATTAAAAAAAACGATTTTAAATTAATTTTCATTTTAAATATTGTGAACGCATAACAAAAATTTTTAATTAAGGTGATGAACATTTTTCTTTTTATTTCCATTTTCCGCAAAAGATATTAGTAAGTAAAACATCGTAAGATTTTGTTCGTAAGACGTGCACTTTTTGTGCTAAAGTAATTGACACATAAAAGTGCAGCAAGCATCTAAAGTAGATATTTATTGCTGTGGTATTTTGTAATTGACCATATTATATTATTTATAATACAATGTTTTTAAATAGAAATTAATTATTTAGCAGTTTATTATTTATCAGAAATAATATTTTTTTTTTATGTTTACTTGTAAAAAATCAAAACAAGGGTCCTAAATACAATTTGTAGAAAAATAGGAAATATGGTCTTGCGATTAAGAATTAAAAATATTATGGAACAAAATAAAGAATCTGGAATATTGTATTAAAACTGGATATTAATAATGTTAAAGGAAGAAAAGTACAAGGAATTATAAGAAATGCAGACGATGTATAAAATTGGAATCCTGTAATATTTCTTCTAAATTTTGAAAAAGGTTAATAGTAATGCATGTTAATTTCGCCTTTACACATTAATTGCTCATACTGCAGAGAGAGAAAATATCTATAATAATAATTCTAAATTTCATTTGATTAACTCTTGGTAAATATTAAGTACTAAAGTCATAAATTTGCACTATAATTAATACATTCACTTCTATAATATTTCTAGAAGTTTTAAAACTGTCAGATTTGGGTCAGAGTGTATTTCTAGCAACAAACCTTTATATAATACCTAGTTCGACTATTCACAGTTGCAATAGTTTTCATCGCTACACACATGTTTAGTCTTGCAGTTTATAAGAAATGGCAATTTCTTTCAGTAATTAAGATGCAAGTTGATAAACGCTGGAAAAATAAGAACAATATCTATATGGTCAATCAATCAATTTAAGTCATGAACAAGTTAAATTATAATGAAGTTGAAATTATAAATTAATTTAACTTATCTTAAGTTAATGTTCTTTGTTACAACCTGTGGATTCAGGGGGAATGATCTAAATGCCAGGCTTTCCTGAACAACAACATTTTGTCTATAATGATAACAAATATTTTCAAGTAAATAATTTTTATTTTGCTTTTTCTACTAGAAATAAAATAATTTAAAAAATTGACAAGATTAATATTATTTTTATTTTTACACAAATTCTTAATATGCTAAGAAATTTATAATTTTTTTTTTTTTTTTTTACATTTATGAAGTGTCATTGTACAACAATTGTAATTCAAAAATGAAAGTTTAATATTATAGTAAAACAGTGTATTAATGCTTTTTGTAACAGCAAAAATAAAAATGTTTTAATGTTTCATATTCACACAAAAATCAATGAAAAAAGAACATATAAACGTTAAAAAAAAAAATTAAACTTCCCTCAGTTAAGAGTTTTTGAAGTTATGGAATAAAGAAAATGTCGATTTAGTGTTTCCACTTTATGATGAATAACTGTAATTCAAATCGATATTTGCAGTTCCATTCCTCTTTTATTATTTAAAAAACAGCAGGTACATTGAGAAATAAGGGGAATTCTTAGTATTTAAAGCAGTAAAAAGGAATGAAATCGTTTATTTTTATCGTTTAAAGAACATTTAGTTTTCGTATTTTGTAGCAACAAAAACATATTACCTACACCAATGTATATTTTTTGGATGTGACTATGAGAACTCACAGGTCCACATTGCTTTAGTTTTTTTTTTTAAATCTATTTTGAGAACAACAAGGGTTTTTCTTTTCCTAAATGAATGCTTTCTCTTGTCTGAGAATCATGTGAAAACGCTCTTGACACACAAAATTACTTTTTACACTGTTTCATCTTTTTTTTTTTTTTTCTGAAAAGAAGAAACCCACACCCAATTATTATAATTAATTTTATTCTAAAATAAACAGGATTATTTTATCATTATTATATATGTAAAATATTTTTTTTTTTTGCCAATAATTTTTAAATCTAAATCTGAAAAATTCTAAATATCTAAAAAATTCTAAAAATCTAGAAACAAATGAATTATGATTTTAGTATTAGGCAAAAAATATTTTATACCCCTTGATCTGTCAAAGATAATAGCAAAGTTTTCAAATTCTTTTGGCTTTTAATGATTTTAGTTTTATTTATACTGAAAATTCATTTTATATAGTTCCTAAAAAATTCAACGCAAACTGAATGACAAACTAAGAGCTCCCCTGCACTACAGTCCATGTAGGGTCATGGCCATCTTCCTACTGGCAAATTGAGAAGCAGGAGATGTTTTCATTTTGAGGAGTGGGGTTGACAAGCCCTATTTCCAACGCTTTACAGTCATATTAGACTGGGACGTACGGTTTAAAGGGGATTCTGAATGATTACAAACAACCATGGCACCTCCGGGACTCCAGTATGAAACCTGTGGCACCGACTGTCAGTCAATCGGCCATCGGACCGCTGAACTTATACCACTTATTCTAATTCCATGAACAAAAGGCTGTTATTTATTTCAATATGATTAATATTAACTCTGTTAATGAAGCGATTAAATATATAAACAGATCTTAAAAATATTACTGTTCAGCCTTTTATTGCTTAAAAATGTTTATTCAAATTTGCTTTACTAAAAGCCTAGTATTCAAATTATCCTCTCAAATTATTGAAATCTTTGAAAATAATAAACGTTCGCCATTTTACATTTTTATTCAACACTCATATTAAACCGGGACCTATGGTTTAAAGTGGATTTCGAACCACTATAAACATCCAAGGCTCGAATGGAACTCGAACCAGAAACGTATGACACCGAGCGCCAAATTGCTGAAGAAATCAGAACACAAACCGCAAAAAAAAAAAAAAATAATAATAATAATAATAAAAATAAATAAATAAAAAAGGAAGTGAAAAAAAAATTTGTTATATGATTTTAAAATGCCTTTGAAAATGCTTCAACGAATGATTTTATATTATTATCAAACTAATTGCTGGTTTTTGTCCGTTAGAGAAATAATTTCTTTTAAAAATACAAAAATTTTAATTTAAAAAAATGTTTCTGATTAAAAATTTCGAAAGGAAAAAGCATTACACTTTATATTCTTGAAGAGTTGATTTATTAATTTCAAAGCCTACATTAACAAAGAAATGAAAGGTTTATCATAATTTAGTACAGTTTATAAATAAAAGTATTTCATTCGCTTGACAGTACAATAAAATCAATCTACTGCACATGCAATATTTAATAAAATCATATCAAAACAAAAAAAAATTATAAGTATCTATTTTTTTTTTGTTTCTATGTATAAGTTAAAAATTAATTGATTAAAATGTGCATGTAGTCGTAAGAGATACTCTAAAATATTTAAAACTATTCTTTCCCTCCTGTTCAGATCGACTGCTACGCATAAAGGATTAAAGTTCGGTCATTAAGAAAAGGGAGGAAAATGCGGAGTTTTGTGGAATTAATCCTGTTTTAATTGATGGCCAAGAGATACCTATCTATCAGCAATTCAGGAAAACCTTACTTATTAGTTCCCTCATTACTATTTTGCATGTGCCACTTTCTCATCTTTTCCAAAATGAAACTGAATTTGAGCAGCAAAGATTTATACAAATCCCTTACTACAAAGAAAAAATAATCCCCAATTAAAGTGTAAAATGCACGGAATGAAAATAAACAGGGTAAGCGTAAATTGGTTTCTTCATTAATTCATTCTCTCAGAAAGCCGTTAAAGTCTGATGTCTCTTTGGCGAAGTTTGCTATTACAAAGTTTATGTACGGTCACTTTTTTTTTTTTTGTGAAAGTAACAGCATTGCATGCTTCAATTGAAATGTTGCTTTATTTTAATAGTATCAGATATTTAATATTTCTTAAATTTATAAACATAAAATTGAATCAAAACCATTAATTTGAAGTTTTAGTATTGGATCAAATGAGACTTTAATGTCAATATATCAAACACCTACAAAATTTATAACAAAAGGAGGCTGTATCACCAGTATAATTACCTCTACTTCTATAGAAACTCAATAATGGGTGAATTGCAAGCATTTTAGTTGCGCCAATTAGGCGTTCGTCTTTGGAAGCAGCTGTTAATCAAGCAACCAAATACTAAAAAAAGCAGCTATCTCATTTTAGGGTAAGTAGAATCAAATCATTTGCTTCTTACAGAAAACTCTGTAAAAAAATAATTGAGAGAATGAGTTAGAGAGCATGAGTTGCATCCAACGGCGGAATTAAAAGAATAAAAAGTAGCGTGCAATACATAGAAATGTGTTAATTATAAATAATATGTAAGCATACTCTAATACGTTTAAAGAAGTCAAGATAGGCGTCATAAATATAAAAAAAAAATATTTTGCATATGGTCTTTTGTCAATAACAAATAAAATCACGAATAACATGCACGGCATTCCATTAAAGAAAGAAAATACTCGTAGGACACTAATAAATAAATAATAATAATAACACCAATCATTCTCATCCGTCAAAACCCTTGTCTACCAACATGTCCCTTCTGGATCAGGATAAAGGCCTTGTCTTTCGGGAAAGTAGTTTGTGCCAAACTCCTCCCAATCCAGATCAATATATTTATACACCGTCCAGTCACATTAATGTTACCACCTGGCGAAAGCCAGAATATACACTCTTGTATATTCTGTCTTTAAGTGGAGTGTGGAATGGGGTATTAAGTGGAATTCTTTATATACATTCCACTACAATGTGCTGCCACCTGCCTTGTGGAATTGGTTATTTCACGTTGACGTCGAAAGTAGGTGGTTTTGAAGGTGGTTCTATTGAAATGTTTTTTCTAACAGCTTTTCTAACAGAGATGCCATAAGGTTAATAGTTTTAAAAATATTTCGGGCAATATTTTTAGAATATATATTTATTTGAGATCACATGGGAATTTAAAATCTTTTAGATTTAATTTTTAAAAGAAAAGCTATAAAAAAATGTTGCGTATTTCTGCCAAACCCAGATAACTGCTTGAAGCAGTATTGCAAATACAGAAGAGAAAATATTGCTTTAAGCAATTATTTTATTTTCTGTATTTTGCAGTTAATCTGTTTCTAGCCAGCAGAGAGTTCTTGAGGGAATATTTCAGCGCTGTTCTAAATACTTGGCAATATTACAATCAATTGCATCTTGCAATTTAGTCAAAAGAAATGCGTATAGATTAATTTTACATTGACAATAACAATACATTCGCTTCTGAAAAAGGACATTATATACACAGTCCACTCACATTAATGTGACCACAGTAGATATAAAAGGTACGTTCTGGCGCAGTCTGAAAAACACTCAAAGTTATCCAAATTGTAGTCATTAAAAAAGCATAAAAGTTATCTCATTTACAGTCATTTAATCTCCAAATCATATCATTTATAAAGAAAATGATGTAAATTTAACAAGTTTATAATGTTGATAAAAACAGCACAGTCATTAAAAACATCCAATTTATAAAAGAAAATGATGTAAAATTTAACAATGTTTTGATGTAATGTGCCAAGTGAGCAGCATGAAATTCCCTCAAGCTGACCAAGCTGGAATTAACTGCAAAAATACAGAAAACAAAATAATTGCTTAAATACATATTTTGTGACTGCAATACTGCCCAGGCAGTTGTGGGTTTGGCAGAAAATACACAACATTTTATATTTTTCTTTAAAAATTAAATCTAATTTGAAATAATATATTCTAGTATTGCTTAATCCACAAAAACTTATTAACTATATTTCATTCAAAAAATATTTCAACTGGGGAGCCACCTTGCCACTACTTCGTGCGTCTTATAATATTTCAGGCAGGTGGCGCTTTGTGTAGTGGAATGTATATAGAGCCCGCGTTTTGCCGCAAGGCCACAGGTGTATTCTGGCTTTGCCAGGTGTGCTCACACATATGTGACTGAACATTCAATGCCTTGATCTGGACAGAGAGTTGCTCAAGCTTTCCCGAAGGTATATTGTGGACAGGGGCTGGCTGGATTGTCTGGCTGTGAGCTGACGTGTGTCCCCAGTATAACTATGGGATGCCGACCATCGATAAAAGACTCCATATGCAGGCTATTTTTTTTATTTATGACGCCTATCTTTCTTGCCAAGCCTGACCAGCACATTCACGATACACGCTAGCATTCTTTAATTCCGCCGTTGTAACTCATGCCATCATTCTCAATTGGCTCCCACCTATGGCAAACAAATGTTGCAAATGAGATGGCTACTTTTGAACCTGACTAGCACCAGGCCACCTGTGTGTGGTTTCTAGAGGCCAGGAGGTGAGCCGCCACTGGTGGTGGCTCCTTGCAAATTTTGGCAGGTGTTTGAT
>BPLQ01014327.1:0-31402 GCA_021605075.1 Caerostris darwini
CTCGGTACCACAGGTTTTGGATTCGAGTCCCGGCGGTGCTCTGGATGTTTGTAGTGGTTCGGAATCTACTTTAAACTGTAGGTCCCTGGTCTAATAGGATCGTAGAGCGTTGCGGGGGCCATTGTTACTCCGCGTCCGTGGCTTATCTTCAAGTTACACGCGCCCCTGGGTAATGCTAAGTGAGTACGTCTGTGCAGCGCTTGCCTTAAGGCATCCAAGACCAAGCTGTCTAAGAGTTTGCCGGCTGCATTAGAACAAAAAAAAGTTTATTTCCGTGTTGTATATTTCTAATTAAATTTGGTTTCGTCCTGATCTTCTCAATAAATTATAATAAATACTCCATAAAGCTACCGACTAAGAATGCACGAAATAAAAAAAAACTGAATAAAGGAATCCAATTTCTTTAAATTATAAATCTCCCCAGCAATCATGGGCTCTGTCGCTCGGTGCCACAGGTTTCGAGGCCGAGTCCCGCCGGTGCCATGGATGTTTGTAGGTGTCGAATCCACTTTTAAGTCGTAGGACCTGGTCTCATATGACTGTGTAAGAGCACCACGAACCAAAGTCAGGTTTCTACCTACGCGTGCTCCATCAGAACATAAGCTGCATCGAAGGACACGACAAAACAACCCACAGAATCATGTACTTGACATCGTCTCCGCCCACTAAATATACATTTCCTCTGTTGAGTACATATGTCCGCTTATAGTTATTCGAATATGTTACAAAAGACAAAATTCCCCGCCGCATTTGAAAATCACATAGAAAACGAAAAGCTCAGAAAGTTGCAGGTATGTTCCATGCGAGGATCCTCACATCATTGACGCAGCAAATAGCAGCATTCTTACATGAGCAATGCAAAACAATTAGTAATAACTGTTTGGTTCATTAGTTTGCTACCGCAAACAAAAACAGGCAAGGCAAAGATAAAAGAGGTGGTGAGTTGTCAGAGATTCTGACACTTCATTACATCTATTGAGCCAAAGTACAGTTATTATATTGTAAATGTACAAATAAACTTTATCAATGTAAAAATTACATTGACCAAGTTCAATGTACATTTTTCTTCTGTGAGCAAAATATATTACAGATTGCATAATTATTAGCTCCTCTGTTTTAAATTTACAACGGTGTGATAAGTGCGATTATTTCAGAGTACGGTGAAAACCAGTTTTACTTTTTTGACTTCTGCAATATCTATTTTAAATGGAGTACAATGCTAAATAGCATAATTAATCAGATTATCTGCAATAAATTACTTTTTTTCTATACCCGAGCTTTTCTTTACAAAGTGGATCCTTCACTTCCATTGCTAAACAATTAAATAAAGCGACAAAACTTACAATGAAAGGCGCAATGGGTTGCCCATTGCATTAAAATCTGTTTTACTTCCAGTTGTTATTTTATTTTTAACCCTCTATCGCACTCTTATAAGGAAATTGAGACAGTTCTTACAAACTTTCTTTAAGAAACAGTTATTGCAGTCAATCAATATTTATATAGCTAAAATGTATTTCATTACGCAATGGTTTGACGTCATTTCTGATCCATGCGTTATTCTGGACGATTATAATTTTAGGCATCAGGTTTTTAAGCTCCTCCACATCCATTAGTATTTCGAAAACACTCATGTATCGGATCTTGAAAATAGTTTAAATATTATTTTTTTATTTCCAATGGCAAGGCAAGTACAAGAAGAATAAAAATAGTAATAATAACAAAAATAACAAGGGAAAAAAAATACAAAAGAATAAACGTACAAAAAATGTAAAGATGCAAAAAGTCATTGCCTTAAGAGTTCTCTCGCACGCCAGTAAAGCGCTGTCTCCGCGTACCGCACATCGTTGGAGGTGGTCTCTGTTCATTGGGTCTGTTGAACCACATAGGGGGCAGCCAGGATTCGAAAATATTTTAATGCGATGGAGATGTTCTACTAGACAGTCATGATCATTCAGAAGTCGGAACTGTGCGACAGGGGAGTGCAACGTAGACCCACCTCCTCGTTGGTGCACACTGGGCAACGTTCTTGTAAAGGCAAAGTGGTCTGCAGCTTCTGGCAGTTCTTTTTTTCTACATGTCTTCTCGTCGTTGTCGTTTAAATATTATCACCACGAATATTTGCACTTATGTAACTCTTGCTTCATTCTCGCTTATAGGTCTGAACCTATCGAGAGCAGACATTTAGCCTGATATGACATTTTTTATTTATTCTGATCCATACAATAAGCATAACTTGCCTGTTCAAACATATATTCAGAAATATAATTACATCAAATCTGTCGGACCTAGGATATTTCTTAAATTATTTAGGTCTTTATAACATTGACCAAAACTTCCAAGGTGGAATGAGCAATACAGAATTCTGCTATGGGAGAAAAAAATAAAATTTCCTTTTTAATTACGAAAAAAAAATGATTTGATCATATTTGCATTAAATAAAAAAATAACTTTTCTTCAGATTAAAATTTTAATATCAGAATTGAATATTCAATGCTTAAACACATTTTATGCACTGCAGGATGCAATGGTAAGATCCATAAAGCTTCAAAGTTATTCACAATAGAAGATCTTCCGATAGAAATAAGATCATTTAAAAAGCTGGTAGTAGTTACATTAAAGATCCAAATTTCACTCTAATTTATTTGCATCTCATTGCAAGCAGGACATTATTAATGAAGTTATTCATTTTGATTTCCCTCACAACAAACAACATATAACAGATGTTCTTATGCCACGAATATTAAAAAACTTTTCGTAAAGATAAACTCAGGTCAATTGTATTCCAGAAAAATTCGTAAATTTGTAAAAACTAATTATATCCACTGATTGTATTCCAGCAAATTTTGTAAAATATCTATCCGTTTATTAACTAAATCAGCTTTAATAAATCTGATTATCATTTAGCAAACCGGAGGAGGGGTTTACCGCTCAGTTATTTTCTATTCCAAAACTAAACAGAATGCAAATTCATTCACATGCTGTCATCCAGTTGCTTCAACCTCAGTGTTATGAAAACAATAGTTTTTTTTCTTTTTCAAACACGGACAAAATGTAGCCTTATCATGTAGGTTTAATTCTTTTTAAAGAGGCTAAAAACATGCTTCATTAGGCTAAAATTACATATATAATTAAGCTTACTGTTCACTTTACTGTAATTTTGTGCACACTTTAGACTAAATGTACTGGGCCCTATAGATTAACGTGGATTCCGAACCATACACAAACGTCCATGCCCCCACCAGGATTCGAACCTATAGCCTGTGATACCGAATTGGAGAGTACTAGCCTATTGGTGATCAGGCCGCATAATTATGTTTGGAGAATGGGATTAATTTTGAAGTATGCCATCTAAGGAATGTGTGGGAGGGTCTTCCTCCTGTTGTTTGACCCTTACTTCCGTAAATTTAATGAGAGAATTCGGATGCGTTTTTATGGGTGATTTTTATAAATCCTAATGGCCAGAATCCGAAGGTAATTTCAATTTTTTTCTATTAGATGTATAAAGTGTTTAAAAGAAGCAGAGGAGGAAGTTTAGGGGTAAAAATTGCAATATACTATACGTTTTATATTTGTTTGAGGAATAACTTTAAATCGTGCGTATAAGCAACCGATGACCTAAAATTTTATTTGAAATAAATTTTTTTGTTTGATACTGAAGTTTCCTTTGCTTACAAAATATTAATAAAGACATATCAATTTTTGAATTTCATAATTATTTAATATTTTTTGTCCCTTTTATCCTTATTGAATCACTTCTTGTTAAATAAGCCCGATCAATACAGATAATTTAACAAGTTTAAAATTAAAATGGAAATAAAGGAAGTTAAAACCAAATGTGAAAGGGCATAACATGCTAAGCTATACTATGTTGTACATACTATACTATTTTAGGCAAACCTTGAGTAAAGTAATTCACATCAACAGTAAACTTGTCGAAATGTCAAAATAAATGTTCCTTATTAATAACAATCTTATTTTTCACTAAATAATTTTCCAGTTGTTTGTTTTCGATTCTACTACATAGAAAACATATTTCTGTAAAGTTGAAAAACAGCATCGTAATATAAGAATGTATGGCAAAAAAAAGATTTGATTTTAAAAAAAAGCCAGGTTTTTTCCAAGATAAGAAAGAAAAGTCAGAATCATTTTGGAAAAACACAGAGTAATTCAGTTTGTTTACATGCTATTCGTAAAATTTCCAAAAAATCTCCTGTCTTCTTCAGCAGCAAGTTTGTTTTCTAACACGTTTACTTTCATACACGTGATAGTTTACTTTAAAAGGTTTTTTCTTGTTGTAATAGCCGCTATGGCTTGTGGATTTACTATTCAAATCCTAAAAAAAAAAAAAAAAAAAATTCGAAATATTTTAAAATATTTATTAATGTTAAAATTTCATCTATATTTCCAGGAATATTTGATTGATGCCAACGGCCATACCATGCTGAATATACCGGTTCTCGTTAGACCACCGAATTCAAGCATCATTGGGCGCGGTCAGTACTTCAGTGGGTGACCACCTGAGAACACCGCGCGCTGTTGGCATTCACAAATTTGGGACCTGGATGGCCGAGTGTCTAGCGCTCAGGTTTCGGGTTCGAATCCCGGCGGTGCCATGGATGTTTGTAGTGGTTCGGAATCCACTTTAAGCCGTAGGTCCCGGTCTCCTATGACTGTAAGAGTGTCACGGAGCCAAAGTCAGACTTCTACCTACGGGTGCTCCATCACAACAGAAGCTGCTTCCTTCCCCTTCAATCATGAGTACGTATGGGCTCTCCTGGGCTTGGCCAGCCAAGTGGGATAAGAAACAACAAACATATTTGATTGATTCTATTTTAATCTCGTATAAAAGTTTAATCGTGTTTTAAATAATAATAGTGCCATTTTCTATTGGTATTATTATTATTTGAGTGCACTATTATAAATTACACAACGATTTTTATAATTTAGGAAAAAATTTCCTTAAATAAAAAAAACAGATTTCACTACATAATTTTCGTATAATTTGATTGTTAATAAAAGTAATCAATAAAAATAACCATTTCTCCAATTTGCAGTCATTTTAAATTTGTATAAGATACCTCGATATTTTTTGGACATCGATGCTTTGAAAATCTGTTTCATTTAAAACAGAATTAGCAATAATATCGATGCATATTTCTTATATACGCCAGGAACATACGGATGAAGTTTCAGACATCGGATAGGACTTTTAGGGGAAATAGCGCTTAATCTGTGTCTCATATAAGGGAAAACTCAGAAACAGACCAGGTCTCATTCTAAATCGTCATTGAACTCCTCGTTTCTGAAAAGAATGTCTGTAACACACGTCAGCAAAAGATTCGTACCTGAGCTTTCTTGAACGCTGCAAGTATACGTTACAAATGAGCGTTGAATCAGGTAATTCTGAACTGCATATGTGCAGAATTGTCTGATTCATGATAAAAATTAACAGTAAAAAAAAAATTCAACTTATTTTTTTTTTTGATAAAATTAAATAAAACCCCAATTAATTTAGGATATTTATGTTTTTAGGATTTTAAGTTTTTCCCCTCAATTTTGAATTATGTAAATTTAATGCTTTGCCCTCCAAAATAATTCGTCAGTAATGGTGAAGTGTTGTTGTGCTCTTGTGACTGTGAATTGGGCGACTTTTCTCCCCAAATATTACGAAAATGTCCCTTGAAAAATGCAATATTTTTTAAAAAATCAGGAGACATATTAAAATAAAAGCTACGAATTTATCTTAAAATAAAAGAAGGAAAATGTCTCAAAGAACTTCAAATATTTGATTAGACACGATTGTGATCCAATCATTTTAAACTAAAGTTGGTTTCTTAAGTCAGTGTAGTATCTTTATGTTTAGCATTATATCTTCTTCTCTCATGACCTCTTTACCCATCTCTACGCCAAAAAGGCATGTTTTCAAGTAAGCTGATATATGAATCAGGCGACTCAAATGCCCCCGATATGAATCGACATGTATATGTTTTATTTTTGACTTTGCATTGTACAATTTTCCGTTGTCACAAATAGCAGTTTAAGATCAAAACAAATGGTAATATATTGGTTTAAATCACATAAGTTTGTAACAAATGTTCACTGCAATTATTAAATTCTATATGCAATTTTTCAAAAGAAGAGGAGAAGTAGTTTTAAGGCAATCATTAAAAATAATTTCATATAATCCTTCAGGAATCAGGAAATGTTCATGAAGATGGAGTTTTTAAAATAAAGTTTAAATATCATAGGAACAATAGAAAGTTATTTTCGATAATTATTTACGAATCCTTTTTTTTTGTCACAACTGCACATTTTCTTCAAAGCTGCCGGTCTATTGAGTTTATGGTAGGTAGAAATTATTAAAAAAATATTTACGATAACAATGCGAGTCGTAACATTGCGATTACACAAGCCGTAATCATCACAAAACTAATCGTCAATTTCTCCGAGTAGTAAAAGCTGATTAACTTGTCACTACAAAACAGTATTGAACAAATAGGGTTTATTTGCGCAAAGTGATCATTCCGATAAAAAGAAAAGATATATTTGTAGTGTCACGAGCACTTGGGCTGGACCAATCAGCAGTGATTAGATGCGCAGATGTAACACGTTTCTATTTATTATGCGATTCAAGTCGCCAATGAACCTGCAATTGCTTGTTTTTCGGCCAAATATTTCAAGTAGCCAATATTTCAACCATTATAGCCAATTCGGGCAATATTTCAACCATTATAGAAAATCTTAGGGTTATAAGTTATGAGAATAGAATTTTGAAAAGACATACTGCTATTTACTGCTCAGAAATTTAATGTTGCAAAAACTCCGATAAATATTCATGTTAGTGCAAAATATTTTGATTAAAATTTAACTTAAAATTTTTGAAAAAAATATTTGTGGCAGAAAAAATTGTTTCATTTTTATCTACTCTATTGAACATAATTACATTTTAAAAAGATGAATTCAAAATGAGGATGGTTTGAAATTTTAATTTCATTACTAAAACCCTCATAACTATTATGAATCTCACAGTTAGTAAATAACCCATAGTTATTATTAATTTACCGCAACACATTTGCTACAGCATGTAAGCTGACGAATAACTATCACTCAAAACAAACAGATAGACAAATTGATATAATAAAATAAGCCGTCGTATTTTCAAAATAGCATTAACAATGCAAGAATAACTTTGTTCAGCAGAAATAAGTTTTCAGTAACCAATATCAATCCGAAACTACTATGTTCGATTAACATTAGGTTCTGTTTATGTCAATGGTTGTGTATAATGTGGTTATAAGTGAACATATTTTCAAGTCTAGTGTCGACAACATTCTTGGAAGAAAGTAATGTTCAGTAATGAAGATGATTTTTTAAAAGTTAGCCTTCAAAAATATAGTTTCCAATACATTTAGTTAGATTCTTTACTGTAATCTATTTTTACACGGTGATATAAGATTACGCAAATGAATTATAGGAAGTTTGAAACTACAATATTTCGCATTTAGTTAATATTTTACGAATAAACTGAAATTAGTCAACATTAAAGATCGTAAAACGTTCACAAGATTGAATGTATATAACAGCCATCATATTATTCATAGAATTACTTCGGAGAAACTCTTATTCAATACGAACTGGATCATGCTGCATTTTAGTGAATTTTATAGTTTTTCATTTTAAGCACAATGCAACCTTCACAACCAAAGAGATGTTAGTAGTTCTAAAGATAAAATATTCCGTAACAGAATCAATATATTCTTCCAACTTGCTAAAATTTTTATAATAGGAAGACAAATAACTAGAGAAAGCATTCCAATAATGCTATTAAAACACTATTATTTTTTTTAAAGAAAAACCATAATATCCACTCATTAATTATATTTTTTATATCGGAAAATTAAGAACCAATATATTAATTTAATTTTCGAAATCGTACAATGAAATAATTTTTTAAAGCACAGTTAAGTAGTTTTTTAATGCATAAAGAATTCAGAAACATTAATCAAAAAGTCACCAACGCAATATTTAATACTCATTAGTAAATTAAGAGAATAACAATAAACTACATTATTCTACATATAAACATGTTCACAAGATTTAAAAATTATTTTCTACACGATCTGCAAATACACGTAAAGTGTTTCAACTGCACACATATGAAGTAATTAAGAAAAACTAAATGCAACACAAATTTGACATTAGGACATTAGTGTAGTAATAGTAAAATCTTAAGTTATCCAGTTGTAAAAATATTAAAAGCTAATATTTAAAAAGTTACATTTCAAGCTTTAATTTAAAAGTGATATGTTCTGAAAATGTAAATTAGGCACATTAAAAAGCAATTTTAATTATAAAGCATTACATATTTTACTAAAGATGAAAATATTAATTAAAATACACAATTGCATAGTAAAAAGTACAATATGCATAAATAAAACGTATTCAAAATTATTGAATTTCTTCTAAAAGTTATCTTTTAAAGAACTGAATATTATCAATGATTCCATAAGAATGGAAAAAATATTAGAAGCACATACAGTTTCAATAAAATGAGAACAGCACATTGAATTATAGAAAACGAACTTATTTCTCAGCAAATTTTCCAAATCGTGAAAGAGGGTTTTGGAGGTAGAACTATTTATTTATTCTTCTTACACTTGTGAGCTGCAAGCAAATCTTCAGAGGCGAATTCAGCTCCGCAAAAATCGCACTTGCTTCTCTCTTCTCCAGCGTGTCTAAAAATGTGACGTTTGAGGTTAGAACTGTCAGCAAAACTTTCACTGCATTCCGGTTTTTCTCCAGTATGGGTGCGGGTGTGCCTGGTTAGGCTTGAACTGTCAGCAAAGCATTTATCGTACACCGTACATGCGTAAGGTGTTTTGCCCGAATGTAAGCGCATGTGCTTGTTTATGTTGGAACTTTGCCTAAAACGTTTATTGCATGTCTTACATTCAAAGGGTTTATCGCCCGTATGGGTACGGATGTGAACGGTCAGGTGGGAACGGCGAGAAAATGTTCTGTCACAATAACTGCAGGCATGTGGTCTCACAACGCTACGAGAGAGTTCACGAGGTTCACCGTGATCTTCAGGAAGGAATTCTTTTGGACAATTGCTGGAATGGATTGAAACACTTGCATCAGTTGGAGGAACCGAGTCCATTGGATTATATTGCTCATTTTGATCGACCAAAATCGGTATTTCTGAAGATCTTTCATAATGTTGCGATATGAGATTTGTCGATGCATTGACGCCTTCGTGGAAGTCGCATATAAATTGAGTCGACGTTTCATCCCTGATAAATGTTCCAGAACATTCCATATGGGAAGATGCGCTAGGAAGTTTAGCTAGTTGATTGATCAGTGTATTTCTCTGACCAAACGCCTCTTGAAACCCAGGCAAAATACAAGGTTCTGCCACATGCACGGGATTGTGTTGATCGGCGTCAGTCAAAGGTGTAGTTTTGGAGGGGGTTTCTTCACCATGCGCCATGTTAGGAAACAGATAATCTGAAATGTCAGGATTATATTGATTCTGATTTGCATTTCTATACTGGGAAGGTATTTCAGCAGTTGCAGTCTCTTCACAGCTGGTTCTTAGATGTATGTCGGAAAGAACACTTTGTTGTGCCGAATAATTTATTTGACCCATAACTGAACGCCCTTCGTCACAGTTCATTGCCAGCGCCGATCTTGAATCTATATCTTGAACCAAGTTAGCAGAACTAGATCGAGGAAGGGTTGCGGAACTTTGACGTTGTTGGTTTCCAAAATTCCTGCAATAATGAACTTCAAAATCTGTAACATAAGCGTTACAAAATTCACAATTCCAGATTGCCATATTGGTTAATAAAATTTTCTAAAAATATTAACTGACTAAAATGCTGTTAAGAAACTAAAAAAATTTAGTTAAAAATATCAATCAAATTTATTCATACCTTCATTTAACACTAATTTTGACAACATTTTGTTCCCCACATCCCTTATATACTTTCCTTTTTTTTAATCCTTGACGTCAAATGAAACTTCACTAGTTAAAGCATCGGAGGACCGAACAGAAATTAAATTATATTTGCTAAATAACTGTCTTACAAGAGCCATCTTGTCGCACTAGTGCTAAATGAAAGTCTACCTAACGGAAGACATCGTCTCTAATTAAGGTATTACTTTCTCTTCTAGTTAGAAATAATGTTTTTTAATATAAAAGCTTTCAAATGTACTTTTTATTAAATGTACCAAAATATCGTTATTTTCAATTTTCGAGGCACTTTGATCTGATGTCGTTCAACATAAGGAATGTATGTAAGATATTTAGATTTACCCATGATGCCCTTTTTAAGGGCCAAACTTTAGTGCAATCTCGTTTTAGGGCAGAAATTTTCAATGCAGAATTCCCTGAAATTCTTAATGGGGATTTTCATAATCCTCTTCATCAAGCCCACCGGAATGTCTACATACGAACACAGATTTATCATGCCTATAACTTCCATAGAAACTAGAGAGATTTCAGCTTAGTATATTGAGTTTTGATCAAGACCTGTCAAGAAATTTAGCGCTCAGTAAACCAGACCGAACAGTGAATAATGAGAGTTGTATAATTCTATATATTAATATTAAAAAAAGTTATGCTTTCTGAAATTGGGAATAGAAAGTAATTTTTGGTTTGTTATGTCTCTATACAGTCAGGTTTTGCACACTTTTGGCTAATTAGACCGGGACCTATAGTGGATAAACGGGGATTCGGCACCCCTCCCAAACATCCATGTCAGTGCCAGGATTCGAACCTTAAGCTTATGGTATCTATGGCCAGAGTATAATTTGGGGAAAAAATGGAATAAATTATTTTGTAATATTGTTTTTGGTTTGTAGTTAACCAAAAAAGGGAGGTCGTGCTGCAATGGGTACCAATATACTGCAATGTGCAGTTAAACGCAGAAGCAGATGTCCGTGCAAAGCAAGGATTCAATATGAACCAGCCAGATCACCCTCTCACCTACAGCGCCAGCTGCAACAAATTTACATTGGGTATCGCGCAATGCAAAATTCTGTTTTGGGAAAAAAAGAAAATTCCGTTTTTAATTAGGAAAATAATTATTTCATGATATAGGGATTAAATAAAAAAGGCCTGTTCCTGGAGGCCTATTCCTCCTATTGTTTGACCTTTAATTTCCTGAATTTAATGTGAGGATTCAGATGCATTTTTATCAGGTGATTTTTATAGCTCCCAATGTCATGATTCCAATGCAATTTTATTCTTTTTCTATGACCACCCTAAAGTGTTTAAAATAAGCAAGGGTTGTAGTTTAGGGGTCAAATAATTGCAATATACAATATGTTTGAGTAATAAATTTTAAACATGTGATTGTGTGAAAATCACGTGTGGTAAGCGATGGCTTAAAATTTTAATTGAAATTAATTTTTTCTTTGATACTAAAATTTATTTTTCGTACAAAAAAATAATAAAGAAAAATCCATTTTTGAATTTCCTAATTATTTACGTTTTTCTGTCACTTTTATTATTATTTAATCACTTTTCTAAATAAGCCCAATCAATACAGATAATTCAACTGGTTTAAACTTAAATTGGATATACATAAAGTTAAAAACCTAACGTGAAATGGTATAATTCTATGCTATACTATTTTATACATACTATACTATTTAAGGCATAACTTGAGTAAATCCTTTTACATAAAAAAATAAATTTGTTGAAATGTCGAATTAAATTTCCTTATGCACAATAATCTTGTTTTTCTATAAATTTTGTTTCAGTTGTTGTTGGATATTTATTTTTCTTTTTAATTTAAGGAAATATTTCCTCAGCTATAAATAAGTATGTAAGGGTAATTTCCCCAAATATATATGTCATTTATATATTATCCAATAAAAAATGATACTATCATTATTTGATATATTTTATACTTGTTTTAATAGACGCTATGGTTTGTGCATTTACTATTCAAATTAAAACCTTTTTTTGAATATTTTTGATATATTTATTAATATTAAAGTTTAATCTTTATTTTCAATGATATTTGAATGATTCTATTTTCATCTAGTGAAAAATATATCAAATAATGATAATATCATATTCTACTGGAT
Organism: Caerostris darwini; assembly: GCA_021605075.1. Taxonomy (NCBI): domain Eukaryota; kingdom Metazoa; phylum Arthropoda; class Arachnida; order Araneae; family Araneidae; genus Caerostris; species Caerostris darwini. Next base: position 12,100 of record BPLQ01014327.1, read on the forward strand.
AATATATAAACTACATATATATTTATAATTGAGGAAAAATTTCCTTAAATTGAAAAAAAAAAAAAAAATTAAATATCCGATTTTATTAAACAAATTCCAGATTATTTGTTTATTGATAAAAATTATCAATAAAAATATAACTTCGTTTCTCCAAATTGCAATCGTTTTAAATTTGTGCAAAATTCCTCGATTTTTTCTGGACACTGATGCATTGAATATCTACTTTATTTAAAATAAAAAAAGCAAAAATACCGATGTATATTTCTTAAATACGCCAGGAGCATCCTGGATGAAGAGAAGTTTCAAATATCTGATAGGACTTTCAGGGGAAATTATATTTAATTTGTGTCTTGTATATAAGAAAACTCAGAAACAGACCTCGCCTCATTCTCAATCGACATTGATGTTTCTCGTTTCTGCTATGAGTAAAGGCAGCACACGCCACCAGAGGATTCGTATCTGAGCTCTCATAAACGCTGCAAGTATATGCTACAAATAAGCCATGAATAAGATAATTCTGAACTGCATATGTGAAGAATTATCTGATTCATGATAAAAACTAATAGTAAAATATAAAATTCAACTTATATTTTTGGTAAAATTAAAAAAACCCAATTCATTTAGAATATTTATGCTAAATTTATTTGTTCGATCTTTATCACATTTAGATGATTGTTTTCTCGTATTTCCAGTAGAAGTATCCGATTCCTTAGTGGAATTTACATATTCGCTCATAATCTTGTCTTCGGAATGTTTCTTACGGGTTGAATTACTCTCGTTTGCAATAGTTGTGTTAGAAATGTTACAGAAGATCTGGCCTTCTGAGGAATAAGTAACTGGACATGAATATTCCCATGTAAGAAGTTCGGTGTTGCTGCTTCTTCCAGTCCCAAAATTATGCTGTTGAGTTTGAGGGGAAGGGTAGGAAATATTTTCTGCTATTCCAGAATTAAAATCTGTCCACTGCTTATGTTTAGGATTATTCACGTCTTCCATGAACTTCAATGTATCGAGATTAATTACATGAGATTCTGGGTTCTACAAAGAAATATCCGAGGCACTGGGTAAAGAAATGGTGTCAGTAATACTATTTGGATATTCAGCTCCAGAAGTATTTAAAATATTTCCTTCTCTAGCACAGCATAACCTGTTGGCAGAATGTGACTCAGAATGGAAAGGTTCATCACATGTTCATCAGTTTCTTTAGTGGAAGTAGTTGAACGAATCAGGTTTCTGGTACTACTTTGTGGCTTTTGAATGTTTAAAAATGGTATTTCTAAAGATGTTCCAGAATACTGCAATGGCAGATTCGTTAATATATCGTCATTTCACCAAAATTATTGTATGGTGATAAAAAATCGGACGACACTTCATTCTTGCGAGATATTCCATGATATTCCATTTGTGAAACTGCATTATTATGTTGAGACATTTGGTTCCTGAGAGCATTTCTTTGCCCGAATATTTGTTGAAACCCAGGCAAAACACTTTGGACAGTTAATGGCATGGACATGTTTGCAGGGTGTTCTGGATTTGAGGCATCAGGATACTGTAAATATCGATTTTTATATGCTTTACTCTCTTCCGACGTTTGTTGCAAATTTAGTGATTTGGATTTATTTTCTTCTGTAGATGGTTTGCCAGGAAAAATAAAATCTGAAATTTTAGGATTGTATTGATAGTAGTTTGGCACTTCATACTGGGAAGACATTTCAGCGGCTGCAATTTCTTCACATTCGCTTCTTTGATGTATATTAGAAATAATTCTTTCTTGAATTGAAGAATTATATTCACTCGTAGAAGGCCATATTGCTTCATGGTCCATTTCCACTACTGTTATTAGTTCAATATCTTCAGCTAGGTTAGTAGAACTTCTTTGAGGAAGGGTTGCGGAAGTTTGACGATATTGATTGAAATATCTCACGCAATCATGAACTTCGAAATTTGCAATATAAGCGTTGCAAAACTCGCATTTAGTTATTTCCATGCTTGTTAATAAAATATTTTAAAAATATTAACTCATTAAAATCCAGTTAAGAAAGTAAAATCGATTAAAAAATTTCAGCTGAATTAAAATACACGTTAATTCTCATATATATTTAATTCCTTATATAAAAATGATAATCCAATTACTTTCCCTTTTATTACTATACGTTGCGTGACGTCAAACGAAACATCACAAGTAAGTTTAGCTATACATTAATATAACATAAGTTAAAACATCCAAGAACCAAATAGAAATTAAATTATTATTTCTAAGCAAACTGTCTTACAAGAACAATCTTATCACATTCGAGCTACTTGAAAATCTAAATAATGCAAGAAATTGCCCCTGTCATCTGTAAAATAAAATTTATTATTTATATATATTTCAATTATTCTTTATATCAAAAATGCTAAACTTGAATATCTTCCTTCCAATCTTGATGGCCTTTAACTTGCTGTCATTCGCCATAAAGGGCAGATGAAGAGCAGATTCTACTTTACAAGCGGTGCCTTTTTAGAGGGACAAACTTCTGTTCATTCTCATTTAAGTTCAGCTATTATCATTAACTTCTTCGAGAACTGGGTTCTGGAGATGAACATAATCATATTTCTGCAGTACAATGTTAAAGATTTATAGGCCACGAATGAATCACGCCATACGATTCTGAAGCACTACAAACAGTCATGGCATAGCCGGAACTCGAACACGAAGCCTGTTGCGCCGAGCACCAGAGCGGCATGATAATTCTACCCTCCAATAAATAAATATTTTTACTCTGCAAAAGCTGTAAGTTCCACTTATATTTCTGAATATTCTTGAGTAAAATAGCGGTTACATTTCTAGATCATATGCAAAAAATTAGTGTTTTAAAGAAATGTGTGAAGTGCAGGCACAATTCATGCAGGGATCTTTATTATAGCTTATGCTTCACTTCTCACCATGTTTTTCTATATAGAAAATGTGTGTTTCAGTAATACTATCTTTTAAGTCATCGGTTGTCATTATTTTTCTTGGTTTCTCACCACCAAAAATTACAGTTTTACCAGAAATACTTTGCTTTCTTGTAAATCGACACTTTTGATCGTTTCGTCTGACACTCGACGTCTCTCGTCAAGATTGCCGATGATTCTATCGCATTTAAAGTCATCCAGAGGATTTCTTTCTCCTACTGTATACCAACTCACTTTCACACTTTTGAAAAAGCGGTCTTTCAATCCATTCTTTTCTTTTGCACTCACGTTTCCTCTTCCTAACATTTGCATATTAATATGCTTCTGGCTGAATTAGGTCTTTATTGTAACAACCCTTTTTAATAATGTCATGGTTGTCCTCTAAAGAATTACCTCGGTGCTTAAGTTTTGCACGCCACTGTATACATCGCAATGCTTATTATACAAGTAGTTGTTATTAACCATAAAAATATGGGCATTGTCTTGGACCATTTATTGAATCGTCGGTGAAAGCAAAGAAAATTTTGCTTCAAAATGAAAATAATATTTTTCAAGAAGAAAAAATCAACAGAATTTTATAGTTTTTAATTTTTTTATGATTTCTATTATGTTTTTTGTTCTTCTAGTTTGTTTTTGTACATTAAATTCTATAATTTATGGGTAACCTGCAGATTTGTTTCTTATTGTGATTTTTTAGATTTCTGAGTTAATTATTTATATTTCCGAGTAAGTTATTTATTTTTTTTATTAAAGTAAACTCTGTTGAACTATTAAATATTCATGTGAAATCATTATTCATTTAAAGATAAATACAATCCTCAATTAATTATTTTATGTTATGCAGTAAATTACGTTATAATAGTTGCATCGAAATATAAATTTCTTTTTTAGAATAATTATAAGAAAGATGGGTTTATAATTAATCAATAATATACATCCTAATTGGCACTATTTTGATTGTATATATCATTACATATCTAAAACAAATAACACTATTAATGCTTTGTTTTCAACAACAAAGGAGTGCATCAGTATAGTTACTGAAGATAAAAAAAAATGGAATTACATAATTAGAGATGACATAAAAGTTAACTGAAGATATGCTTTTAAGGAATTGCCTATGCATTCTGTAATCGTGATTTGGCTTTAAACAATTTCTTACTACGTAGAGTGCTGCTATGTTTTAAATAAATTTGTTAAGTTGATTTACAAAAAACGAAAACTGTATCTTCGAAATTAGTCTAAAGCTTACTTTAAAAGTCTGAAGACCTTCCCAAAATGCAAAAGTAACTTTTAATTTTGGAATAGGATGAACCTGAAGAAACTGAATTATTTCAAAAAGCCTTCTGTTTGGATTGCCAAACTGTTCCTCATATTAAATCGCACAATTGTTATAAATAATTTAAACTAATATAATGTAATTCGTAATTCTAAATGTATTGGTATCTGATCCTAATTATTTTAACAATTTTAAGCATACACATTTCTGGACTCCGTGATAAGAATTTGTTTAGTCAAATTCTTAGTAATCCTAAGAATTGGAAGAAACAGTCGTATGGCTGCAGCAGCTTTACCATTGTAATAAATTGAACTCTTACCCGAAAATAAAATTTGGTTTAAATAGTTTAAGCCAAAGGTCATGCATATTGGAGTAACCAGCGAACGAATTCTCACGTATAATTGATGCAGATGAACATACGTTTTTTCAGATAAAAAAATAATAACTTTTACAAATCAGCTTTATTAGCTTTAACCAATATTTTTCTAATGCATTTAATTAGCCTCATTCTAACCCATTTTCCACGGCAGATTCCGTGAACGAATAACTACAAAATTTTCATTCAAGTTTTAGAAATTTCACATTCCGTTTAAATGATTTCCCTTCGCGTTTTATGATTAATTTAAAAATAGCAACATTAAAGTTCACAAAACGATTACAAGACTGAATGTATACAATTGTCGTCACAGAATAAGCTGTGTGAAATTTTATGTCCTAAATTCAATTGAAAATGCTGCATTCTATTGAATTCGATCGTCTTTTATTGTAACTCATGCAAATGCGGACTAACAAATTAAAGCATAAAACATTTTATTAACATCAATTTCCTTCACACTTAATGCAGGAAGACAGAAAACTATTGACAGCATCGCAATAATGCCATTGAAACAGTATTCTTAAGAGAATAACGGTAATAAGTATTCCTTAACTATTTTTTTATATGAAAATATGAAGAAACACCTCGATTTAACACAAAATTGCATAAGGAAATAATTCTCACAATCATATTGAGATTAGCACACAGTTGATTGAAATGTTGTATCATTTAGAAAGTCCACAAAACAGTATTTAATGCCAATTTATTATTAGTAAAACAAGAAAATATCAATCAGAATAAATAACATTTTTCCCAATTCTAAAAGTTAAGAAAAACTAGATGCGCGAGATATATTAAATACATTATAAATTTTAGGATATCAAACCGTCATTAATTGAGGGAAAACAATTCCTCGAACACTAAAATTATTTTAAGTAAAAAATAGTAATTCAAATTGTATTCTAAACACATTTCATTTAAAAGTAAAGTTTTATAAAGAATTTAAATTGCAATAAAATATACATAAAAACTCTCCAATTTATAGAAATTTTAATACAAAAAAGTTAAAGATATTGATTAAAATACTAAACTTTACACAGCATTAAAAGTTTTGTTTATAATTATTGTTAAGAAGTATAAAAAGTCTTAAATGAATCCATACTAAATATAGTAAAATATTAAAAAATCGTATTTTAGGAAATCTATTTTTACTTGAAGCCACACTGTCCATAAATATCAGAATGTATTAAAAATATTTAGTTTCTAATAATTATCTTATCCAAGTTTTATCTATTTTATGAACGAGATAAAAGTAACACTATATAAACATTAAATAAAAATACAGAACAAAACAATGAACTATAAAAAACGTTCTTATTTCCCGGATAGTGTTATAATATTACCGAACTGCTTTTCCGAGAAGGCATTCTCTCAAGAACAATTCATTTATTCTTTCCACACTTGTGAGTTTCGAGCAATTCTTCAGAGGAGAATTCATCGCCGCAAGAATCGCACTTGCTTTTCTTTTCACCAGCGTGTTTAAGCATATGATGTTTGAGGTTATTATTGCTAGCATACCTTTTACTGCATTTATTACAGGCATATGGTTTTTCACCAGTGTGGGAGCGGAGGTGACAACGCAAGTTGTCATTGGAAGAAAAGCATTTATCGCATTCTTTACACGAGTACGGCTTTGAATGGGTGAGGATGTGATGGTTCACGCCGGATCTACTAGTAAAGCATTTGCTGCATTTCGTACATTTAAATGGTTTTTCACCAGTGTGGGTGCGGAGGTGATCTCGCAGGATGGAATTGCTAACAAAGCATTTGCTGCATCGAGTACAGGGATGTAGTCCAACGCCAGTGTGGGTGCGGACGTGTCTGTTCAGGCTTGTAGTGCTAGCATACATTTTGTCACAAAACTGGCACTTATATGGTTTCGCAAAAGTAGGGGAATGATCACGAAATTCATGATCATCTGTCGGTGATAAGAACGCTTTTCCATCTTTACCGCATTTGTATAATTGCTTACTCGCATTCCCAGAAGGGGTAGCCAAGTCTTCAGATGAATTTACATTTCTACTAAAAATCATATCTTCTGGACGATTCTTGTAGGTCGCATTGCTTTCGTTTGTAGTAGTTGGGGTAGAAGTGTTACTAGTTTCCCGACTTTCTGATAAGCAAGTAACTAAACTTGAATATTCAAATGCACGTACATCTCTGTTTCTGCCTTTTTTTTCACCTCCAAAATTGTGCTGTTCAATTTGAGTAGCGCTGGAAGGGTAGGAAATATTTTCTGCTACTCCAAAACTAAAATGAGTCCACTGCTTATTTTCTGGATTACCATCATCTTCCTTGAATTTAATTGCATCGATATTAAATACTCGAGATGCTTGATTCTCCACGGAAAAAGAAAAAGAAGTGCTCGGTAACGAAATGTAGTCTGCAATATTATCTGGATTATTAATTTCAGGAATATTTTCCTCTTGATTGCTGTATAAACTGTTGGTGCCAAATGGAAGATTTTGTAAAGGATCATCACATGTTGATATCTCAAATGGGAAGGTTTCATTTTGTTCTAAGGAATTAGTTGGATGAATCGGGTTGCTTGTACTATATTGTGCATTTTGAATGCTTAAAATCGGTGTTTCTAAAGGCATTCCAGAATATCGAGATATCTCATCTGTTAAAATATGTTCCCTGCGTACGAAATTATTGTAGATCGACGGAAAATGGGATGACACTTCATTCGTGCGAAATATTCCAGAACATTCTATTTGTGAAGATGCTGTAGGATGTTGAAACATTCGGTTCATCAGTGCATTTCTTTGACCGAATGTTTGTTGAAAACTGGGCAAAACAATACGGTCAGCTTCAAACCTGGGAGTGGCTGCAGGGTGTTCTGGATTTGAGGCATCAGATTGCTGGGAATTTTGATTTCTGAATATATTACTCGCTTCAGATGAAAGTTTACAATGTATTGGAATGGGCACATTTTCTTGAATATGTGGCATGTCAGGAAACAGAAAATCTGGAACTTCAGGATTAAATGGAATATGGTTCGACATTCCATACTGGGAAGGCATTTCAGCAGTTGCCGTCTCTTCATAGTCAGTTCTTCGATACACGTCGGAAAGAATTCTTTGTTGCGTTGAAGAAATACTTTGACCCAAAGATGGCCACCGTGCTTCATAATCCATTTCCTCTGCTGTTATTATTTCAATATTTTCAGCTAGGTTACCAGAACTACATTGTGGAAGAGTTGCGGAACTATGACGGTGTTGGTTCCCAAACTTAAAGCAACGATGTATTTCAAAATCTGTAATATAAGCCTTGCAAAATTTACATTTCGCAATTTCCATACTTGTTTATAAAATATAAAAATTTTAACTCAATAAAATCCAGTTAAGAAATAGATTTAAAAATTGTAGCTAAAATAAATATACATCGATTCTTATATATATTTCATGATAATTAAGTTTCTCTACACGCCCTTTTTATTACTACACGTTTCCTGATGCCAAACGAAACATCACAAGTTTCTCAGAACCAAACAGAAATTAAATTATGGTTTTTTAAACAAACTGTGTTACAAGAACAATCTTGTCACACTAGTGCTACATGACAACCTACCTTATGTAAGAAATTATCCCTTATTGAGACCTGATATTCTCATCTAGTGCGAAATAAACTTTTAAGCCTATATATTTCATTTGCAATTTGTATTAAAAATACTAAATATAAATATCTTTCGTTCAATTTTAGCAGCAATTTAACATGGTGTCGTTTGTCTTGAAGGGCAGATATCTAACAGATTTTACTTTACCCAAGATGCTCTTTTAGAGGGAAAAACTATATTGTGCATTTTGTACTATATTGTACATTTTGAATGTTTAAAATCGGTGTTTCTAAAGACATTCCAGAATATTGCCATGTCTCATTCGTTAATATATGTTCACTTCGACCGCAATTATAGTAGGTGGATGGAAAATGGGACGACACTTCGTTCGTGTGAAATATTCTAGGACATTCCATTTGTGAAACTCCATTATTATGTTCAGACATTTGGTTCATGAGGGCATTTCTTTGACAGAATGTTTGCTGAAACCCAGGCAAAACACATTTGTCAGATAATGGCATGATATTGTTTTCAAGGGGTTCTGGATTTGAGGCATCAGAATACTGCAAATTTGGATTTCTAAATGCTTTACTCTCTTCCGACGTTTTTTGCAAATTCAGAGATTTGGATTCATTTTCATCCACAGATGGTTTGCCAGGAAACAGAAAATCTGCAATTTTAGGATTATATAGATTGTAGTGTGACACTTCACAATCTCTTCTTTGATGTATGCTAGAAAGAATGCTTTCTTGAGTAGAAGAATCAAATTCACTCGCAGATGGCCACCGTGCTTCATGGTCCATTTTTTCTGCTGTTATTAATTCAATGTCTCAGGCTAGGTTACCAGAACTACGTTGAGGAAGAGTTGCGGAAGTTTGACGATGTTGATTCCCAATCCTCCAGCAATAGTGAACTTCTAAATTTGTAATATAAGCATTACAAAATTCACATTTGCCGATTTCCATATTAGTTAAACAAATTTTAAATATTAACTTACTAAAATCTTGATAAAAACGTAAAGAAACTAATTTAAAAACATCAGCTAAAATACATCAACTATTATATACCTTCAATTATTTACATAATAACAATTAAATTTCTCTACACGCCCTTTTTATTACTATACGTTTCTTGACGCCAAATGAAAGATCACAATTTAAAGCATAAGAACCAATCAGAAATTAATTTTTATATGATAAATGAACTGTCTTATACGAACAATCTTGTCACACTAGTGCTACATGTAAATCTACCTTATGCAAGAAATTGTCCCTAATTAAAATATCTCATCTAATTTGAAATAATATTTATATTTCATACATATTTCATTTGAAATTTGTATTAAAAAATACTAAACATAAATATCGTTTTATCAATTTTTGACGCACTTTAACCAGCTGTCGTTTATCATGAAGGAATTTAACAGATTCTGCTTTACCCAAGGTGCTCTTTTACAGGGTCAAAGTTAAGTGCATACTCATCTCACTGCGGCAATTTTTAAAACGCATTTCGAGTATTGGCTTATGGAGATTCACATAATCATCCTCTTCCATTTCAGCAGTAAATATTTATAGGTCTTCAAATTTATCCTATCAATCGCTTCAAGTGAAACGGTAATTTTCGATTCAGGTTTACATGTCGAATTTTGGACTGGGACTATGATTCGAAATTCAATGTTCTGTAAATGTGACTGCGCTGGAAACAATGGGATATAAAATATTCTACATAAATTTTACTTTTAACAAATATATGAATTTTTCTATTCTTAAAAGAAAGTAATTTTTGAATAAAGTGAAATAATTATAGACATCAAACATTGATTTTGGTTAATTGCTGATGTCTTATTTAATTGCGGGTTTTTGTTTTCTACTATATACTATAAATGCTTTTCCTTTTATTTTTTATAAAGATATAATTTCGATTTGTCTTGTATTTTAATAAAACAGTGAGTAGGGAAAAAGAACTGAAATCTATGAAAGTAGTAAAAGGAATGCACTGATTTAAGAAATCCACAGTCTTAAATTTAAATCAATTCTCATTCACAGAAACTTGACGTCTCTATCCTGGAATTCCTCAGGGTTTCTTTATATAACTTATGCTTCACTTCCCATCATGCCATCCTATACAAGAAATGTTGTTTTAGTAATGTCATCTGTTGGCATTATTTTTGTTGGCCTATTGCGTGAATTTTATTTGTACTTGAAAGACCTTGCGTTCTTGTGAAGCGACACTTTTGATCACGTGGTCTGACGCTCGATGTACGTCATCAGGGCTGATGATCATTCTATCCTACTTAAAATCATCCAGATGTTGTCTTTCACCTTCTGCATACCAACTCATCTTCTTCACAGCAGTCTTTCGCTCCACGCTTTTCGTGTGCGTTCACGTTTCCTCTTCTTACAATTTATAAATCCCTTTTTGAATTAGGTCTTTATTTTAACAAGACCATTTCAATTATGTCATGACATTCCATTAAAGTATTACAAAGGGTGCTTAAATTTTGCACGACACTGTATACATTACAGTGCTTACTATTACTACTTATCCTAAAATGATGGGAATTATTTTGGACAAATATTTTTAAAAGTTCCTCTGGTGAAAGCAAAGATAATTTTTTTCGAAGTGAAAAATATATTTTTCCCAGAAAAGAAAATATTTTGGAATTCTATAAATCTTTATTTTGCAGTTATGCGTTTTCACTCACTTTATATTCAAAACTAGGGCTTTAATGGCCGAGTGGCTAGCGCTCTCGCGCTCGGTACCACAGGTTTCGGGTTCGAGTCCCGGCGGTGCCATGGATGTTTGTAGTGATTCGGAATCCACTTTAAACTGTAGGTCCCGGTCTAATAGGATAGTAGAGCGTTGCGGGGGCATTGTTACTCCGCGTCCGTGGCTTGTATTCAAGTTACACTCACCCCCTGAGTAGTGCTATGCGAGTAATGTCTAACAAGCGCTTGCCTTAAGGCATCCAAGACCAAGCTGTCTAAGTGTTTGCCAGCTGCATTAGAAAGAAAAAATATTCGAAACTATATGTTTAAGCGGTACATCGTCCCTGCCGAACCTTATTATATTTATTTGTTTTGATATTTGGCAGCAAGCTATTTATTTTTGATTAAAGTAAACAGTGTTGAACTTTTAATTAATCATGTGTAATCCGTATTTTTTTTAAACATAAATACAATCCTGGATTATGTATTACAATTAAACAAGTTATGTTGCGTTAAGTAGCAAATAACGTTAAAATACTTGCATCGAAATATAAATTTTTTATTAGGATACCTTTAAGATATTGGAAAAAGATGTGTTTATAATTAATCAATAATATACTTCCTACTAGTTAGCACTATTTTGACTACAAATACAAAATGAAACACTGCTGTCATTTTGTTTTAAACAAAAAGGAATTGCACTGGAATTAATAATGAATAATCGTTATTCTACAAATTTCAAATCTATGCATTATTCTGGGAGATTTTAATGTTATATTTGGCTTATTGTCCTATAGGCATTTCGTGCACATTTTAGGCTTATTATACCGGGACTAACAGTTTAACGTAGATTCTGAACCTCCAGCGAATATCCGTGCCACTGCCAGGATTCAAATCTGAAGTCTGTGGTACCAAAGCCAGAGCGCTAGCCAATTGTCAATCAAGCAGATATTTTAATGTTAGACATCGGGCTTTGGACACTTATATTCGCCATTATGCAACTCTTACTTCATCGTCACTTATATATTTTACACAGTAGAGAGCAGACATTTAGCCAGATACTACATTTTTTTGTTTATTCAAATCCATACAATAGATATAACTTGCCTGTTCAAATATGTATTCAGAGAAATACTAACGCCAGATAGCTCGGACATAGTCATTTGGTCTAGGATCTTCTAAAATTATTTCGTTATTATAAGTTTGACCGAAATTGTCGTGGTGGAACGTTCAATGTAGAATTTTGTTATGGGAAAAAGAAAGATTCCTTTTTAATTACGAAAATAATTATTTTATGATATTTCAATTAAATACAAAAATATCTTCTCTCCACCTTAAACTTTTAATATTAGAATAGTATATTTAGTACTTGCACTGCAGGATATAACGGTATGATCCATAAAGCCTCTAAGTTATCCACAATTGTAGATCTTCTTCTGATAGCAATAGGACCATCGGCAAAACTCGTAATACTTTGCTTACAAATCCAAATGTCCAACCTAATTTAATTGCATTTCATTCGAAGCAAGCCATTATTAATGAAGTTATTCATTTTGAAAGTTTAAAATAACCAGGGGTCAAGTTTAGAGGCCAAAAACTGCAATATACAATATGGTTTACATTTGTTTGAGTAATAACTTTTAATCGTGTTTATCTGCTAGTTATGGTTTAAAGCTTTAATTGAAACTAATTTATTTATTTGATACTGAAATTTCTTATTCTTACAAAATATTTTTAAAGTAAAATTCATTTTTGAATTACCTAATATTTAATAATTTTTTGTCACTTTTATTATTGAATCACTTCTTTTTAAACAAGCTCAATAAATATTGATAATTCAACTAGTTTCAACCCATTTTCCATGACCATCGCAAGTCCAGAATGAATTATTAGTAAATTAAAAATATAACTACTGTAATTATCATTCATGTATTAATACTTTCTGCATTCACAAATGACGATTTTGGCACATTCACGATAAAATATTTGGATTCGTGTTTTACGATAAAACTGAATTAAGCCAACATTATGTACCGTAAAGTGTATACAAGATTGAATTTATATAATGCCGTTATATTACTCATAGAATTACCACCGATAAATTTGTACTAAATACGAACTGGAAAATTTTGCATTTCAGCTAACTTTACTGTCTTTCATTATAAGCACAAGGCACCCCACATGCAAATAGATATTAATAATTCTGAAGATAAAATATCCCTTAATAGAATCAATATTTTCTTCCAACTTATTAAAAATCTTAATATAGGAGAGAAATAACTAGTTAGGTTGCTTTAGTGCTATTAAAAAACTATATTTTTAAGAATAACGTTACTATGCACTCATTAATTTTTTTTTGTATCTGAAAATGAAGAAATAATGCTCTATCTTAATTTACGAAATTGTACAAGGAAGTAATTTTCGATACCACATTGATATATAAAGTCAATTGATTAAAGTTCTAAATATTTCACAAATATTAATCAGAAAGACAACAACGCAACTTTTAATACCCATTTATTATTAGTAAAACAAGGAAATAACAATAAAAAATTTTCAATTTATAAACATTTTCAAAAGAATTAATTCCTTTTCTACATAACATCGTCTGCAATTACTATACATATAACGTAATTAAGAAAACATTAGTTTAGTTACTATCTTTGCTATAATACTAAAACAATCATAAGTAAAAGGTAGCATTTAAAGCATTCCACATGTATTCCAAAAATTTATTTAAAAGTAATAAACTGCAAAAAAGATTTTAATTAAGCAGATGGAAATTGAAATTGTTTTTTAAAGCATTACAATTTTCACAAAAGGTCAAAATATTAATTAAAATAAACAATTGCATTAAAAAAATGCTATATGCATAAACATCAAAAGTTATTAAAAAATACAGAATATCTTAAAAGTTATTTTTTCAGGAACGGAATATTATCAGTGATTTTTATTTCATACGAAGTTGGGAAAAGAAAACAAAGCATTTACCACTTTCCTTACATTTATAGAGTCAACCGTCAGTGTGCATTCTGCGTACATGTTCGCGCAGTTTGTCACGCCGAGAAAAGCATCGACCACATTCAGAACATTTATATGGTTTTTTAGTAGTGTGGATACTGCTGATGTGTCTGTGCAGATTGTCACGGCGAGGAAAGCATTGGCCACATTCAGTACATTTATATGATTTATCATCAGTGTGCATCCTGCGTACATGTTCGCGCAGTTTGTCACGGCGAGAAAACCATTGACCACATTCCGTACATTTATATGTTTTTCTGCCAGTATGGATGTCCTTGTGCCTACTGAGGTTAGAACTATCAGCGAAGCATTGATTGCATACCGTACATTTATATGGTTTTTCGCCTGTATGGGTGTGTATGTGCATGGTCAGGTTCGAACTGAAAAGAAATGTTTTGTCACAATAATTGCAGGCATGGGGTCTTGCAACACTACGAGAACGATAATGATGTTCAAAGTGATCTTTCGGCAGGAATTCTTCTGGACGTTTGTCGGAATGAATTGTACCAATTGCATCAGTTGGAGGAATGGGGTCCAACGGATTATTTGGAACGGTCAAATTCGGTATTCCTGAAGATGTTTCATATTGTGGTGATATCTGATTAGCCGATGCATCAAAGTTTTCATTGAAATAGGATATAAAATGTTGTGACATTTCATCCGGGCGAGATGTCCCAGAACATTCCATTGGGCAAGTTGCATTAGGAGGATGAGCCATTTGATGCGTCAGTGCATTTCTTCGACCAAACGTTTGTTGAAACCCCGGCAAAAAATATGGTTCAGCTACAGGCGTGGGAGCGTTGGCAGAGTGTTCTGGATTAGAGGCTTCACTACACTGGGAATTTTGATTCGTGATTAAATAATTCTCTTCAGATGGCTGTTGCAAGTGTGTTGATTCAAATTGTCTTTCTCGATCATGCGGCCAGTCAGGAAACGGAAAATCAGAAGTTTCAGGATAGTATAGATTTCGGTTCGTTACTGCACGCTGGGAAAACGTCTCAGCATCTGCCGTCTCTTCACAGTCAATTCTTTGCTGCATGTTAGGAAGACAGCTTTGCTGTGTTGAAGAATTACTTTCACACAAAAATGGCCATTGTGCTCCATAGTCAGTTTGTTGCGCTGATAGGGAATCAATATCTTGTGCCCTGGGATCAGAAATAGATCGAGGAAGGGTTGCGGAACTTTGATGGTGTTGGTTCCCGAATTTCCTGCAACTATGAACTTCAAAATTTGCAATATAAGCGTTGCAAAACTCACAAACATTCATATTTCTTAAAATTTATAATATTTATTAATATTTCTTAAATTTAAAATTTATCTAAAAATATAAAATCGCTAAAATGCAGTTAAAAATATACAATATTTATTTATACATTCATTTAACAATAATTTTGTGCAAAATGTTTTTCTCCACACCCTTTATATACTATACCTTTTTTTTAACAGTGACGTCAAATGAAACTGCACAAGTTAGAGCATTGAAGAACTAAACAGAAATTAATTTGTAACTGCGAAATAAGCTGTCTTACTAGAACTATGTTGTCACACTAGTGCTAAATGAAAGTCGACCTAATGAAAGACATCGTCTTTAATTCAGGCATGAATTTCTCTTCCAGTTTGAAATAAATGATTGTTAATATAAAAACTTTCAATTGTATTTAGTTTTAAAAATAATATATAAAAATGTTTTTACTTTCAATTTTTGTGGCTTTTTCACCCGATGTCGTTTGTTACAAGGAAGATGTGTAGGGGATTCAGCTTTACCGATTTCATAAGGGGCCAAACATAGTGTAGCCTAATTATAGGGCAGCAATTTTCAATTTACTGGATATAATCCTCCTCTTCAAACCCACCGGAAAGTCTACACAAGTAGCTTCGTATGTCGAGATTTGACCCCGATCTATTAAGAAACTCAATGCGCATTAAACGAGGTACAACTGGAAATAATGCAAGTTATATAATCCTATATATTAATTTTCTTTAAAAGAAAATATGTTTTTGAAATTGGCAATAGAATGTAATTTTTCTAGAAAATGGAATAAAATATTATGCAACATTCATTTTTGTTTGTGCTTGACTGCTGATATTTTCTTCAATTGAGGACTTTGTATTTTTACTCCTGGTATTTTCTTTTCCATGTTATATATTTCTAATTAAATTTTGCCTTATCTTGATCTTCTCAATAAATTATAAGAAATACTCCACAAAGCTACCGACAAGGAATACACGAAAGAAAAAAACTGAATAAAGGAATCCAATTTTTAAATTGTAAATCACCCAGCAATCATAAAAATTTGACTTCAGTACCACCCATTAAATATTAATTATTAACTCTTCCAGAACACATCTCTCTGCTTATAATGATTCGGAATATGTTATAAAGGAAATAATCTCCGCTGCATTTGAAGATCACGTAGAAAAAACGAAATTATTGTTTCGTGTAAGTACGTAAGTTGCAGGCATGTTCCATGTGATTATCCTTCACATCATTGACGCAGCAAGTAGCAGCATCTCTTATATTAGCAACGCAAAAATTCAACAACAATCGTTGGTTCAGTTGCTATAGCAACAAAAACAGGCAAAGATAAAAAGCAAATGAATACTAACAAACCTGATGGCGACTTGTCACAGGATTCTGACACTTTATTACTTCCACTAAAACAAAGGACATTTACAGTGCAAATGTACACATACACTTTGTCTATGTACTTTGTACATTGACAAAGTAAAGTACATTTTCTTCTCTGAGCAGACTATATAATTTTATCTCACCCCTTTTAAATTTATAACGGAATGTTATTTGCGATAACTTTGATAAATTCTTGGAAATAAAATAATATTCTGTAATGAAGCTGATTTTTTAAAAGTTAGCCTTCAACAATATTGGTTAAATTAATGTAATTAGTCGCAATATTGCAATCCGTTTTCATACCAATCGCAAGCAAGTCCAGATTACGCGAATGAGTTATTAGAAGATTGAAATAAATAACTACAGTATTTCCCTTTCAAGACTACATGATGGTCCAAATCACGATAAAATATTTACATTCATGTTTAATAAAACTGAAACTGGCCAACATTAAAGATCGTCAATCGTTTACAAGAGTGAATTTCTATATAACTGCAGTCATGTTATTCATAGAATTACCTCCGAGAAATTTGTACCAATTGAACTGTAAAATGTTGCATTTCTCTGAATTTTATATTCCTTCATTGTAAGCACAATGCACTCCACATGCGAAAAGATAGTAACAGTATTAAAGATAAAATGTTCCATAACAGAAAACAATATATTTTTCCAACTTACTAAAAATCTTAATATAGCGGACAAATAACTACATTTGGATTGCTTTAGTACTATTCAAAAACTATTTTTTTAGAATAGCGCTATTATGCACGCAATATTTTTCTTTTCGTATTTAAATACGAAAAATAATACCCTGATTTAATTATCGAAATTGCACAAGGAAACAATTTTCTAAAGCAAACTGAAATATGCAGCCGGTTGATTGAAATGCTAAAGATTTCAGAAACATTAATCACAAAGACAATAACGCAATGTTTAATATCCATTTATTAGTGAAACAAGAAAATACAATAAACAAAATTTTTTTTGTCCAAATATAAACATTTTGAGAAGAAATAATTCTTTTTCTACGCAACATAGTTTGGTACGTCTTGCGAAGGTTTTCAATTGAATACAAATAAAGTAATTAAGAAAAACTAAACACAATACAAATTTAAGGATATTAAATTGGCATTAGTTTAGTAACCAATAAATCTAATGTTATCAATCAATAAAATAATTTAAAATAAATGCTTGGAATGCAGTTTTAAAGTGATATGTATAATGTAAAAATTTAAATTAGTCACATTAAAAAACAATTTTAATTTTAAAGCATTAAAAATTTCACCAAAGGTTAATATTAACCAACATACACAATTGCACAGTAAAAAAAAACACATACTACGCATAAATATAAAAATGTATTCAAAAATATTGAATTTTTAAAAGTTATTTTTTCAAGATCGGTCTATTGTTTTCAAAAATGGAAGTAAATTCATGCATTTCACACAAAGAAGAGAACAGTGCGTTGAATTGTAGAAAACTAACTTATATCTCTGCCAGCTTTCCAAATCATTGCGTTATGCAAAGAGGTTCTTGGCTGGAGAACTATTTATTTATTCTTCGTACACTTGTGAGCTGCAATAGAGTCTTCAGAGGCGAATTCACCGCCGCAAGAATCACACTTTCTTCTTTGTTCGCCAGTGTGTTGAAGCATCTGATGTTTGAGGGAGGAATTTTTAACATACTTTATATCGCATTCCGTACATTTATATGGATTTTCACCAGAATGTGCCTGGTCCGGTTGGAGCAGGTACTAAAGCGTTTATTGCATACCGTACATGCATAAGGTCTTTCACCCGTATGGATGCGCATGTGCTCGTTTAGTCTATCAGTACCAGCAAAACGTTTATTGCATATCTTGCATGCATAAGACTTTTCGCCCGTATGGGTGCGTTTGTGCCTGGTTAGGCTGGAAGTGTCAGTAAAATATTTATTACACATAGTACATGCGTAAGGTTTTTCGCCCGTATGGGTACGTATGTGCCTGATCAGATTAAAACTGGAAGAAAATGTTAGTCACAATAACTGCAGGCATGTGGTCTCACAAAGCTACAAGAGAGTTCCTGAGGTTCATGGTGATATTCCGGAAGGAATTCTTTAGGGCAATTGCTGGAATGGATTGGACCACTTGCATCAGTTGGATTAACCGGGTCCATTGGATTATATTGCGCAGTTTGATCAGGAATACCGATTTTGGCCGATGTTTCATAATGTTGCGATATCCGATTTGTCGATGCAGGAACGCTTTCATTGAAATCGAATATAAATTGAGAATACCTTTCATCCGTGTGAAATATTCCAGAACATTCCATTTGGGAAGAGGCATTAGGACGTTGAGCTACTTGATTCCTTAGTGTGTTTCTCTGACCAAATGCCTCTTGAAACCCAGGCGAAAAACAGGGTTCAGCAACAGGCATGGGATTGTGCTGACCGGCAGCAGTCAATGCTGTGGATTTGGATGGATTTTCTTGAACATGCGCCATGTTAGGAAACAAAAAATCTGAAGTTTCAGGATTATATCGATTCTGGTTCGCATTTCCATACGGGGAAGGTATTTCAGCAGTTGCAGTCTCTTCACAGCTGATTCTCTGATGTATGTTGGGAAGAACACTTTGTTGTGCTGAAGAATTAATTTGACCCATAGCTGGCCACCCTGCGTCGCAGTTCATTGGCTGTGCTGATCATGAATCAATATCTTGAACCCAGTTAGCAGAACTAGATTGAGGAAGGGTTGCGGAATTTTGATGGTGTTGGTTTTCAAAATTCCTGCAATAATGAACTTCAAAATTTGTAA
>BPLQ01014331.1:0-67681 GCA_021605075.1 Caerostris darwini
TCCATTCAAAAACAGAATTAACAAAATTTAACTTAAAAATGTACACTCATGTCCATAAATTAAGGATAATTCAGAATCACACAGAAATTGAACTCTAAAATAAAAATTTCACCTGTAGAATTATCACACACATCTTGAAGAAGAATATGCAAATTACAGGAAACCACCAGATGGCGCGGATAATACGTCACAATGACGAGAGTGTAAGAGAGGGGTGTATAAGGAATGGTGGCAAAGAAGTAAAATTGTTCACAAGCGCTTTAAAAGCCTTTTTACGTGGTAGAATTTTCGGACGACTGGAATGTGGACGTACCCAGCTGGAAGTATCCGAGGAACTTGGAATCGCCCAGAGTGTCATCTCCAGGCTTTGGCAGCGATTCCAAGATGATGGTAATGTGAGTAGATGTTACAGCACAGATCATAACCGAGTTACAACGCCGGATGAGGACCGGTATTTAGCAGTTACTGCCAAAAGAAACAGACGGAGCACATCATCAGACCTGTCTCGTGAGCTCTCTTCAGCTGCCGGTACGACAGTTTCAAGGCAAACCGTGTACAGACGCTTAGGGCACATTGGTCTATATGATCGTGGGCCTGTCAGATGTATTCCACTTTTCGCAACTCACTGTCGCCTGCAATTAACCTGGAGTAGAGAGCATGCTTTGTGGACACCGCAACAGTGGTCTTTTGTGATGTTTTCCGACGTGTCCAGGTTTAGTTTGCAGTCTGATTCTCGCCGGACTTTTATATGGAGAGCACCAGGTACCCGTTACCACCAAGAGAACACCATTGAACGACACCGTTACGGTGGTGCAGGATGGCTCGGTTGGGGAGAAATTATTCTTGGTTCCAGAACTGGCCTGCATGTTCAGAGTGTAACGATGACAGGCCACATCTATCGGGATGTCATTCTGGAACAACATGTACGTATGTTTCGGGGCGCCATGGGTGCTGAATTTCTGTTTATGGATGACAACGCCCGTCCTCACCGTGCAAACATTGTAGACGAATGCCTTCAATTGGAGGATATCACCCGTATGGATTGGCCAGCATACTCACCGGACTTGAATCCAATAGAGCATGTGTGGGACATTCTTGGCCGACGAATTGCAGCCTGTCAACCCCCTCCCAACTGTCAACCGGAACTTCGGAGGGCATTGCTTGATGAGTGGTGTAATATTCCCCAAGATCAGATTGATAATTTGATACTCAGCATGCCTAGGCGTTGTAAGGCCTGTATTGCATCGTCCGGGAGACATACCCCATATTAACCATCATACTAACCATGTTATACTGTTTTTTGTAAATAGGTTCTTTTTTTAAATTTGCTCCAGGGTGTAAAAATCGCAATTTTTATTAATTATGTCAAACATATAGCATCTTTTTTGCTCTTTACCTTTTGTTTAATAAATAGACTTTACAATTAAGTCAAATTTGTTTTGCTTCTGTCTCTTTCTTTGCCTGAACTTCATTATGCTTAATTTATGGACATGAATGTATATATTGATAATATAAGTACAATATAAGAGTTTTAAAATCATATAAATAGTATTTAAAATGTAAAACAATAAAGGAACAATTCATAAAGTTTAGTAATAAAATGGAACTTTAATGGTTTACGAAAGATAAAGGGCATTCACTATTATTAATTATTAATATTGCCTATCGCATCATTAATGACACATAAATGAATATCACTCACTAAATAGAGTTCATTTTTAAAGAAAATATGTTAATTAATAATTTCTTAAGAAATTAAAATCTATATATTGATACAATATAGATTTTCGAACAATCTCTCAAGCATTTGTGGATCGCATTTAATTCCAAAAGTATCTATCATCCTTTTGCATACATATTTTCCGTCTTGAAGAATTTGCATTCATATTTCAGAACACAATATATTTTCCTCTTCTGAAAATGGCTCCTTTTCTCCCACTCATCCATTTCGAAACTGCATTCGCGGGGGCAAACATAATCAACTGATCATTTCCAAAAGCCACTGAACAGCAGATCTCCCACTGAGTTTTCCAAGATCAGTAAGCATATTTTCAGTTAAAGATATCACTAAAATATTTGGCAATCATTTTTCAAGAGCCATTGATGAAACGGGAGAAGATAATGGAACACATTGCATGAAGTTATCGCATAGCTTCGGGGAATATTGAAGCTTTTGCGTTCAAATTGTTTCAAATGGCTTCTGCTAAATTATCCTGTCAAATCCTATCTGCTATTATCGTATTCGGTTACTGTAAGCCGACATTGATTAATCTTGAGCCCTGCCCGCTTTGAAATGTAATAATTCTGAAATATCACTGAAATTGGAGAAGTCTTATCGCTTTCAGGAAAATTGGCCACTTCAGTCTTCATCAAATTGCTCATCATATTGTAAATGGATGCCAACTACGGATAATAATTCTTATAATGACGTTGTGGTATTTAATTGCCCCCAAAACATATTGTTGTTAAAGTTACAGATATCGAAAAAGTAACAACATGATAAAAATTTCATTACTTTTTATGCAAATGTTAAAACATACTCATAACTTCCAGTTGGGATTTTAACTGCTTTGAAATACTGTAAAATTAATTTATTTTATTAACTTTTTTACCGTAACAATTTATTTAAATGTGCAATAACAATATTCATTTATTGAAATTTTTTAAAACTTTAAATATTAAACAATACATTTAAATAATTGATTAAAGCAAAGTCTGAAAAGTGATACAAAATTTCTGTATTAGATTAAACATTTTGTATTTATATTATAATTTTTAAAGAAGGAAAAATAAATGGTTTGACATTTTAAATATATTTTACAATTTCTTAAACAAATTATGAAATAAATTGTAATGTTGTTTACTTTCACTATTATTGCGATATAATAAAATTTCACTTTTTTATGCAAATGTTAAAACATGCAAATAATTCCAAGTTTGGGATTTTCACTGCTTTGAAATACTTTAAAAATAATTTATTTTACTTAACTTACTTTTTATTAACTTTTTTGCAATAACAATTGATTTAAATTAGTTATAACAACATCCATTAATAAAAGTATTTGAAATCTTTAAATATTGACCAATTTAATCATATTATTAATTGATGCCAACTATGGATAACAATTCTTATAATGGCATGTGGAATTTACTTGTCCCAAAAGCACTTTCTTCTTACAGAAATCGAAAAAGCAACAACATGATAAAATTTCATTGCTTTTTATGCGAATGTTAAAACATATTTATAATTCTCAGTTTGTGATTTTAACTGCTTTGAAATATTTTAAAAATAATTTATTTATCTTATTTTAATTATTTATTTTATTAACTTAATTGATTTATTGATTGACTTATTGATTTATTAACTTTTTTGCAATAGCAATTTGTAATATTTAACAATATTCATTAATTGGAATTTTTTTCAATTAATGAATATTTTTAAAACTGATAAAAAAATGTTTTAAATTAAAAAATGAAAATTTTTTTAAATTAAAGAAAAAAATTAACCAATACATTTAAATTATTAATTAGAATTTTGTCTTAAAAATGATAGCAGTTTTTTAATAGATTAAAAATAATGTGATAAATGTTATAATTTTTTAAAATATGAAAATGTACATGATTTCATATATAATTTACAAAAGCTTAGTCATAACATGAAATATAATCAGCTTTACGTACTTTATTACTTTACACATTGTTTAAACTTACCAGATAGATATTTATTTCAATATTGATGTATTATTTATGGCAATTAAATAATGTTTTCTACTATTATGTTTTTATTATTTTAATGTTTTATTTTATGATGTTTTATATTATTTTTACTTTTCGCGTTTTTTAAACAAATAACTTAAATATTATTATTAAACACTTTTCAAACTCAGAGTTTTTAATTTTTGTATAATAAATATTTAAATATACTAATTTGTATGGATATTTGTTTAAATTTAATTAATGGATATTTGTTTAAATTTGTTTAAATCTAATTTGTTTAAATTATACATATTTAATATACGGCATATTTCTGATTATAAAATAATCATTATTTTAAAAAATTAATTTGTTCCAACACTTATTTTCTGTGCATACAATCATAACTAATATTGTGGGGGAGGGGGTAAATAACTATTAAAAATTAAGCAATTATATTAAATTAAATTCATAGAAACATTAGATTAAAAAGTAAGAAATACACAAATTCATTAAGAATCCAAATTAAAAATGAAATTATCTAGCTAAAGTTATTTTGTTTTTAGTTTCTCAATTCATTAACAAAATTGAAATGTTTAAATATCATTGATGATAAACTTTCAAAGGCAACTAACTGAGGAAAATAATTTAATTTACACTTCTGCTAATTCACAAATTATAATTACAACACAAAACAAAATGTTTCATTTATTTTTGGTAAAAAAAATATTGGTTTAAATTAAATTTCATTTATTCATTTTGCTTGTAATGAAAATATAATTTGTGGAGTGATTTCAGAAATGATTGCTGAAACAAATTAACTGCAATTTTTATTATAATTCATCAGTTAATACCAAAGTGTGTTTCCATCCAAATTTTATTTTTCTTTGTTATTGTAAGTGAATAAAAATTCATATAATTTGTCTAAAATTTGTTTTGTATTTATTAAGTTATGTTTTCTTTTAAATGTATTTTATGAATGAAAAAAATCCTTGTGTATATAAAATATTTCCTTCACTTAAAGCAATTTTAAAGTAGACATTTCATAATTGATAAAAATCTAACTATCGATTAAGTAAACTAGCTATGGAAATATTGAAATTTATAAACTAAAAATAACATTATTAAAAATTCATTATGAAGTTAATAAATGTTACTTTTATTCCTTACAAAGTATAGTTATTTATAAATTTATTATCTCTTCAAAAACTTTTGAAAATATTGGAAAAGAAAAATTAAACATGGTATATATAAATAATTTTTTAAATATGGTATGAAAAAAAATATTATCGTTTATAAAATAATGAATTTAAAGTGAATTTTGAAAAAAAAAAATCTTAATGATGTTTAAATTATTAAAAATTTTTAAATACTTTTAAATTGAGGATGAATTAAAAAAAAAATACAAAAAATTCTATGAAAAAAATAACACTTATATTTAACGAATTTATTCTAATAATCATAATATAAAAAAATATTAGCTTTATATAAAATAACCTTCTAATTTTTAAATCAGAAATATTAATTATTAGAATGAACTATAGCCATTATACAGCGATACATTAAAACGTAATGAAGTTATGATACATTATTTTTAAGGTATGTTTAAAAAGTATGCGTTAATAAAATATATGATAATTTGAAAATTTTCAAACGAAAATATTATGTGTAAATTTCATTTATTATTGCATAAAAATTGCATAAAATAAAACCTATAATATATATTTTAATATCCCATAATTATTTTATTTAGTAAGTGAACTGTTACAGTTCTACACAAAATTCCACATACGATTTAACATAATGGTAAGAATTGCCTTGATATGTTATATACAGAGTTAAAGAAATGCAGAAGATGGCAACATAATATGACACATCACAAGTTGTTGGACAAATTATAAAAAAAGAGCAAACAGAGAAAATTTAAATTCATTTATACTACTTATTAACTTTATACTACTTATTAATGTATACTACTTCTTTAAAAAGAATAAATTACTCACCAATTTCAATTGATTTCATAAGATATTTCTAAATACATTTTGAGCTACTATGTTAAATTAGTAGGCAATACAGATCTATAATAATAAAAAAAAAATTGAATCTATTTCTTCCGATAATAATATATTCTCTTACAATATAATTAGCTAGAAATAATATACTTTTTTAAACTAAAATTGATATTTTCAAAGAGAATTTTCAGTTAAGTTTTATTACATTTCTCATCGGCCTTTTGAAAATTCCACTTCAAAATGCATAAAATGTTGTACATTCCTTAAAAAAATTACTTCTTAATATCATTTAAAAAAAATGATAACAGTAAATGCTTTGAAATTTATTTTATATTTCCCTTTTTCAGTTATACAATATTTTCATACAATAAACTAACCGTATTTTAAAGAAAAATGATACACATACAAACGATGATGTTTTAAATGTAACAGTTGAAATTCAATAAGCTATCATCTATTTGAATAAATAACATAAACGTCTAGCACTGTGTTATTTTAAAAAGATAACGACGGTTTGTTGTTTTAAATTCAAGTAAACTTTTTTGGATTTGAATTTTTTTACTTTCATTTTCTTGCTGATCAACAGAAATTCATATTTACTGCACACACACACACACACACACACACACACGCACACACACACGCACATATATATATATATATATATGTGTGTGTGTGCAGTAAATATGAATTTCTGTATATATATATATATATATAATTGAAAAAATTTTGAATTTATATTATATTCTTATTTATTATTGAGATAAGCATTTCGTTCATTTTATCAAAAGTTTTCATGTCTGCTATCTTCTGACTGTGTAATATATACTTTGTATTTATTTCACTTATTACGTTTAGATTATAATATTATTAAAATGTAAAATTTTTCTAAGCTGTATAGAGTGATTTAATAAAATGTTAAAACAATAGCAAATGCTTACTTCATATCACCAATATTAACTTATTACGAATAAAAATAAATGGTAAAAGTTAAACTTCCTAATTTTCCATCAATGAAACACCATAGTAAGATAAAAATTATTATTATATTGATTAAATTACTTGCCCTTCATTTGAGTTTTATCTCAGAATAAGACAATAAACGGTTTCAATGTAGAGTAAAACTACAAAGCTCATTATTAAAAAAAAAATGTTTTATTAAATATATATATTTTATTAAAAAGTTTATTTCAAATTCATGCATAATTTCTGAGTAGATAATACGCTAATTGTTATGCAAAGAATAAATAAAATATTAGCATTTTGATGTCTATGTCAGTCTACTATTTTTCTAGTAAAATAAAATGTATCACTTTTTTACATTTACCAATGTTAGATAACTTATAATGTTGGTAATAAGCTGCTGCTAAATTTCTCTATTAACTTCTAATACATTAATACTATTACGATTATATCGTTTAATAATAAATTATTTTCATATATGCATATTTATTAAAATTAATGATTTTAATATTTGATTTGAGATTTATTATTTAATTTGGAGCAATATCGAAAATTAAATACTCAACATAGAATATTAAATAATAACAGCATAGAAAATTAAATAATGTTTGTATCTTGAAAAATATATCCATTATTTAAAAGCTTTCTGTTAATAGTATTTCACAGTGATAAAATTCGCTGGAAATATTTTTCATCAAATGTTATCTTTCTGACCCTTGTAACATTATTTCTTTTTCATTTTAAATGAATTTTATAAAGATATATTTGAGAAAAGCTTGTTTATCCTTTGTAGTAATGTGATACTTATTATCCCAGATAAACGTTAACTTTAGGATCTTTATCGCACTGTTCCTTTTCATTTTTTGAAAGATGAATTTTGTAAAAGCATTTTATCTTTGTTTAAGAGATTTAATACTTATTATTCCGGTAAAAATGGTTAGCCCAAAAGCTTTCTCATTATCTGCATAAAATAAATTTACATACATGTATGAAATTTCTGTAGATTTTATCTAATAAAATGTAAGTAAGAGGTTTATAGGTTTGTATAATGCAGAATTTAGAATTTATTATAAAATGTTAATCATTTAAAAATAATTTTTGCTGAATTGATATTAAACATGATTTCGAATTAAGTAAATACATATTTTGAATTCTCGTGAAAAAAACCAAACAATACACATGAATTATAAACTCTCAATTTTAAATCATTCGAATTTTATCTGATAATTAATAAAATAAATAATTTTGCTAATTACACAATTTTGGAAGCAAAGTTAATTAATCTTTTAAGCAAATTAATTTCAACGACTCGTCTTTAACTCAATTATTACAGTAAAGCGGAATTTCGATTATGCATGCTTTTTGATTTTATCAAAATGAATATCATTAATGAAATTCTTTATTTAATTCTAATGAGATTTCGCTGGATGCTAAACATTTTATTTACTGCATTACCAGATTATTCAATATATATTTTAAACTAAAGATTATACACTGAAGTGACAAAAGTCATGGGATAGCAATATGCAAATTTTCAGATGGCAGTAGCATCGCGTAGAACAGGTATAAATGTGCAGTGCTTTCGCAGAGCTTTCATTTCTGTTCAAGTTATTCATGTGAAGATGTTTTGACGTGATGATGACGGGAATTAACAGACTTTGAACGCGGAATGTTAGTTGGAGCTAGACGCATGGGTCATGCCATTTCGGAAATCGTTAGGGAATTCAACATTCCCAGAACCACTGTGTCAAGAGTGTGCCGAGAATATGAAATTTCAGGCATAACATCCCACCATGGACAGCGCAGTGGTCGACCGCCTGCACTTAACGACCGAGACCGGCGACGTCTGCAAAGAGTCGTAAATTCTAACAGACAAGCAACACTGCGTCAAATAACCGCAGAAATCAATGTGGGACGTACAAGGGACTTGTCTGTTAGAACTGTGCGGAGAAATTTGGCTTTCTTGGGCTATTCCAGCAGAAGACCGACTCGAGTGCCTTTACTGACAGAACGACATCGCTTGCAGCGACTCTCGTGGGCACGTGAGCATATCTTTTGGCCCCTAGATGAATCTAAAACCGTGGCCTGGTCCGATGAGTCACGATTTCAGTTGGTAAGAGGTGATGGTAGGGTTCGAGTGTGGCGCAGACCCCACGAAGCCATGGACCCAAACTGTCAGCAAGGCACTGTTCAAGCTGGTGGTGGCTCCGTAATGGTGTGGGCTGTTTTTTCATGGCGTGGACTTGGTCCTCTGATGCGACTGGACCGAACATTGACTGGAAATGCTTATGTTCAGCTACTTGGAGATCACTTGCAGCCATTCATGGACTTCATGTACCCAAACAACGATGGGAATTTTATGGATGACAATGCACCATGTCACCGGGCCACAACTGTTCGCGATTGGATTGAAGAACATTCTGGACAATTCCAACGAATGATCTGGCCCCCTAGATCGCCCGACATGAATCCCATCGAGCATTTATGGGACATCATCGAGAGGTCTGTTCGTGCCCAAAATCCTGCACCATCAACGCTTTCACAATTATGGACGTCTATCGAGACAGCATGGCTCAATATTCCTGCAGAAGACTTCCAACTACTTGTTGAGTCCATGCCACGTCGAGTTGCTGCACTTCGCCGGGCGAAAGGAAGGCCGACACGATATTAAGAGGTATCCCATGACTTTTATCACTTCAGTGTATATTTTTATTAGAATACTCTATATATATATATTTATTAACATATATAGAAATTATTTATTTATGTATTAATTATTATAATATACTTAAAATTTTTAAAAAAGTTTGGTGTACTGTAGTAAAGTTTATTTATTACAATGGTTGGTTTTGATGTTTATTACTTTTACCAGCAATTGTATTGATTAATAATTT
Source organism: Caerostris darwini (assembly GCA_021605075.1). Classification (NCBI taxonomy): domain Eukaryota; kingdom Metazoa; phylum Arthropoda; class Arachnida; order Araneae; family Araneidae; genus Caerostris; species Caerostris darwini. The sequence goes on from BPLQ01014331.1 coordinate 9,563, forward strand.
TGGAGTTTAATTACTACGAATTATATTTAAGATATTATTAGGAAAAATATTAATAGGAAAATTATGAATTTTTGTGTGTGTGTGTGTTTTGCTATTGGAATAAAATGGTAGCAGAAAACATTTAAGCTAGAACAAAATCAATTGACTAAAGCCATTAAACTAAAACAAGAACATTTGATTAAGAAAATTTTGCACCTTCCTGGCAATCTAATAATTAAAAAAAACATTAAACTGCATCATAAATACTGAATTACACCTTACACACTATCGCATAAATTATAATTAATAATTTTCATTTCATTTCCAATTATTTGTAATAAATTTCATTTCTAGCAGGAAACTGTAAATTTCAGTAATTTTCGTATTTGCAGCCTTTGAAAATCTCCGAAATCGTCCATGTTTTTATTAATTTAAATATAACTGGAAGTTATGATATTTGTAATTTTCAATATGTGGCATTTTAATTTGAAAAATAAAAATATATTGGGCGAAAAATTTATCATTATAATAAGTATATCCTTATATCAATTTAATAAATTGCCAGATTATTAAATGAATTGGATTTTTGTTTTGTAGTGATTATCTTTATATTAATCAGTACAAAACAAAAATCCAATTCATTTAATAATCTGGCAATTTATTAAATTGATATAAGGATATACTTATTATAAAAAAAAAAACTAAACTAAACTAACTAAATTTAACTATTTTAGTTCAAATTAAACTTTAAATTATTTCATGAATTATTTATTTTAATTGTTTGACAACAAAACTAAAAACTATAAGCAAATTTAAATAGCAACTAATAATAAAACACAGTTAATATCAAATAAAGAACGTTTTAAAATGTATTCTTTATTCAGGCATATATATATTGTCAGATTATTAAATGACTTTAATCTAGGATTTTTTCTGATTAATATATAAGTAATGATTTAAATATTTTAGTATAAGATAAAATTTAAATTACTTCATGAAGTATTTATTTTAAGTGTTTGACAGTAACTAATTATCAAAAGCTGTTAATATCAAATAAAGAATGTTTAAAAATTTATAGCTGTAAAGGCATCTGTATATATATATTAAAAGAATAAACAAATAAAATTGGGGAATATTTTGAATATTTTATATTAATATAAAAGTTTCATGCTTTGAATGCAGATGTCATTTCAGCTTAATAGTTCTTGAGGCATAATGATCTATAAATGAAATTCTTTTCCTTTCGGCAGAGTTTGAGTCATGAATAATTCATTTTAAGTTCATTTAAAGAACTCATTTTGGACACACGTCTTACATATGTACTTTGCTCACGCAATTTTCACTTTATGTTCATTTTATTAATACACTTTCTCTTACATTCAGTTAATGATTTTCAGAATGCAAATACCAAAGTAACCAAATTAAAAATAATAAATTTAAATAATAATTGTATTTTTATAAAAATTGCAAAATTAATTAAATTGAAAAATAATCAATATATTGAAATTTATAAACTTATTATTATGATTAAAGTAATATGAAATAGAATAGATTAATAGCTTGCTTAATTAAAAATTATTTAGAAATTGTTTAATAATTCCTAAATAAAAATTATTAAATTATTTAGGATTTTTTTTTTTTTTTTTTTTCAGAATTTTCATAAAATTATTTTAACATACTTTGGCACTTTTGTCTACAATATTTATGTGAAATAAAGCATTATTATTTATTTCTATCAAGGATATCATTTCACACCAAGTACATATTATTTTAAAACATAAAACGAAGTCAATATCACATGCAATAAAAAAATATTTAGTATTAAATTTCTTACAGGTTCACCTAACTTTAATTTAAAATAATAAAAAAAAATCCGAATATTTCCATACAGAAAATTTATGCATATTTCAATTTAATTAATAAAATATGATATTTATATGAGTTAACTTTCATAATTTTTTATTATTCTATGCATTTGAAAAGTGTGCATATCATTAAAATATTCGTTCTTTTATTGTAAAGTCAATCAAATGCAAAAACAGTTAGTACATTTTTCTAGATATTAGAAAATATGACTTGGCTAAATAATAATAATGTATCTACTAAATGCTTCTACTAAATTCTACATGGCTACTGAATAATTATTTTAACAAAAAAATGAAATTCATGGTTGCAAAATTGTAATTCAGACAAATTTAAAGATGTCGAAGTATGTTTTAGAATATCTAACAAAATGGGTCATCTAAGACTTTAATTTATTGTTATCTATGATCCCATATCTCTACATTTAATAATACTTATAAGTGTGAAACTCTTATGCTCATACTCAAGTACTTGCCTTTGACCACAAATGTATTTAAAACAGATGCGAATCTAAAAATTTAATAATTGAATTAGAGAATTTAATTACAATAGCAAAATAAGAAGTTTCCAAAATAACATAGCACATAAAAAAAAATGAAACGGATCTTTAAGTATTTGAAACCGAAAAAAATCATAATAAAAATTTGGATTAAAAATTATTAGGATTACGATTATAAGTATTATGATTTTTGTAAGAAAATATTAAACAAAAATGAATTTAATCATTTTATTAATTGAATTATGTTCCAATTTTCAACTTATGTGCTTTTATGATTGCATTAAAAAAAATAATTTTTATTACTTGCAGATACATTCAGATGAGAAACCTTACAAGTAATGCAGTTTTTTTTTCTGAAGAGAGTAAAATACTCACTTAGCTTCTTCGTTTGATAATATAGATTTTATAAAGATTATATAACAGAGATCATATATTTATATTTATCATCAGAGTTAATCATCAATATATTCTATACGCACAGTATAATAATTAGTGTGGAACATTAATGTATTTATAAATAATTTTTGAATAGTTTATAAATCGTTTTGTGTTAAATTTGTCTTTATTTAAGTATCCCACAAAATACAAGGTGTATTTTGCCGTTAATTAATATATAGTCATTAAATATATTTAACTCAAACAGTATCACCTTGTTTAAAATAGACATTTACTGTGATACTGAGGGAAACTCTAATAAATATGTTTATTGTATTTTGATAAATATTTTTGTCTGTGAGTAAGGTTGAATATAATGCCTTTATCATGAAGTGCAGATCACAGGTAGCACAGACATGAGGCTTATCGTTCTGCTTCACAGAAGTTACATTACAAAGAGCTTATTTTCGATCTGATATTTAAAGCTTCTGTTTAATTCAGTGATCACAACATGTGTTGCTGTTTTATCTTTCAATAAATATACTATTTAGCAAACAATGTGGATTCAGTATAGAATATATAACAGATAAAAATACAATACTGTATTATTTATATTGCCTGAATTGTCTTCTATTGATAAGTATTACTTTTACTTTGCAAAACATATTTTTACATTTTTAAATCTCCATGTAATTAAAAAAAAATAGTTACATTTTTAGAGACATAAGCAGATATGTATTTAAATTAAATTTCATTTTGTTGAATTTAAGGGTTTTAAGAGCCTCTAAACTAAATACAAATCTTTACAACAATTTTTTATGATGTGTATCAGGAGTCCTTCCGTAACAATGAAATGTTACGATAAATAACATCTTAATTCACCGTAGTAATTGGACATCAGTGATTCAGTTTGCAAATGCGTTCCATATATGTTCTATCGAATTTGAAACCAAATAATTTGTTAAAAATTGCATCTCTTGGGTAACTTCAACCTCATGAAAATCAGGACAACACAATAAGGATGAATATTGTCTTCTTTTTAATGGAAGTCATTGTCGACTTACAGATCAAGATCTTTCTTTTTGTATACCTCAGCATTCGTAGTGACACTCGTAAAATTGTGCAAAATACTGCGACTATTTAACATGATGCCATCCGAATTTCGTTCGCATTATAGTTGTACCTCTATCATTTCCACATATTCTCATATTTATTTCGAATGTTTCATTTCCTCTAGATTGCAAACACGTTTAATGAGACTCATCTGTAAATAGCACTAGAGTGAGATCCCTGGTACTCTATCACGATTTCTTCTATCCCATTTCCACCGGGAGCAGTTTGTTTACCTAGTTATTGTGATACAAATTATAAGTTTCCATACATTTATAATATGATGTCTGTCACTCACGGTATATCTGGATTGCAGATTTTCTGTGAATGCATTAGAGTTCCTTTTAAACCTATCTTGAGGTTAGTAATCTGTCCCTTTTACGATTCTAATACTTCCAGATAACGATCTTCAGAGTCTGTTGCTATTTCTGTTATAACTTGATTATCTTCTCAAATACTTGAAAATAGAAGCTGAAGCATCGTATTGCAATCCTTTTCAGATCTACCGTCAGAAAAGGCACAAGAAAGATTTAAGCAACTGTTATTAAATGTACTATGCTTTTAAGCAGCATAATATATTTGAATGATGAATTCAAATATTACTACCTTTGCATTAAATTTGAAATATAAGGTAAATGCCGAGAAAATTACAAATATTTAATTAATTTTACAATAAATTCCAATTATTAGTCAGGGAATTGGATAATTTCTTTCTAATTAATTAATAAATATTTAAACTAATTTAACTTAACTAAACTTCTAAAATAATTTTTTAATTAAATGAAATAATTCTTCTAATGAAATGTTTTCTTAAATAAGTTGAGATTAGGAATATATTTCTTTGTTAAAAGCAGTGATATTTACATCCAAACATGCATTAAACTCCAATTCACAAACTAATTTATAAAAGTTTTAATAGACACATAAAATCACTTTATATCATGAATAAACTATGTTGCACTTTTAATATTCTATTTAAGTTAATAGAAACGATATTACCAGTTAAGAAAATTGAAGAATAAAGTATGTAAAGTTAAACTTTCCAAATAAAAACTGACTAGCGTTATTAGTTTACTTAATTATCTTATTATTCAATTATGCCCAAACATAAATGATTATATTTTGTATTAATTTGTCACCCTAGTAATAAAATAAATATTGAATGAATAAATTAAAATTTAAAAAATTATTGCTTAAATAATTTAAGATTAGGAATTTCTTTCTTTAATAAAAAAAGTTTTTATATCCAAATCATTCCATGTATTGAAATACAATTCATAGAACTATTTTATAAAAGTTGCAATAGATATATAAAAGGACGATGCAAAATGGTCAAACTATGTATTTACTCAACAATTGCTGTATAGACACCATATTTTTGCAGCAGGTTCTACAAAAAATGGAAATTTTCAAAATGAACATATTTTGAGATTACAGTACAGCAGACACTTGATACATAAAATAAAATTTGGTATCGATAAATATTTATTGGTTATTTGAATTTTTTCTATACCTTTATGAAATTCAGATTTCGAAGGAAACATATTCAAAAATAAGAAACGTTTTTCTCCAAATGTCAGTCATTTAATATGACAAATGTGATTCAGTGTACAATTATTTTTTTCATTCTTATTGATTTTTAAAATACACATATATACAGGCATTGATTAACAAAATAAATTAAGTAAAAAATTACTTTCTATTGAAGAAAGCTTTTCAGGAAATTATTTTAAAAATAACTTATAGAAATGTTTTTAATATTTTTTTTTATCGCAAAAACTTTCAATTTGTTTACTTTATGCAGAAAGCTTTTAATTTAATTTGCTAAATAAATAAATAAATTGGTTAGAAATTAAATTTGCAGATTTTGTTTGAAGTATTTTTTACGCTTATTTCTCTTTATAAAATAGTTCAGTCCTACATTCGTACAATAAAAAATGAAATAAAAGTGCTATGTTCAATGTTGTTAAAAATTGTTCAGCAATATATATATATATATATATATATATATATGAAAGGCAGAGGCATTTAAGGCATATGGTAGTTTTTAAGGCATAGGGTAGCATCTAGTTTGTTGTAACATATGAAGAAATACATAACCCTTATTGATCTAGTGAATGTGATGTAATGAATATTAATAATAACAAAATATTGACAGTTTTGTCCAATCTCTGGAAATACCTAAAAAAATACAGGCAAGAGAAAGAGTTGATAATTATCACTTACAATGAGTGTCATACTGATTGCAACTAGATTATTAATTACTTTTTTATAAATATTAATTGCCTTTAAAAACTTAAAAGTTATTATATGTCATAACATGAATTTTTGTCATATATTCCTGGAATTTATCTTGTCTTTTGTATGCTAAATATATGTATCAGAAACTGAAATTATAAAATATAATACATTATTCAAATTTTCTGATTCAAAATGTACCGCTTCTAATATTTTTTTGTAAATTTAATAAATAATTAATAATAATAGTGTGTAGGAATTATTAATAATTAGTTTTTAAAATATTACAAAATAATAGTATAAAAATAAAATAGTTTTAATAATAATAGTAATAATAAAAAAAACAATTAATAATAACAGGTTTTTAATAATAAAATATTTTATGCTTAATTTTTGTAAATTTTTTATTTCTATATTTGTAACAATACATATAGAAGCACGTTTATGTCTAAAATATTATCTTACAGAAATAGCAGCACATTTATATTAATATAAATATAATAAAATTCTACTCTAAAAGGAAGAATCTCAATCGTCTCTTCACAAACTTTGGCAATCGCAAGATAAAAAGTGGATTTCCATCTTTGTCGCTTCCATTTATATTATTTCTCAACTTACACCACTATTGAGAAACTTTCGCTTCCATTTCTTACTCAAATATTTGCTTGAAAGACAGTAATGCAGGCTAATGCCCGATTGCTCCAGTGGCTTCAAATTAAAACGAAGTTTGTTGAAAAAAAAAGAAAAAAAAAAAATGTTGTGCCTGTATAAGTTATGCTCCATTTATTTGAGAAAGGAGAAACAAGCGTAAATTGCGAACGGAAAATGCGCGTTGAAAAGAAAACTACCGGCTGCAAATCAGTGTTTGTAGCATTTTTCTTTTTTGACTTTGTCATTCTTTTGTTTTCTGCATTCTTCAAAGTGGCTTCTAGGAAAACATTAGGAAATATCCGTTCAGATGTCATTAGTAAACGGGCATTAGTGTTATGCATGGTCGATTACGGTAACGGTCACAGCGAACACGAGGTCCGGACGCTAAATATAGAACTGGAGGAAAATCTTCGATTTTCTTACAGGGAGGAAAGCCGATACCATTACAATAGCCCGAGGCATGGAATCTCTAATAAGGGACGGGAAATATAGAATTTAGTTGAAATTGCAAACGTTGAAAATTTTCAATTGGAGAAAACACGACGTGGAAATTGATTCTAGACATTTATTGAAAGAGTCATTTGAATACAATAGAGATGAATGCGAAGAACTATCAATTTTTTCGATAGGATAATCAATGTTTTCAAAACTAAAGTTACAGTAGAATGAGCTCAAAGCATTAAAATAGGGACTCATTTATATAATAGAATCAATAAATAATATAGATTGGACATTTTAAAATAAAGTACCATTGCATTTTTAAATTAATGAGTAAAAACTCAAATATCGATGCCATTTCTTACGAAACCGTTTTAAAACTTCTATTTGGTTAAACTGGTTAAATTTTTTGAAAATACTATAAGCTTTCATAAAGCAGTGATGTATTCAGTAATAATATTAATTTGATTCTAATCAAATTAATTAGATATGTTACAAAAAATTTAATAAAACTGACATTTAAAATACTACACTAAATAAAACATTATTTTCTTCACATCTTAAAGCAAATGTAAACCTAATTATTTTTTGTAGTGTTTTTATAAATAATTATAATTTTTCATCTAAAATGCTATCTTGAAGAAATAGCATCACGTTTATGTTAATATAAATATAATAAGTTCCTGTTCTAAAAGGAGAATTCCAAACGCCCCTTCACAAACTTTGGCAATCGCAAGATAAAAAGTGAAATAATTTTAAACTTTGTCGCTTCCATTTATATTTTATTTCTCAACTTACACCACTATTGAGAAACTTTCCGCTTCCATTTCTTACTCAAATATTTGCTTGAAGGACAGTAATGCAGGCTAATGCCCGATTGCTCCAGTGGCTTCAAATTAAAACGAAGTTTGTTGGAAAAAAAAAGGAAAGTTGTGCCAGTATAAGTTATGTTCCTCTATTTGAGAAAGGAGAAACAAGCGTAAATTGCGAACGGAAAATGCACGTTAAAAAGAAAACTGCCGGCTGCAAATCAGTGTTTGAAGCATTTTTTTCTTTTTTGACATTGTCATTCTTTTTGTTTTCTGCATTTTCAAAGTGGCTTCTAGGAAAACATTAGGAAATATCCGTTCAGATGTCATTAGTAAACGGGCATTAGTGTTATGCATGGTCGATTACGGTAACGGTCACAGCGAACACAAGGTCCGGACGCTAAATATAGAAATGGAGGAAAATCTTCGATTTTCTTCAGGGAGGAAAGCCGATACCATTAGAATAGCCCGAGGCATGGAATCTCTAATAAGGGACGGAAAATATAGAATTTTAGTTGAAAATGCAAACGTTGAAAATTTTCAATTGGAGAAAACACGACGTGGAAATTGATTCTAGACATTTATTGAAACAGTCATTTAAATGCAACAGACATGAATACGAAGAACTATCCATTCTTTTCAATAGCGATAATCAATGTTTTGAAAACTAAAGTTACAGTAGAATGATCTTTCAGCATTAAAATAGGGACTCGTTTATATAATAGAATCAATAAATCATATAAATTGACAGTTTTAAATAAATTACAGTGTTATTTTTAAATTAATGAGTGGAACCTCAAATATCGATGACATTTCGTACAAAGCCGTTTTAAAAATTAAAATTGTTTAACCTATTTAAAAAGGTTTTTTAAAAGTACCATAAGTTGTCATAAATCAGTGACGTATTCAGTAATGGCATTAGTTTGATTGTATATAAATTAATTAGATACGTTAGAAAAATTTAATAAAAACGGATATTTAGCATTTATTAAAGAAATAGTAACACATATATATTAATATAAATATAATAAACACTAAATTGAATAATTCCAAACGCTGCTTCACAATCTTTGGCAATCGCAATATAAAAAGTGGAATAATTTTCATCTTTGTCGAATCCATAAATTATTTATAGTGTTTCTATAAGTAATGTTATCTTATATAATGAGTAAGATGTTATCTTATAAATGAGTAAAATGTTATCTTATAAATGAGTAAAATGTTATCTTATAAATGAGTAAAATGTTATAGTAAAATGTTATCTAAAAGAAGAACATTTATATTAATATAAATATAATAAAGTCCTACTCTAAAAGGGAAATTCCAAACGCCCCTTCACAAACTTTGGCGATATCGCAAGGTAAAAAGTAAAAATTTTTCATCTTTGTCGCCTCCATTTATACAATTAATAATACATTTTTTTTTATTATTAAAATATTCAATGCCTAATTTTTGCACATTTTTATTTTCAAATTTGTAACAATAATTCCACTGCAAATAATTGCAATTTTTATATCTAAATTGTTGTCTTAAAGAAATAACAGCAGATTTATATTAATATAAATATAATAAACTCCTACTCTAGTAGGGGGAATTGCAAACGCCACTTCACAAACTTTGGCAATCGCAAGATAAAAAGTGGAATAATTTTCATCTTTGTCGCATCCATTTATATTTTATTTCGCAACTTATACCACTATTGAGAAACTTTTAACACCCATTTCTTACTCAAATATTTGATCGAAGGACAGTAATTCAGGCTAATACCCGATTGCTCCAGTGGCTTCACATTAAAACGAAGTTTGTTGGAAAAAAAAGGAAAGTTGTACAAGTATAAGTTATGTTCCTCTATTTGAGAATCAAGCGTAAATTGCTCAAGGAAAATGCGTGTTAAAAAGAAAACTACCGGCTGCAAATCAGTGTTTGAAGCATTTTTCTTTTTTGACTTTGTCATTCTTTTTGTTTTCTAAATTTTTCAAAGCGGCTTCTAGGAAAACATTAGGAAATATCCGTTCAGATGTCATTAGTAAACGGACATGAGTGTTATGCATGGTCGATTACGGTAACGGTCATAGCGAACACAAGGTCCGGACGCTAAATACGGAACTGGAGGAAAATCTTCGATTTTCTTACAGGGAGGAAAGCTGATACCATTATAATAGCCCAAGGCATGGAATCTCTAATAAGGGATGGGAGATATAGAATTTAGTTGAAATTACAAACGTTGGGAATTTTCAATTGGAGAAAACACGATTTGAAAATTGATTCCAGACATTTATTGAAACAGTCATTTGAATACACTAGAGATGAATACGAAGAACTATAAAATATTTTCAATAGAGATAATCAATATTTTGAAAACTAAAGTTACAGCAGAATGAGCTCATAGCATTAAAATAGGGACTCAATTATATAATAGAATCAATACATCATATAAATTGGACAAATTTGAATAAATTACCTGTGTTATTTTTAAATTAATGCGTAGAACCTCAAATATCGATGGAATCTTATACAAAATCGATTTAAAACTCATATTTGTTTAAATAGTTTTTAAAAAAATTTAAAAGTACCATACGTTGTCATAAATCAGTGATGTATTCAGTAATGCCATTAGCTTGATTGTATATAAATAAATTAGATACGTTACAAAAATTTAATAAAAACGGACATTTAGCAAAAAGAAATAGTAATACATATATATTAATATAAATTTAATAAACACTAAATTGAATAATTCCAAACGATTTTTTCACAATCTTTTCTTAATCGCAAGATAAAAAGTGGAATAATTTTCATCTTTGTCGCATCCATAATATATTTATAGTGTCTCTATAAGTAATGTTATCTTATATAATGAGTAAAATGTTATCTTATAAACGAGTAAAATGTTATCTAAAAGACAGATCAGAACATTTATATTAATATACATACAATAATTTAAATAGGCAATTCAAACGCCTTTCTCAAACTTTGTAGTGATATCGCAAGGAAAAAGTAAAATTTTTCATCTTTGTCGCATCCATTTATACAATGAATAATACATTTTTTTTTATTATTAAAATATTCAATGCCTAATTTTTGCACATTTTTATTTTCAAATTTGTAACAATAATTCCTCTGCAAATAATTGCAATTTTTATATCTAAATTGTTATCTTAAAGAAATAACAGTAGATTTATATTTATTTAAATATAATAAACTCCTACTCTAGAAGGGGGACTTGCAAACGCCACCTCACAAACTTTGGCAATCGCAAGATAAAAAGTGGAATAATTTTCATCTTTGTCGCATCCATTTATATTTTATTTCGCAACTTATACCACTATTGAGAAACTTTTAACACTAAACAAAACACTAAACTTTTAACAAATATTTGATCGAAGGACAGTAATGCAGGCTAATGCCCGATTGCTCCAGTGGCTTCAAATTAAAACGAAGTTTGCTGAAAAAAAAGAAAGTTGTACAAGTATAAGTTATGTTCCTCTATTTGAGAAAGAGGAGAATCAAGCGTAAATTGCTCAAGGAAAATACGTGTTAAAAAGAAAACTACCGGCTGAAAATCAGTGTTTGAAGCATTTTTCTTTTTTTGATTTTGTCATTCTTTTTGTTTTCTAAATTTTTCAAAGCGGCTTCTAGGAAAAGATTAGGTAATATCCGTTCAGATGTCATTAGTAAGCGAGCATTAGTGTTATGCATGGTCGATTATGGTAACGGTCACAGCGAACACAAGGTCCGGACGCTAAATATAGAACTGGAGGAAAATCTTCGATTTTCTTACAGGGAGGAAAGCCGATACCATTACAATAGCCCAAGGCATGGAATCTCTGAGAAGGGATGGAAAATATAGAATTTAGTTGAAATTGCAAACGTTGAAAATTTTCAATTGGAGAAAACACGATGTGGAAATTGATTCCAGACATTTATTGAAACAGTCATTTGAATAGAATAGACATGAATACGAAGAACGATCAATTCTTTTCAATAGCGATAATCAATGTTTTGAAAACTAAAGTTAGAGTAGAATGAGTTTATGGCATTAAAATAGGGACTCATATATGTAATAGAATCAATAAATCATATAAATTGGACATTTTAAAAATAAATTACCAATGTTATTTTTACACTCATGTCCATAAATTAAGGATAATGAAGTTCAGGCAAAGAAAGAGACAGAAGCAAAACAAATTTGACTTATTTGTAAAGTCTATTTATTAAATAAAAGGTAAAGAGCGAAAAAGATACTATATGTTTGACATAATTAATAAAAATTGCAATTTTTACTCCCTGCAGCAAATTTCAAAAATAACCTATTTACAAAAAACAATATAGCATGGTTAGTATGATGATTAATATGGAGTATGTCTCCCGGACGATGCAATACAGGCCTCACAACGCCTAGGCATGCTGAGTATCAAATTATCAGTCTGATCTTGGGGAATATTACACCACTCATCAAGCAATGCCCTCCGAAGTTCCGGTTGACAGGTGGGAGGGGGTTGACGGGCTGCAATTCGTTGGCCAAGAATATCCCACACATGCTCTATTGGATTCAAGTCCGGTGAGTATGCTGGCCAATCCATACGGGTGATATCCTCCCATTGAAAGCATTCGTCTACAATGTTTGCACGGTGAGGACGGGCGTTGTCATCCATAAACAAAAATTCAGCATCCATGGCTCCCTGAAGCCAACGTACACGTTGTTCAAGAATGCCATCCCGATAGATGTGGCCTGTCATCGTTACACTCTGAACATGCAGGTCAGTTCTGGAACCAAGAATAATTCCTCCCCAAACGTGCCATCCTGCACCACCGTAACGGTGTCGTTCAATGGTGTTCTCTTGGTGGTAGCGGGTACCTGGCGCTCTTCATATGAAAGTCCGGCGAGAATCAGACTGCAAACCAAACCTGGAGTCGTCGGAAAACATCACACAAGCTGAAGAGAGCTGACGAGACAGGTCTACAGGTCTAACGCTGTGCTGCGTCTGTTTCTTTTGGCAGTACCTGCTAAATACCGGTCCTCATTCGACGTTGTAACACGGGGGCGACCTGTGCTGTAACATCTACTCACATTACCATCATCTTGGAATCGTTGCCAAAGCCTGGAGATGACACTCCGGACGATTCCAAGTTCCTCGGATACTTCCAGCTGGGTACGTCCACATTCCAGTCGTCCGATAATTCTACCACTTAAAAAATCATCCAAATGCTTCCTTTGTGCCATAACTATACGGTTATTGCACTGAAAGTCTTTTAAAGCGCTTGTGAACAATTTTACTTCTTTGCCACCATTCCTTATATACCCCTCTCTTACACTCTCGTCATTGTGACGTATTATCCGGCCCATCTGGTGGTTTCTTGTAATTTGCATATTCTTCTTCAAGATGTGTGTGATAATTCTACAGGTGAAAATTTTATTTTAGAGTTCAATTTCTGTGTGATTCTGAATTATCCTTATTTATGGACATGAGTGTAAATTAAATTAATTTGAAGCTGAAATGTCGGTGGCATTTCGTACAAAGCCGTTTTAACACTCATATTTGTTTAACCTAATTTAAAAACGTATTTTAAAAGTACCATAGGCTGTCATAAAGTACTGCTGTATTCAACAATGATACTAGTTTGTTTGATTGTGTTACAAAAAATCAATAATAACTGGTAATTAAAATACTACAATTAATAAATTTTATTATCTTTTTACAAACTTCAATGCATCATAATTTTTTTTATTAATCCAGGTTAAAGTTTTTTTTTTTTTTTTAGAAAAAATACGTTCAAAATCTGAAATTATTTGGAGTTATATTCTTTTTTGTCTCGAACAAAAATGTTTGATAAAAACAAGTTTTTGCAGCCCAACTAATATGTTGTTGTGATGCATATATAGTTTGATTAGACAGACTGGTTTCTTTAGTACTAGTGTAACATGTTTTAGTTGTTATCATAAAATAAATTTGCATGCCACCTCTTAATGAATATGTTTAAAATTTAAGAGATCAGCTTTTCTCAGAAAATTTTTATAACATTCTCTCTTACCGCTCAATATCATATATATATATATATATATATACATATATAAATATATATCTGTTTTTAATCTGCTATCAATATACCCACAACTTTACCCACATCATTCCAAATTTGATTAAAAATTGTTACATTCGCTGCTACGGAAATCAAATTTGACAGTGGTAAATTATACTTTTTGGTGGAGTTAATGAAGGAAATTAAATGTAGGATTTCCTATAATAGTGCGTCATATTTGTGTTTATTCCCATAATGAATCACAATTTTGAAATATATAACTCAAGCATTTAGACAAACAATTAACTCAGGAATCTATGATTAGAATCCGGAAATCTATGATACAATCCGCCTTTATTAAATACATTAGCTCATATGATTACGTGTGACCATCTTTTAGAGTTTATGTGTATCCATGTTAACTCGGGTACATGGAAGCTTGGTTTTGAACCCTACTTAACTAAATATGGGTTTTTGTGAGCCTGATACTTGTGATTTAAAGAGCTCTATGAATAAAATCCTTACATGATTCCTTATTTATTTTCACAAATAATTGTTTCATTTCTACAGATTAATGCTGTACAAATAAAACAATTATTTGCGAAAATAAATAAGTAGTCATATAAGGATTTTATTTTATTAAGTGTTATTTAAAATGTATATATGGTACTACTATTCTACTCATAAAGTAATATTTTTCTCGCACTCTAACCTTATTTTATATTCCTATAAATATAAAGTATAAAATTTAATACGAAATACTCTAATGCAAAATACTTAATCTATTTTTATGGTCCCTACATAATAATTTTTCTACACAGCTTAAATACATAATACGCTATCCATTTTTCTATACAACTCTCATATACAGGAATATTTTACCACATAGATAATACTTGCTAAATATTTATATATAATACCTATAAATTTTGCATACCCATTTTATATTTTCATTTCCTATAATCATTAATCATCTGTGTTGTACAAAGAGATTAATAATGCCGAAAATTACCCTCGTATACCTGGAGAGCAAACATTGACTTAAACTTTCATCAATATAGCCACACATACTTGTTTGAGGATAAGTCTCAAATGGAATCTCTTCTCCGATCGATCATTACAGTGGACACTAACCAGTTATTTCTTTTTCCCAATCTTTCCTCTTCAGCCCAGACTCATAAATTCCATTTTTTTTCTTTAAGTACAATTTTATCTTTTGATAGAAAAAATTGTTTGCTTTTTCATTGCCCCTCGGCTGCGATTGCTTTTTTTTCTTTTATCTCTCTTATTTCTTTGTCGTAATATTTTTCACATAATCTTTCCAATGCTTTTTTTCTCGTTTTAATTTTTTTTTTGAAGTAATTCCAATATGAAAGTGGTGGTATTTATAAGTTTATCTACATAGATTTATTTAATGGAAATATAATTCAAAAGTTTAATTAAAATTTGGTCAGAATTTTATGTTTAAACTAAATATATTCCTCATTTTTTTAAAAATAAGAATAAAAACTTTCGTTATATTTGTATTAACACTATAAACACTTTTATTTTTCCTTCGTACTATGAAATTAATGATCTATTATATTTAATAATAATAATATTTATTATATTTGTCCATTTAAAAAAATTCATTTTTTCGTTATGTACAACCACGCATGGATGTGGGATAATTAAATACTAGCACGTGCTTGTATTCTTATTAAATATATCACAAAAATTTATTTTAATTTATTTTTTTATCATATTTGGATGTTTTAATTCAATGGTACTGTAAGAAATAAATTTTAGAATGTTATGCATTTATTATACATATATGTTATACATTTTAAGAGAGTAAGGTATTTTAATACATTTGATATACTTAATACATGAGGTATCTTAATGCACTTTGGAAGATTTAGGTTAAACATTTGAGAAGAGTTGAGTTCATTAAGTCAATTAGGAATAACTAACAACGTAAGATAGAAAATTATTTGTAGAAAATATTAGAAGTTTACCATAAAAGTGAATCTAGTTTTAGTTATAAAATGTGCATTTACAGAATGCACGTAGGTCACAGATGATTTATTCGAAATCTCAACCATTTGTTCTAATTCATGCTCCACTTACTCCACTCATGGAGTCTAGATAATGCTGAAAGATTCATGGCATGCTTCGCATTTCCCCTGTGTCTAAGGAGGTACATTCTTTAGCATTGGCAATGGAGTTACCATAAATCAAAGTTTTGATATTAACCTAGAAGAAAACATCCAAGCTTGACAGGGCCTACGATGGATAATGAGCATGATCCCCAAATACGTTCCATTGTCGCTGACGGATTTTATGACTGGAATGAGGGGTGGCTTTTATTTGCTGGAATTTCAATGATCCACTTTTGTTGAATCAAAAGTTATGGCTGACCACAATTTAGAAACAAAACATGCATTTCTTCACTAAAGCAATAAGGCAGAAGACATGTCAATTGGTAACAAAATTTGATAATTTTATGGCAAAACGGTTATGTGATTTACTTGGTTATGCAACATGAGTATTCGCCACCACCCATAGTGTCAATTTAGTATTTGCACTGTTAATGTTATGGATGTCTTTAATTATCCGTTAGGATCATCCATATAGTCAAGTAGGAATTGATGACTTCTTGGAGGATTGTTGGAGTGCTGGCAGATGAAGTGATATGCACATGAGAGGGTGCCCTGTGAATGTTTCATTCTTTGATGTCATAGACGTTTTGCATATTTATTCAAAACTAAAGTTTATAAGCTAGCATTACTTATTTTGACAGACAATATTGTTATCACCATTGGCTTTAAAACGAATGCATAATGGTACGTAATGAATTTTTCTTGTTCTTTAAAGAAAAATATATGATTATAAATTGCATTATTGCAGTACATAAAATAGTTCTAATGAAAAAGTATGAACATTTTACATAATTATATCTCAAGGAATCATTTTATATCATTATACAGTTAGGGCATTCATATTTGAACATAGCCATTTAAATATTTTTAATCATTGTCTTTGCGGCAATGAAGTTATAAAATTCCCTTTTTGTTTTGTTTAGATTTTTGTACCACCATAATATAAAAGAAGGAATATCAATCAAAGATCAATCAAAATTAGATCAAAAATCCATCTAGTCTAGATAAAAAATTACTCAATTTTAGGTCAAAAAGGTTTTAATGTTTAACAGCCAAACAAATCAATCAAAGATTTAAAAGTCAATAAAAGTTTAAAAAAAAAATAAATGGTATTCTTCAATATAGAATTCTCCCTGTAAGTGTAAATTTAGAAATTAATGCATGATAAAAATAATAAAGCAAGGAGTTTTTATTCTTTTATATTTTATTCACTTTTCATATTGTTACATTTGGAAAAAATTAAAGTTAAAAGTAAATAATTAATTGTTATTATAAACAAAAATTTGCTTTGTGACAATATATATTTTAATTTTAATTATTATATTATTTAATAAAGTTTTAAGAATTTACTAAGAATGTTAATTACTTTTATAATCTCTGTTAGTAATTCTGATTTTAAAAGAAACATTTTTCTAAAAAATTGCGATAATTATTTAAAATCATCCAATGCATGATCTTTGTTTAAAAATTTTATAGTACGTTTATTGTGTGCTTTATAAGTTTATTAATTGTTCAATTACACTCATGTCCATAAATTAAGGATAATTCAGAATCATACAGAAATTGAACTCTAAAATAAAAATTTCACCTCTAGAATTATCACACACATCTTGAAGAAGAATATGCAAATTACAGGAAACCACCAGATGGCGCGGATAGTACGTTACAATGACGAGAGTGTAACAGAGGGGTATATAAGGAATGCTGGCAAAGAAGTAAAATTGTTCACAAGCGCTTTAAAAGCCTTTCAGAGCAATAATCGCATAGTTATGGCACAAAGGAAGCATTTGGATGATTTTTTACGTGGTAGAATTTTCGGACGACTGGAATGTGGACGTACCCAGCTGGAAGTATCCGAGGAGCTTGGAATCGCCCAGAGTGTCATCTCCAGGCTTTGGCAACGATTCCAAGATGATAGTAATATGAGTAGATGTTACAGCACAGGTCGCCCCCAAGTTACAACGCCGAATGAGGACCGGTATTTAGTAGTTACTGCCAAAAGAAACAGACGGAGCGCAGCATCAGACCTGTCTCGTCAGCTCTCTTCAGCTACCGGTACGACAGTTTCAAGGCAGACCGTGTACAGACGCTTAGGGCACATTGGTCTATATGCTCGTAGGCCTGTCAGATGTGTTCCACTTACCGCTACTCACTGTCGCCTGCGATTAACCTGGAGTAGAGAGCATGCATTGTGGACACCGCAACAATGGTCTGGTGTGATGTTTTCCGACGAGTCCAGGTTTAGTTTGCAGTCTGATTCTCGCCGGACTTTCATATGGAGAGCGCCAGGTACGCGTTACCACCAAGAGAACACTATTAAACGACACCGTTGCGGTGGTGCAGGATGGCTCCTTTGGGGAAGAATTATTCTTGGTTCCAGAACTGACCTGCATGTTCAGAGTGTAACGATGACAGGCCCCATCTATCGGGATGTCATTCTTCCTTTGTTTCGGGCGCCATGGATGCTGAATTTCTGTTTATGGATGAAAACGCCCGTCCTCACCGTGCAAACGTTGTAGACGAATGCCTTCGATTTTAGGATATCACCCGTATGAATTGGCCAGCATACTCACCGGACTTGAATCCAATAGAGCATGTGTGGGATAGCCTTGGCCGACGAATTGCAGCCCGTCAACCTTCCTCCCACCTGTCAACCGGAACTTCGGAGGTCATTGCCTGATGAGTGGTGTAATATTCCCCAAGATCAGATTGATAATTTGATACTCAGCATGCCTAGGCGTTCTAAGGCATGTATTGCATCGTCCGGGAGGCATGCCCCATATTAACCATCATACTAACCATGTTATACTGTTTTTTGTAAATAGGTTCTTTTTTTGAAATTTGCTCCAGGGAGTAAAAATCACAATTTTTAATAATTATGTCAGACATATAGCATCTTTTTTGCTCTTTACCTTTCGTTTAATAAATAGACTTTACAAATAAGTCAAATTTGTTTTGCTTCTGTCTCTTCCTTTGCCTGAACTTCATTATCCTTAATTTATGGACATGAGTGTAGTTCCATGTTATATTAATATGTAAGCATTTTGATAAATTAACCGTTTCTTTAAAAAAAAAAAAAAAAAAAAAAATTAAATGATTATTATTTTAGTTCTAAATTGCGTGACATAACCTTTACTCAAACCATCAGAATTTTTATCCTTCAATACTTTTTAAAAGGTATAGATTGTGTAAAAAAAAAAAAAATTCTTACATTTTGCGTTAGCAATTTTAAATTTTTAATACGAGATCTTTGCTTTGAAATTTTATATTATTTTTGATGCGTGTTTTAAAAGTAATACGAGATCTTTGCTTTGAAATTTTATATTATTTTTGATGCGTATTTTAAAAGTTTATATACTTTTTAATTAGTTCCAATTAGATTAATCATTTATTTTAAAACAAAAAGAATTAAATGATTATCATTTTAGTTCTAAATTGCGTGACATAATCTTTCTTCAGAGCATCAGAATCCTTATCCTTCAATATTTTTTCAAAAGGTATAGATCGTCTAATAAAAAAATAAATATAAAGAAAGACATGGGCGGGACACATTAAAGAAAAGGAAAAGTCTGTGACAGACGTTCTTTTCATTTCAAAAAGTTTCCACCAACCAGTTTTTGTAAGATTCCCATAATAGCCCAGTTGTCTCTTCAAAAACTGCTTCTCAACAACCCCTCTTAGAAAAAGGGGGTCTGATGGGACCTTTTCTTTCAGCAACCGAAGCTTCATACAAAGATCGCTTGAAATGATACTGTCTGGTTCTGTCAGCAATCTATCATATTTTTCATATTTCCCTCACGATGGTAAAAAACATTTTTCCTCCAAGAGCTTTACTTCTGTATTATTACGATTTTTTTTCTCTTTTTTCATTTCGAGGAAAAGAATTTTGCATTGCTCTTTCGATCTGGCTTCATTTCTTTTGAATTTCGTTTGCTGCAGATTTACAAATATCTGAAATAAATTTCCAGATTTGTTTTTATTTTTTTCTTTAGCTTCACAATTGTATTTCCATTTTCAATTTTATGTGGAAACACTTATGCAAAATAGGATTTGATAACAAAAAATTTCGATAAATGAAAACTTAATATCCTTTTCAATAAAAACATACCTATAAATAACTGCATTAATTCTACGACTTAAAATATATGCTAAAAGACAAATCCTTTTAATGGTAAAAAGATTTGTCTTTTAGCAAATTCAAGCAAATCATTTAGAAAAGTACAGAAAATCTTTTAGTAAATCCTTTTAAAAACGATTTATGAAAAGTTTATTAAGATAATAGGATAATTAAAGATAAGATAATACTATAATGAATTTTGCTAAAAGATTAAGATGAAAAAGATAAAAGACAATTAAGATAATTAAAGAATTTATTAATACATTTCATTCTCATATTGTAATGTTTACTGTTTTTGCTGTATTGTTTGCTACAAATATGCATATTTCAACAATTTTCCTTCCTTAATTCTTACCATAGAATTAAAATTCGTATAGTTTCTCTTGAATGCAAAATTGAATACATTAAAGAAATTGGAATTAAATAAGAATACGTTATGAACTGGTTTACAATTTTATCGTCAGACAGAAAAAGGAGATTTTACACATAATTTTACTGAAGTATAACTAATTGAGTCCTTATTTTAAAGATAAAATTATTGTGTGTAAAGTTACAATTTAATGAATTTTTTTAATCATTTAATAAATCATCAATGTCATGTAAGTATAATGAATATTCCGAATCTTTGAATGAACTTTTATATTCTCAAAATTTTTTTATTATATATTATGATTCCATAAAATATACCTAAATATATATATTTATAAACACAGTACAATTTAGTTAATAATGTTCAAATGATTTTGTTCATAATGTTCATTACACAATTTTATCATTAATTGGAATCAAATAATTTTTTTTCATTATTTTATTATTTATAAGAAAGAAAGTAAAAACAGATAAAGTTTTATTTCTCGTAATTTGCAATTTATTCATATTTAAAATATTGTTTTAAAATGTATAAAATTATTTTTAGTTGAAAATGTATTATAAACATTACAAGTGGAGATCTGTGATCACTGGTATTGCTATGCACATTTGTAATGACTTGTTAATTATACTGTCTTTCATAAAAAAAATTTTTAAACTCGTAACTTACGTAGCTGAAAAATACTGATTTATTTGTTAAATGTGTAATATAAACTTTGACATTCCAATCTATCTAATTAATTTATTCAAAAGGAAAACAGCAGAGAAATACGGAAACCAATATTCGTTTGATTATTCACATTTCGTAAATTCTATGAATAATTTTCCTTTTATGTAATAAAAGGTAAAAAAATATTAAAAAGTTAAAAGTATTTTTCTAACATTTTCTTTAGATATGTTGTTGCACTTTAATGAAAATTTGAATATTTTCCAAATTATCATTTCTACAAAAATGGAATTAAATCAAATAATTAAAAACATTTATTTCGCTTTATGATGCCAAACAAATAATATCTCAATTTTCTAAATATAAACGCATTCCTTTGAATATAATATATTCATAAAAGCAGAAGAAGAATTATCACAATTTTTATTGCTTTTAAAATAATAATAAAACATTTTTTATCTGTTTCATAATTTCTTAAAAACCGTTTTCTTTTTTTTTTTTAGTATGAAGGATTGCTTGCGAAAGAATTTTACCATTTTATCCTTTCATAAATTAATACTCGAAAATATTTGATTATTTGATTCATGTAAAACGTTTTAGTATAAAGTGAAAGTGAAATATCAGACATTTCAAATTAAACAATATTTATTCATGATTATAATTGATAACATAAAAATTTTCCTATTTACATTAGCCTTTAATTTATGAGCAAATGTTTATGTGTCTTCATTATTTTCGAACTAGGACAGTTTTAATTTTTAATTACGTTGCTAGTAGGGAGACGATCAATTTCAAATTATATTTCGTCCTTTAACTAATTTTCTATAAAATGCAAAACTACTAAAAACTCATAAATATTGAAAACTAAAATATCTTTATCTAAGATTTTAATAAGTATTTTAATCGCTCAAATAATATGATACATTTTTTTCTATTATCACCGTTTAATAAAACATATTTTTTATTCATTTCTGAAAAAACATAAAATAAAAAAATATTTAAAATTTTAAAACAAAAAATAAAAGCTCTGCATAATTAATTTTATATCCCTGTATTTTTCTCATGAAGTAAATTTTCTAACAGAAAAAAAAAAAATGTTGCAATTCGAATTAAAATGTAAATTTTTTATTGTTTATTTTTCAGAAAAAAAAACATTAATTGACAGATAAATACATAAATAATTAATGAATTAGAATACTTTACGCACTAGAAGTAAATATAAGTAATAATGCCCTACAAATAAAAGTAAGTCATTATTTAATTTTAAAATTATAAAATAAGTATAATACTTGTCAAATTATATTTTAAAAATAACCCATTAAAGATTTTACCCTGAAATTAATTAACACATTTCAAATAACAAAAAAAATATTTTTTGTAAAAAGTAATAAACTTATAAAAATTTAAATTTTAAATAATTTATTATTTTTTAATTTTAATTAATTAAGTTGTATTAATTTTTTAAACTATAAAAATTATATTATTTGACAAATTATATTTTAAAAAAAACCCACTAACAATTTTACCCTGAAATTAATTAAACACATTTCACATAACTAAAATTAATTAAAATTGTTTTGTAAAAATTAATAAACCTATAAAAATTGAATATCAATTTATTATATATAAGTACACAAATTTTTTTCAGTAACATTGGTGTAAAGTTTTATTCAAATTTTCAGATTTTTTTTTAACACTCATATACTTTTAAAAATTATAATTTTTAATATTTTATAGAAACTATCTATATCTTATGATGACAAAATAATTATCAATAAGAAATAAACAAACTTTACGATGTTTGAGCGACTGTGATTTAATTACTAATTACAACAAAATTAAAAAGAATTACTCTGTAATTCAAGATTATAATTTTCCTTTTTGATATAGAAAATTTTCTCTAGTAAAATACAAAAAAAAAAAAAACTATCTAGCATTTTACGATGCAATCTAAGACAAAAATTATTTTTTTATAGAAATTCCTACACGAATGTTGACTGAGAATGAGTGCAGAATATATTTCTACCTCCAAAAAAAGCACTTGCTTCAAGGTATGGAGGAAGGATTAATAAAACGGAAGTTGAAATCATTTTATATGAGATCCTACTTATAAGGATGGAATCGTAAATCAAAACAAAATAAATTCTTAATAAATTGCATTTCTCCTTACCGGAGGAGAGGAATTTTTTATGAACGCTTAACCCTTCAACCATACCCAAACACAAGCGGGAAGATCTATTTCAACTTTTATAATCCATTCCCAATATTGCAGTAAAGAAAACAAGCCATAAAAGCTTGTGCGGGCAATGATGTTGGCTTACCTTTCTCGCTAAATGTGTTTATTTTGTGGAAGCGTTATTTGTACTAGGGAGCTCTCGCTTCTGCCATTGCCTTAATACATCACGTACTACATAAAATAGAAAAACTAGGAGTGACTTTGCTTGTTTAAGAACGTATCTTCTCATGTGAGGAAGAGTCTGCACTTTCTTTAAGTTAAATGTTAAGAATGTAGGTGATCGTTTTTATATTTATATATAAAGAATGCTTTATGCAAGTACTTGTGCTCAAATGCTCGCATTATTTTTATTCAGTATGCAAGTAATTACACCGAAAAAATACCATTATTTTTTGAATATTTAATTCATTATTTAACGAATATATTTTATTTAAATTATTGCAATAAAATTCATCTCTTGCAAAACTGGCCTATTTTAAAAAGTCTAGTTTTTATAATATTTGAATATTAACATCAGATTAGATTTTGCACACGGCTCGGATTAGATCAGATCAGATTTTGCATACGTACATCAGACTTTGCAGATTATATATTTTTCATGGTTATTTATCCATGGTTTATTTTCTGGAGTGTACATTTAAAGTAATTGTTTTTCTCAAACGCTCGCATTGTTTTTATTCAGTATATAAATAATTATATCGAAAAAGATGTAAAAATCTCACGTTAGGAGATCTGAAGAATTTCAGCATTATTATTTGAATATTAAATTCATTATTCAGTGAATATATTTTATTTAAATTGATGAAATAAAATTCATCTCTTGGGAAACTGAGACAATTTAAAAAAATTTAGTTTTTCTAATATTTGACTATTAACATCAGATCAGATTTTGCACACGCGCTCGGATTAAAACAATCAGATTTTACATACGTACATCAGATGTGTTATTTTGCTAAATGTGTTTATTTTGTGGAAGCGTTATTTGTACTAGGAGCTCTCGCTTCTGCCATTGCCTTAATACATCACGTACTACATAAAATAGAAGAACTAGGAGTGGCTTTGCTTGTTTAAGAACGTGTCTTCTAACATGAGGAAGAGTATGTGCTTTCTTTCAGTTAATGCTAAAAATGTACTAGGTGATCGTTTTTATATTTATATATATAAAGAATGCTTTATGCTAGTATTTGTCGCATCATTTTTATTCAGTATGTAAGTAATTAAACCAAAAAAATATAATTATTTTTTGAATATTTATTTCATTATTTAACGGATATATTTTATTTAAATCATTGCAATAAAATCCATTTCTTCAAAATTGGGCCAGTTTTAAAAAATCTAGTTTTTATAATATTTGAATATTAACATCAGATCAGATTTTGCACACGATTCTAATTAAATCAGATCAGATTTTGCGTTCATCAGATTCTGCAGATTATATATTTTTCGTGATTATTCATTCATGATTTATTTTCTTTATTATAAATTTAAAGTAATTGTTTTGGTCAAATTCTCGTGTTGTTTTTATTCAGTACATAAATAATTAAATCGAAAAATATGTAAAAATCTAATTTTAGGAAATCAGAGGAATTTCAGCATTATTTTTTGAATATTTAATTCGTTATTCAGCGTATGTAATTGAATATAGCGCGTATATAATGAATTTTATTGCAATATTTAAATTATTGCAATAAAATTCATCTCTTGGGGAACTGGGCCAATTAAAAAAATAATCAGCTTTTCGTATATTTTAATATTAACATCAGATCAAATTTTACACACAGCTCGGATCAGATAAGATCAGTTCGTGCATACGTACATCAGATCAGATTTTGCAGATTATTATTTTTTTTCGTGTTTATTCATTCATGATTTATTTTATTTTATTTATTTTATAAATTTATATCTTTATGTATATCATTAAGTACATAATCTAACAAAGTAAATATGAATGTTTATTTAAAAAAGCTTAAGACATATTTGTCTGTATAAACATGAAAATGTTTGTAATAATTTATACTTTGAAGTTAAAAATATAAGATGTGATTGTCTTAAAATTAATATATTTACATTATGCAAAAAATATTCAGCAATTTTAATAATTACAATCGAAACTATTATAAAGCAACATTAAAAGCTGAATTTCTAGCTTATTTATATATGATTCAGGATAAAAATAATATAATTAAATGACAAAAAAAAAAGCAAAAGTAAACAACTAAAATTAATACTGTTACCTTATAAACCAAACAAATAATAATAATAATTTTATTTTGCTTCATAATTTGCTCATCACAGAGGAGGGGAGCTTACTTGATATAATATTAAAATATTCGTTTGTAAATGAAAAATTCAATTTCCCCCGGTGGAATAAAATCTATATTTGATGTTTTATTAATTTAAAAGTAGTAATAAGTACTGGAATATATCCCTTAAATGTGAACCCTTTTGTACTAACATTCAGCATTTTGACATATTTATTTGAAATATAACATTATGTTTTTCAAAGACCAAATATGTATTAATTTTTATTTCTTTTTTAGCCGATCTTCTACTATAAAAAACAATAATACACTTATTTAAAAATTAAAATTTAACAATATCCATAAAATATTATGTTATTTACTGAAGAATAAATTCATAAAATAAGAAATATAAAGCTGACCACATTTTGCAAGCGAACATCAGATGAGATTTCCTACACGGCAGGGATTAGATCAGATCAGATTTTGCTTACGTACATCAAATCAGATTTCACAGATTTTGCACATGTCCAGAAAATCATTTACATGAAACTTTTCTGCTAGTATAATAGCTATTTTTGTTATTTTATTATATAACAACCAGCAACAAGTATTGAAATATACTGAACAAAAGTAACCCCATTCGTATTAACATTCTCACCTTTTGAATATCATTTATAAGGAATATCACATAGATGTTTAGCAAAAGCCGACTATTTATTATATTTTTGTTTATTTTTCACAAATGTTCTAATTGTATAAAACGTAATTCTTTAAACAATATTGTATTCTAAGTGTTAAAATTTAACAATATCCATCAGATTCTTTGTAAATTACTGAAAAATAAATTCGTAAAAATAATTAAATAAATAAAAAAACTGCAAAATTACCCACATTGTGCTGATTCTTTGCATGTATATCAAATCAGATTTCATTCAATATTGTCTGAAAATTTATTTTAATATGTTTATTGTAAATGTGATAATAATTATATTATTTTTGAGTTTGTTTAATAATCGCATTTGCTCATTGTTGATTTTTTTCTTCAGTTTGTAATTCATTATCAAAATAGTCATTACCTTATTATATGCATATTTTTATATATAAAAATCATCATTTAAATTTAGAAAAATTTCAAATTTCTAAGAGAAGCAAAAAACCGCATTAAATTTTAATAATAATAATATATAAAATTTTGATAGACCTAAATTTATTTAATAATGACTAACTTTCTTTAATACAAATCATCTTTAGAATGTTTTCTGATATTAATATTTGTCATGCTTAAAGTATTTGAAGTTATTCTGTGGAATGCGAAAAAATAATATCCCAGTAACACCACATGATGTAATAAAATACTCCCAACAACATTACATAATAAAACAAATTACTTTAATTTTTATATAAAAAGTATTATGTATATTATAAAATAAATTTACAATTAAATACGATACATATACTTAATACTCCGCTGAAACTTATAAGTTAAGTACATAATTAAATGAAAAATTTAATAGCTCTACATTTACGCTTTTAATTCAAAACAGTCTGTATAATTAGTTAAAACTATTATTTTGTTGCGCATAATATGTTTAGTCGGTGAGAACTTATCAAAACGCATCCCTATAAATAGGATGTATTAAGTTGAAATTCTCATCTATTGTTTACTTTTCCCTACCATTTGGGAAATGTTATTCAATCTGTTTCCAAACTTTTCCTTCATAATTTATGCAGGTTTATACGAAAGCGAGACAATTAAATATAAATATTTACGTCAGAATTTAATCCCGGAAGTTAATCTCCTTTCCAGATGTGATTAAAAGTGAACTCTATGCATCCATAAATTTAAAACTACCAAGTGAGGATTTTCTGTTCGTGGAATTTCTATTATTTTAAAGAATATTTACTATTAGAGATTCGAGATTGAAATTTGTTAACATATGAATTGTGTATTTTGAATAAAATAATTCTACATTAGGAAAAAAACCATTAGTATTAAGTTACTAATTATAAGTAATCGTGAATGTTTTATACTTGAAGATTCAAAAAGCCATTTTTTTATTTTTATAGAAATAAAATACTATTTATAATTTAATAATTTTTTACCTGGGATTACTGAAAAAACGATGGTTAAATTCTCTCATACAAAATAAAGACCTTATTTTTTGTTGTGTAAAAAATGTAATAATTAAGATAGAATTTTACTTTTTATTTTCTTGGAATTCAGTATTATCTTAGAATTTCACATTGTAGGAACTAAATAAATAAAAAAATTATAAAAATTATTTTTTATCTGAAATAACAGTTAAAACAACATTTTTATTTTTTTTATATTTTTATTAATTTTCCTTTTATTTAAATATTAAATTGTATCATCCAGTTGTATGTAATAGTAATATTTTACAATAGAAATTAAATAAAAAATGAATAATTTAAAAAAAAAAATATTTGATTAATAAAGAGAAAGATGATATATAAAAATGATTTTTAAATTTATTCATCCATTTATTCTTAAAGCAAATCTGTTTTCTTATTTTTAGAAAACAGAATTTTTAAAAAAACTATAACAATGCTCTTTTAATAAGTTCACGATTGAACAAAATCTAAAAAAAATAAAATAAGCTGTCGTGTTTTAAGAAAGGAATTCTGCCAAAAGCCTTGGAAAACCATGAAAAGAATGAATTTTTTTTTAAATTTTTTGAAATAAAAAGGACTTGAAAGTTAAAATTACTTTTTTAATCAATTACTGGTTAATGTTAATTTAAAAAAAAATTCAAAATCTTCCCAGAAATGCTATTGTCGACATTTGCGAATTTCTTTGTTTCAGTTCTCTCAAGCATAATATTAATTTCTAAAGATAAATGTATCACAGAAACGATATAAAATACAGAAAATGAAAATGAATAGTTTTTTTTTCACTGCGTATTCCATTATAAGAAAAAGACCCATAATATAAAAAATTAATGTAAACTGCTTGAATATGTTAGAATAAGTTTTAAGACATCTCTCTAATCTACATGTAATAGTTACAATTATGAATATGTCGTATTTATTACACACATGAAAGTCACTAAAGATTATTTCGTAAATAAAAGCCAAATTAAGGTGTACAGGAACTAGCATTTCTATTAGCAGTTTTAGATATAATTTGAAATAGTAATAATTTATTTACCGTTAGATTAATTAAGATTGTAAAGAAAATTATTATCAATAATGAGTCTGAGATTCTCAAATTTCAGTTAATTTGACATTTCTATTGATATAGCCTCCATATCTTAGCAGAAGGACAGAAAATGTTTGCAGATTGTAAATACAATTTTGATAAGGGTTTTTGATCTATAAAGACATAAAATTTAATATATTCATTGAAAGTATTTGATTAAAAGTTTCGTAAATTATTAAAAACAATACATACTTATAAGCTAAATGGAAAAGAATAATAACCAAAAAATATCAAAACAGGTTTCTTTCTTTAAGTAAAAGCGTTACTTAAGCGTAAGCTTCTTTGTATTCTAAACGAGTGAATTCTGAAATCTTCAATTATTCATAAAAATTAAATTAATTTTTTCAATATCTTTCATAATTCATAAATAAGTATTTTTAACATTTTGAAATATAATTTTAGTCCCCCATTTCATTAAAAAAAGAATAAAATATAACAAATTTTTTAAATATAACTAATTATTTTTTTAAATAGGTATTTCAAATAAATTAAAATAAATGCATATAAACATGAGAAATAAAAATTAACATATTTTATCAAATTTCCATTAACCTTTTGCAGTTATATGTCTTGATAACATTAGAAATTAATCGAACAAACACACATTTTTATAATGCTAATATTTCCTAAATGTATAATCATTAATAAATATATATACATCGAAAAATTTCTAAATCTAAAATATTTCTAACATAAAACTTTTGGTTCCATGTAAATGAATGAAATTAGTTTTTTTAAGTGATATCAAATACAACTGAATTTATACAAATAGATGAATAACGATGGAATTTATACTAATAGATGAATTACTATTAATTTTTTTAAGAATAGACGGATTACTATTATTAGAATACCTTTGAACGATTTTAGGAACATCTAATTTTTTGTATTAATGTACATATTCATTTATTCAAAATTTTAAACTATTCCACACCATTTAAAAAAAAATTGAATGAACTATATCAAAAATGATATTCAATATAGAAAGAGTTAAAATCATAATAATAATTTATAATGATTTCTCAATATATTTTATTTATTATACCTATCTATATTTTATTTTACGTAACTCACAATAAAATTATTTTTAGCAACAATAAAAAAATATACATTTCTATTTAAATCCAAATGAAAAATTTCAAGGTACTTAAGAGTCTAGAAAAAATAAACATCATTGACTTTTCCTACCTGATATGCACGTAAACAGGCATGCGCAGAACTGCATCTCACGTTTATGAGATATATCTTTCAGTAACAGTGTTACTGTCGTTTTGTAAAGACGCTCGTGATTGTCTGTGTTTTAAGCGTTTTATCTTTCGTATTTAAGTAGCAAACAACTCTGTTTAATTTTCCCTTCAATGTTTATGGGCCTGGCATGCTTCAACTATGCCACGCCCGTGAATTTCCTCCCTAGAATGGGTGAAATAAAAATGGGTTTGAATTAATAATTAAATAATAGCTGCTCAAACATAAGTAAAATTAGTTTATTTGTTTAATAATGATTTCATTATTATGACACATAATTTTGTAAAATATTAAAATTAAATAATAATAATTCTATCATCAAAATAGTTAAACCTCCCGTTTTAAAAAGATTAGCAATGCAAAAAGAGCAAAATGCTCTTGTGAAAATTCAAACAGAGATATTGGGCAAAAAGACCTAATAATTGGTTAAGAATAGTTGTTCAATGTCTGGTAAGTGAAGAAATTAATTGACTTTAGAAGAAATTTAACGACAATATTTAATTCTGCTGATATTATCACTGAGCATAAGGCATGTCTGTTTTAAAGGATTCGTATAAATTCTTGATGTAACTATGAAGAAATATTTTCTCTTTTTACACGCCCAAGTTCCATAAGAATTATCATGGCTTGTGTGCAGAGAATGATTTATATAGTCGTTTGTAAAATATTAAAATTTTCTATTGATCTACCTTAATGGCGATTTCAACGACGAAAACTACGTCTTGAATGCTGAGCTTTTAATCAATAAAACATTTTGGATTTATGTATGTTTTTTTTAAAGAATACCTCTATGGCATACAACAAGCCGGATATCAGGGGTTTATAAATTAGACGAAAAGTCAAAATCTTTTGGCTTATTCCTTTTGTCGTCCGATAAATGCATACATAAAATGAAAATAACGGAATCATTGTTTACATAAATGATTTAATGATTTGTACCATTGAATTAAAATGCATCTTGAGGTTATCATGCTTTAATACAAATTATTTGAAATTGCAAAATGAAATTAAAAATGCAAAACCAGCAAGAAAAACACATTTAGATAATAGTATAAATTTTTCTAAAGAAATATGTCTTTCAAAGAAGTTGAAAAATCTGAATTGTTAAAATATCCCTAGCTTTCTTCATTTGTATCAGTTATGTATAAATGTGGCTATACTATACCCGACATTTGTCATTATGTTAGTTGCAAAGGGAATTAATGAAAATCCAGGTAAAGCAAATTGGTTGACCACCTAAAAATGTACTAAGAGTTCTAAATCGTGCTAAATTTCCGAAAACCCAAAAAAACAATTCCTTGGGTTTGCTGATATAAAATTAGCATCAGATATCACTCACACAGAAAATACCATAGTGGATTTGTTTTTAAGTTTCCTGGTGGAGTCATTGCTTTTGATAGCAAAGATCAACTAACAGACTGCAAATAATTATCCTTCTGATTATCAAGCAGCAAAAAACAAACACACATTTCCCTAATGTACAAAGCGTATTGATATTCTTATTACATTCATCAAGCATTTGGAAATAGCGAATTCACCGTGAGTCATATAATAATAGAAAAGATGACTGCAGACATTCTGACAAAAACCTTTACATTAAAAAAATTCATGACATCTGTAATTTAATTAATGATGTTATAAGTGTTTAATTTTATATTTGTTCTCTTGTAATTGCGAAAGAGGGAATAAAGAAGAAATAAATAGCGTAAATTTTTATCCTTGCTTTGCATGAAATTAACAGTACTCACACCAGGTTCAGATGACATACTTTTCAATTGCTGTGTTGCCGTTGTTGTGTTAAGATTATATATATTAATGTTTATATATTATGAAAATGCAAAACCTAATGTATTGCTTAATGTGTGCTTAATGTTATATATATATATAGATATATATATATAAATATATATATATATATTAAGAATTTATTATTAATTCAATATTTGCCATCAAATAAAATTCTTCTATGTTAAAACATAACAGATCTGCTCCATACCTTCTTCAAGGAGCATATCGTTTATAAGAAGTAAAAATCTAAAATACTTTTAATTTACAATTCTATAAGCTTCTTTCGGTGCTCTTTCCTCAATACTATACAAGCAAGTCTACCTTCAAAAGCATCTTTAAGTAATCTTTCACCACAGAAATACACCATCTTCTCTGATATCGCCATTATTCTTTCTTTATGTTTTGCTGAAGTCTCTTACTTTTGCTTCTTTCTCTAAAGACTCCGAAATTTTAGAAAGGCAGCTCGAAACGGAACACTAAAAGTGTCCTTTGAAAATCATCGAATAACTAACTTAATTCCATGTTTTGTAGAATATCATATGTTTGTACAACACAACTAAGTCATTAATTTTTTTATGTTTTTAAAGCATAGAAGCCTTCCTTTTAGTAGATTTTTTTTTAATTTTAAAGTTTATTTCTACAGATGCATTAGGTTTTTATATTACGATATTAAATTTCATTGCATGTTCTTTTCCATAATTTGTAAATAAAATTTGTAATTTTTCTCAAAGATATTTATTAAATACGTTGTAAAACACATACTAAAAAGGCTTTTAGGATAATGTACCTTTATTTTTGCTGTAAATATAGATCAATTTCATTTTGAATAATTTATATTTTCCCTAAAAAGATTTACGAAACAACTATAAATAGAAAAAAAATATTAATTAAAATTTATTTTATAAAAAAATGAATATATATATATATATGCATGTATGTATGTAAAAAAAAATAATATAGCAACACGAAAATAAATAAAGATTTAAGAAGTGACAAATAGACACACGACCATTTCTCACGATTGAATCCATACAGAATTTGCTGCTTTTTTTAACAAACCGTCATAGCATTGTTCGTCCCAAAACTTTGAAGAGCAGAAGATGTTCAATATTCGTATTACGCATAGGCTACTGTAACGAAATTGAAAATTATTAGACAAACACAAATATTATAAGGTTGAACGATGTTGCAGATCCTGCAAAAAGAAAGAACACAAAAAGTTATTCAAAATGCATCATAGCAGTGTGTAAAACAAGTTGTACTGAAAATTGTAAAACCTGAGAGAAATTAGTAAAATCAAAAAGAATAATTTATAAAAGTCTAAAAGAAGAAAAATGAAAACCCTGAAAATACCTTTACCATGAATATTTACTATAAAATATTAATGTAAGCTTTAATTAAATCCTTGTCACTATAGTTCAAGTGTCTTGTAATAGTAGCAACTTCATCATATAATCGATAAACTAAAATTCTTGAATTAAATAAAAAAAAAACACCCTGCTATATCTTTTACATTAAAAATTTTTTTAAATTATTTTCTTTATCTTTGAAACTAATTTATTTTATCTCATCTTTTTTCATCTTAGAAATTAATCATGTTCTAATAAGTGACACTTTATAAATATTGTAATTTGCTAATTCTTTTAGATGTGCGATAGACTTTTAAAATTTATTTTCTTATATTTTCTTCTATTTCTCACCAGTTGGATTAAAAAATCATAAAACATAGCTAATTACTTTGCAGATGAGAAACGTCATTCATAGAGAGGCATCTGTCTACACTTTTAGGAGTTTTAATTCAATTTTTTGTTTTATTGTAATCATTGCTTATTTAAAAAAATGTAAATTATATTTAAATATTAAACTACCTTACGTATATTTTTTGGAAAAAATCTATTTTGGAAAAAATGATTTCTCTTCTTTTAAATCTTTAATTAAATAAAAAAATCTATTCTTGAAAGTGTTAAAATTTAAATTTGATGCTTTTATACGGGATTACAGAATACAGCAAAGTAATTTAATTTGTGTAAAGTGTGTTCACTTAAAGAAAAATTCCACGCTAGAAAATTCCATTCAACAATAAATTTTCTTGGCCATAAAACGCTTTTTAGAGTTTTTTATTATGATCAGATCTTTCAGCATTCTTGTGGTACTGCATGTTTTTTTTCTGTGTTTTCTGTATCATAGGCATTATCGTTTTTATAATAAATTGATTGTTAATCTTTAGAAAGATACACTATGGCTAACATCCGATGAAGAATTCAAAATAAATACTTTGTTTTTTAATTTAGGGTGTTTTTCTATGTATTTAAATTCCAACAAAGTATTTAAGTAAACAATGCAGGATTAATCAATCATTAACAATAGAATGTTGTTTAACATCTGATGAAGAATTCAAAATAAACACTTTTTTAAAAAATTTAGTTTGGTTTTAATTGCAATTAAATTCTAATAAAGTAATTTTTTTTCCAAAAGGGGAAAAAAACCGGACTACTCAGTCAATTACAATAAATTGCTATTTTCTCCATTGATGTTTATTAAACATTTTTTTATAGAAACTGAGGTATCGATGAGGAATTATTTGATATAACTTTTATATATAAATATTTTTGAACCAACATGAAAATGATTCAATTTACTACTGTGAATAATTTGCCATTGATTAGAATGTAAATAATATTTGAATTCTGAGACATATTCTCCATTCGAATTTCATTTCTTCTACTCACTTTGACTACACGCATGCATATGATTCCGCTCGCATTATGGGTATATGCATGCATCGGAAGATGATGCTCTATTGGGTAAAATGTTGCTTGTTGGTCAACTGGAAGGATTGTCTATCGTTAAAATGAATTTGTCATTCAACTAGTTTGGCAGGAATGGTTGAACTAATGCAGAACACAGAGTCAATACAATAGTTGATTTATAGAGACAACATAATGTTAGGCTTCAGACATCGATATAATGCATCTCATAACATCTGATTCATCATTATCAATGATCCGTCGCCTAACCGGAATAATCTAGTTCTCGATACCATAGGTTACGTGTTCAAATCCCGGTTTTGCCATTGGTATTTGTAGTGGTTCAGAAAAAAATTTAAAAAGTATTTCCCGGTCTAATTTGCCCTCGTGTGTAAAAATTAACTACAGAGCGGAAAACCAAACCAGTAACTGAAATAAAATTAAAAGCTAAAGTTATCCATAAGGTACTCAGAAAATGGGTTGTGTGCACGGAGGTATGTCGACTATGTTCTACGACATTTTAAATTTTTCCTTTTATTTCATTTTACAATGGCCTTGTATTTAAAATTAGGTAATAACTAGATGTAGACAGCATTCATTTTCAATAATAGTTTTTGGATATGTCAAACTCATATCAGATCATTTTCATCTCTCCAATTGAACACATTTGGAAGTGTGGTTTGGTTTGTCGCTCTACGGACATTTTGTGCACACTTTAGGCTAATTAGGCCCGGGAAATACATTTTAATGTACACATTTGGATTAGTAGGTTCATCCGTTTTTCAAAATCTCTAGACAAGCCAATACGCCATTTGATAGGATAATGCCAAGGGATAATTTACCGATTTTATAAATCTAAATCATGCTGGACAACAAATTGCACAATGATAAGTAACTGGTCAACATCATATTGACTGTTTCTTTATAAATAGTTGTATCTCCTGAAAAACACGTTTAATATCACTGAAATTTTAATACACATTACTTTTTAATACACATACTATGCAAACATATTCTACAATATTATATACATATACAATACACATATTATACGCACATACTATACACATATATTATGCGCACATATAACATCCATTCTATACTATTCTTCTTTATACATCTATTGAATTTTATTCCCTTCGAATAATAGAGTTTTAATATCGTGATGGATTTTTTCGGCTTATAATGCAATTAGGAATGGAATGAGTACTTAAGAATTATATTAAATAAAGAATATTATATACTATATTATTATGTAATAAATATTATACTATCATATATTAAGTAATTAATACTTTAATTCATTAAATGAATTCAAATATTCAAATAATAAATAAATGTCCGCACTTAAATCGTGTTCTAAACTATACTTGATATTACATTTATTTCAGCCAGTTATCATTTTACCATTTTACCTCTTATATAACAATTGTGTTATGATTTACATTTGTTTCCTTTTTATTGTAAGTGTACATTCATTTGATATATTTTACATTTACATTTGAAATATTTTGCTCTTTTCGAAAAAAAAAAAAAAATTTGAAAATTCATAGAAAAATTCCATGTGATCTTCACCAAAATGCCATTTGACCATTGCCCTATTTCAATAGACTTCTAAATATGTTTTTCTTAGAAACTTCTTCAGTGAAGAATAGTTCTGTATCTAAGCCAGCTGTTCTTAAGAAGTGATCGAATTTGTTTAACCATCTGCCGCAGGCAACATTACTAGTAGAGAATATAACAGTACATAAGATGAAAGTAACATTAATATTATCAAGAATCCTTCTGGTGGAATTATTATATATATATATATATTAAAATAATAAATAATTATGATTACCATCGTTTTTAAACCATTTAATTGATTCTTTTAGATATATATTGCACAATTACTTACATAAACAAAAATATTATTGCACTTAAATAAGAAAAATATTCTAATGCAAAGCTTTTTATGAGTACTGTTTTTTTTTTTTAATTTCCGTAAGATTTTGTAACAAAATATGTCTTAAAGTAACTTTAAAGTTTTACAATGACACAGTTAGGGATATAATCATAGTTAAAGATTATTTAACTTACCATGTTGTAAAAATAAACCTTTCTTCTTAAAATGGGCCAAATGTCCATAGAGAGTTGCACATTGACAAATAAAAATAAATATGAGGAAATAAAATTCAATGAAACATTTACACATTTGAAATAGAATACACTGTGATATACTTTTATGAAAATCTAGAAACTTATGTGTATAATTAAATACAGTGTGTTCACATGAAATCTATCTGACTTCACATGCTAATTTTTGTAACTATGAGTCTAATTATTTGCGGTTTGCAGTATTATGAAAAGCAACACAACAAGTTTATTTTGCTGATTTTTGTTTTCTGAAAAATTAATTTTTGTTGTAAACATTATTAATATATAATGTAATTGCCATTATTGTATTTCAAGCGTTGATTAATGAGCACAGATGACAACCAAACAAGAGAAAGTGCTTGATATGGTACAATGAAATGAAATCAACGATTAACGTCAAAATAAACAAAGAAATTTCTAAAGACTGTACAAACTGGAAACTTGCTTGCCATGGATGAAAGTTGCTTGCCACGGATAGTGTTAACCAGCCTGGTTCGGGAAAGAAACCCATGTCTGAAGAAACTGTTGATGAAATTAGGGAGGCCTTCAATAGAAGTTCTACAACATCAATTCGTAGAGAGTCTCGAGAACTGAAGATTATGCAATCAATAGTCCATAAGATGCTGCATGAATGAATGCGTATATATGCCTATAAATTTCAAATCATTCAGGCCTTAAAGCCGGAATACCTACCAAAATGAAAATCTTTGCTATTTAAATCATAGACCGATTCGACACTATCGATTTCCCAGGGAATCTGATATTTAGTGACGAATCAACATTCCACACATTCGGAACTGTTGCGTTTGGGGTTCAGAACAACCTAAAGTTGTTCTGAACCCCAAATACTAGGACATTACCGCCAGGCCGTTACTGCCATTGCTGCCAAATACTGCCAAGCATCAGACATACCACCAAAGTGAATTTGTGGTGTGGTCTGATGCCTGGCAAAATCTTCCGGCCATTTTTCTATATGTAAAGAACCTTAATTGGTCTCGAATAATGAAATGCTGGAATTATTTGTTTTTCCACAGTTACTTCCTTTGCATATAAATGTTGTATTCCAGCAGGATGATGCCTCACTGTATGGAGCTCAGGCATTCGGATTCCTTAGACGAAAAATATTTCCGCTGTGATGGATCGGACAAGACGAACCAACTGTTTGGCCACTGTGATTTATAGACATAACTCGTTTGGATTTTTCCTGTGATGCTATGTCAAAGATATGATCTACGCTACGCCTGCGAGTAATGCTTGTGATCTCCAGCACAGAATTACGAAAGCTACCAATTCACTCATACCTGATATGCTGCGCAACTCATGAAGTGAAATTGAATATCGACAGGACATTCTGAGACCTACGGGTGGAGTACATATCAAAGTGCATACACAGATAAAATTGTAACTTTTCGAAAGAATAAAAGTTTGCAGCAAATCTCTAAGAATTCTAATTTCCATACAGTTAATATTTGAAATTACCAGGGAGGAGAAATGAGTGACGTCATTTATGTTGTATGTAACTGAAGACACGAGTTTTTTTTTATTTTAATGCAATTTACAAAACAATATGCTTTTAATAATTACCTAAATAAATATCAAAGAAACTTATCAATAAATTCCCAATGAACGTCTGAAAAAAACTTCATTTTCTTTCTCATTCCTTTCTCAAATTAATTTTGGGGCCTGACTCGTTGAGTGTCTAGCGTGATAAGTGCCACAGTTTTCGGGTGCCATGTGGCGCTGCCATGTATGTTTGTAGTGGTTCGTAATCTATTTTAAGCCGTAGTACCCGGTCTCATATTACTGTACAGAGTCACGGAGCCAAGTCAGACTTTTATCTAGCAGTACTCCCTCATAACAGAAACTGCCCTCTTTCCCTTCAACCATGAGTCTATACGGGGTCGTGGGTTTGATCTAGATGTATACTAAATAGGATAAGAAACAAAAAAAACATAAGTAAAATCAATTATTCTACCTAACAGTCAGTTTCAGTTCTAATTTTTAATTTCAAATCTTTTCGAATCGCACAGTAAAAATGTGATTATAAAAATAAATAAAATTATGATAATACTAATAATAAATAAATTAACAAAATAAAATTTATTTTTGAAACAAAATTTCGATATTATTTCTGTAAATACCTCCTCGAAAACAAGAAAATATTATTGAGTTAAATTTTCGAAGTGAAAATTGCATTTCTTCAACGTTTGTTTCTTCTTTAAATTATTTTGAAAGAGTTTTTCGCTAGTTCGATAAAAATGCTTCTTCTGCTTTTCCGTCACCATCCCTTCCATCTAAAGCGAAATTCTATCTAAAACAAGGCAGAGGAAAAAAAGAACAAAAACCTAATGTTTTCTCCACAGACAAGTTGCTTCAAAGAGAAAAATTCTTCCTAAAGCATCTGGTAGGAAAAGTATTTTCCGGACTTACCAGGGATCGATAAACTTCGAACCGGTTCCTAAAAAAAGTTTGAAGTTTATTAATGGATTTTATATCTAAAGGCACGTTCCGAAAATAGGAAAATATATCACAGTATTGAAAGATAAATAAATTCACTATTTATTTTAATTCGTTTATGGTTCGAAGTTATATGAAGAATAAATTTGTTACATTCAATTTTGTTTATTATTTGTAAACTAAATTGAATAACTTATTTTAAAGACAATGAAAACTATTATACATTATAATATTATCTATTTTTTGCACCGTAATAATAGAATCAAAAATAATTAAAGAAAAAAGTTTCAAATTTAAATCCGTGAGCAATATAAACACTAAAGACGCTTATTGCCATGTAACAAATAAAATGAAAGACTCTGAATATTTTGAAATTTATCTCTATTTATATTGGAATAAAGTGTTGAAGTTATCTCCTTATATCTATTTTTATTTATATATGTTTATACGTATGTTTTTTTGTGAATAGTCAATAGTGTTTTTGTGAATATTTGGCAGAACAGTAAAACTAGATGAATGTTTTCAGTTTGTAGTAGTAACTATTGAACTGCTGCAAAAAAGGCTTTAAATTCTATTTTCTGCAAACGGAAATGGTGTAAGAGATGTAATAGAAAAAATTATATAGAATATTCCAGTTTACACGGAATCTAATGAAAATATTTATTATGTTGAAAATGAATATTGTTATAGTTTGTTGATTTAAAACGGAGATCGTTGATACAAGCTCTCCTAAGTTTACGGTTTTGATTTGTAAAGAAAAAAATAGTTTATAATTTTCACAACGTGAAAACAGCACTTTTGTATAGGAAAATTGCTTATTTTCTAAAACGTCTCTTTTAAGAAAAAATTAACAAAA
This sequence comes from Caerostris darwini, assembly GCA_021605075.1. Lineage (NCBI taxonomy): Eukaryota > Metazoa > Arthropoda > Arachnida > Araneae > Araneidae > Caerostris > Caerostris darwini. The sequence continues at coordinate 49,768 of BPLQ01014331.1, forward strand.
AGCATTGGTATACGCTATCTTTTGCAATCATATTTCGAAAGGAACTAAAGATAAATCATAACATTTTTGTAATCACATGTTAAGTTAAATATCATTGCAAATATCTTTCGATTTGTGATCCATAATTTTAATCTAAAAATCAAATATAATTCACTACACCATACAATTCATATGCTTAGATAGTTGAAACATGCTATGAAAGACAACAAAGTTCGAAATATCATTTTGATAAACCGTGCTCATTAGTTAACTCACATAAAAAAAGTTACGGTTAACAGTGTAAGCAGGCCATTTCAAGATGTTTAAAAAACTATGTGTCATTCTGTTTTCAGAAGGTTTGCAGAAGATTAGCGCAGACTGTTTGGAAAAAATAAAGTAAAAATTAAGATTTACCCAATCTTGTATGATTATGGCGATGTTCATAGAATTTATTTGCTACTATAGGAATATTAAAATATTTTGACGTACAGATGCTTATCTAACTTACACAGAATATACTGCAGACCCTGAGTCAATGTTCTCTTATTAGAGATAAGGTATAATTACGAATGAGGAATAAAAACCCCTACAGTCTCACCATAACAAATTATGTCAGTAATAGAACTTATTGGTAAACAAAATTATATTTTGTAGCCTACAAACAGCAGATAAGAGTGTATTAAGTAAAATAAGCTTCATCGGTCAACAAAATCTCACAAAGCCAAAAATTATCTACAACCATAATTTGCACTGGTTTTTCTATTTATGATTTGGGAATCCAATTATTTAGTTATGTACTATATCTTGCTAAATCTTACTAAATCTTGCATGATTATGGTGATGTTCATACGATGCATATGTTGCTGTAATAAGATTAAAATATTTTGACGCACAGATGCATATCTAACTTATACATAATATATTGTAGAATCTGAGGCAATGTTTCTTCTTAGAGGTAAGGCTCGATTATAAATGAAGAAAAAAAAAACCACTGTCACAACATAATAAATTATGCGTGTAATGAAACTTATTGGTAAACAAGAATATATTTAGTGTCATAGAATCAGCTGTTATGCTTGGGTTAAGTAAAATAAGCTTCATCGATCACTAAAATGTCAGAAGGCTAAAAATTATCTACAATCATAATTTTCACTGCTTTTACTATTTATGCATGGGAAAACTAATTATTTAGTAACATACTTTCTCTTTTAAATATTTCTTTTCAGTTCGAAATTTTTTAAGCCCTTTATATACTTCCTTTGTTCAAAGTTATATCATTCGTTTTCCTGTCTCATTCTTATACTTAATTTCTTAACTACTATTCCTCTTCATTTGATAGGTATTATTCCACTTATTTTGTTAGTTGATATTCCTCTTCATTTGTTAGCTGCTGCTCCTAATTATTAAATCTATATATATTCATACTACTTCTAGGAATATTTCTAGAATATTACTATTAGGAAAACTTGATTTACACATTTTTAAATGGTATGTGTATTATATTGCAACGTATTACTAATTATTTCCATACTTCGTTTACTGTAAATATATTTCTATGTAGTCTGGTATATGAATTTTTTCTCATATCATTTTGAATTCTTTAATATTTACTTAAGTTCTGACTGATATTTCTTTCTTCTGCTTGTCTTTTTGTAAAATAATATCTTCATTGTTCAATCAGTGAAACATGAAATGGGAATTTTTACAAAAAAACATTTTTTTTTCTCTTCTTTTCCACTTTTACTTCGTATTTTCTTTTACTCAGTATTTACTTTTTTCGTATTTTATTTTGCCGAGTCTCTTCCATTCTTACTAGGCTCAGATAATTGTTGATACTTCCTCCCTCTTCTTCCATTTTCTTTTCTTAACTTTTTTTTTATTGCATGCCAGCACAGAATCACGTACATCATTCCCAACTGTAAAAGGGCGTCTCAGCTCTAGGCACAGCGATGTGGTGTGGTAGTGGTAGTCATACGCGCAAAGAACTTGAAAGCAGACTATTTTACAGCTTCTTTATCACCAGAAAGCAATTCGTGCGTATATTTTATAATGGTAACAGTTTAAAAGATCACGCAGAATTTTCAACATTTTATAATAATGATTGCCTAAATCCTATGAAAATATATGTGCATAATGCCTACCATGTGTATTTGTTACAGTTTATTCAACAATCTCTATCAATACTTCTTCAATTCTATTCCTTCCAGTTTTTTTAGCAGCTACGGCCATATTTCATCTTAAAATTTCAAGTCAAAATGCAAATTCATTCATTGAAAATGTATTCACAATGCAAAGGTACATCATCTTAAGTAAAATTTACAGTATTGCCAAAATTGATAAACATGTACCATACTGAAGTTATGAAATGGATAGATATATTATAAAAGTTATATAATTTACATATACACTGGGGTGCAAAATTAAGTTTTACTTCAATTAATAAACATACAAGGTTCAAGGAAATAAACATCCAATTCAATATAAAGGTAATTCATATGCAAATATTAGGAAAAGTGTGTCACAGTACATGAGGTCACTTAGCCGAAAGTTACAGTAAAATGAAAGCATAAAAGAAACTTTTGTAAATTAAATGGAGTTCGCTGTTGTAATTTATTTCCAATGAATGTTTGATGACTTTGCAAATGGTACAATGATCGGAATGAATTTAAGAAAAGTATAGTGGTTATAAACGTACTCCAAGTGTTTCAAATAAGGAAATGTGCTATTGCATGATCTGTAATAGCCTTTGAAACTACATTTAAAGTAGCAAAACAGTTGAGTGGGGGGTCAAGGAAAAAAACAATGCCCATACCTGATCGATATATCGTTCCAGAGGTGAAAAGAGAGCGATACCAATCATCATACAACATTTTTTAGTAACTGCGCGTGGCTTACCAGTGATTACACGTTTTCACTGGTCAGATATCTTTATAATGTTGGCCTAATCATTGCTCTCCTGAACAGTGCATCACATTGAAGGCTTTTAATTGATGGCATCCTTTTAAAATGCTATAAGGAAAATGAAGGTCAATTATCTTGAGGACTTTTTTTTCTAGAGAGATATGAGGAGTAGAGACTGGATTGTTCTCGAAATTTTTGACAGAGAGTCTTTTACTGAAGATTACAATTGTCAACAAATGATTCTTACCCATCGTACGCTTGCTCTAGGCTTCCATTGAGCAAAATTCATTTTTATGGACAATAACATTCGAACACAGAGTATTCGAACTGTTGCTGCTACTTATAAAAAGGTAAGATATCTAGAACGAATTGGAAAACTTGCTCCCCTATTTTTATATAGATTATGTGTGTGTTGCTTTGAAGAGTTGATTTGCAGAACGATTAAATATGTCGGAGAACATCTGACAACAGAAGCACATGCTCAAAGGAAAATGACTCTTACTTCAACACACGCTTACAACTTCATTCTTACTTCAACAAATGACACACAAGCAGCCATTGCCATTGGGCAGCAGCCATTGTCATGTTCCTTACTAATAGACATATATTGTTTCCTCTCTTTAGGGAAAACAAACATTTGCACCAACGCTACTCTTTAAATACTTAATTTTGTTAAATTTCGTACTGTATGAGTTCTGCTCATTATTTTGCTAGTAAGTTTTTTTGTTATCCTTTAAGTACATAATTTTCTTACTTAGTTCTAAATTTCATGCAAATCAGGTGATTTCCTACGGTATTAAGGGAGGGGGACCAGTCTATGCACAATTCTCTTACACTTGTATATGGTGCCAATTACAAAGTGCCACATATTACCAAAGCAATAAACAAACATTTATGTAAAAAAGTCTCTAACGCATTTCTCTATATAAACTATTTTTTGTAATATAGTGAATAATGTAAATGTGGCTTCGATATATTGACGAATTTATAATATATATATATATATATATATATATATATATATATATATATATATATATATATATATATATATTATATGCCCAAGAGACGTTTATTTATTTATTTTCTTATTTAAGGCACCAATGAAAATTGCTCGAAAATAAAGGCAGATATTTCCACAAATTTTCAATATTTCCTAGTGGGGATATGATTTTCTTCCCTTCGAGTAACTCCATGCAGCTGTGCCAGTTTGATAAAATGATTTAAATTCGTTCATACTACTTTTTTCCGATATTTTTACTGATTATCGTTTTTCACAGTCACGGTTTTAACTTTTCCAACATATGTTAATCTATACACTTATTGAAGCATGATATATAATTTCTCATCTCTTTTACTGTTACTAAATATTGCAGCAGTATTTTTTAGTAAATATTTTAAATTAGACTATTTTATCTAGCCTAGAAGATATTTATTTGTAGTTGAATTTTAGTGGTAGATATTTATTTGTATAAGAATTACTAGAAATCCCTGTAATACTAAACACAATTTTCAGAGGAAAGAAAACATATTGAGATGACAGAGCTTACTTATTTTCAAAATATGCCAGCAAAAAAATTATCCCTCGTAGATCAATCTAACATTTTAATTGTGCTAGTTTGATTGGTGATAACATTTAATTGTGTTAGTTACGGTTATATTTTTATATATTTCACTTATTTTGATATTTTTCACCTAACAACCTAATTGTTTAGCATTTATTATGAGAATAATTGAGTAATATTGTCAATTGGTTTAAAAATAAATAAATGAAATGAAATGCAATAAGATATTTGTGATCATTTTCCAACAAAGTCCTTATTCATTTAAAATCGCTTTTGCCATCACCATAATGTATTTGCTGTACGGTATGCATTTTATACTGCATTAACTATATGTGAAATAATATGATGCACTATTAATTACTCATTTTAAGCGGTAAGGCTGAATGGTTATAAATTTAAAACAATATGTAACAAAAAATGTCATTACTGCTTCTGTATGAGAACAAGTAATCATCAATCAAGTCCCATGTAATCATCAATCATCTGTAAGAGTATTTGGAAATTAGGTCAAGATTTATTGGACATGCGAATAAAATTCCACAAACTGAAGTTCAGCCAGTTTAACATTTATTTTGGCATTTGTTACTTGCAAATGTTTGTTTGCAAACCAAATATACAAATGAAGGAGAGTATTGAAGTCATTGGGTCCACGCTCAAAGCAATAAGGAAGATTATTGAAAAAATAATATTTCCTGTGTATAGCATTGACATATGTTTCTTCCTTATTATTACAGGCCAGTAAAAAGACCAGTTTTTTCCATCCAGATAATTTCTAAATAAACGTAAAACAGAACTATATCAACAGTTACAATGAAAATATTATTTTAAATTTCAAGAACATAATTTGCTAGTTGCAATTTTTTAAACATCAAAATATAAATTCTTGTAAGTAAAACAACATAAATTATAATTTGATTAATACTAACCTCATATTACAGTGAAATTCAATGAGTTTCATTATCTCTTATTTCGTTCAAATTTGAATGAAAAATAGAAATGATTGCTTTAATAAATTTATATCAATTTAAAAACAATCATTAAAAACAAATGTAGCAATATTTCAGTAGCATTAATGCACACTGACTACCAATAAGTATTTGGACGCCCATGCAAATGACGATATCTGCGGTCCTGAGGTACGTCACGGACTCCGCCGGTATATATCGTGTAAACAGCATCGGCATTAGTCGCATGCAAGACGGCTGCGCAGTTCGGGCTCTCTGATTTCGAGAAGGTATAATTATCGGGTATCACAAATGTGGCCGATCCTTAAGGGACATATCTAGCGATCTGGAAGTACCCCCAAAATCGACAGTGGCCTATGTGATTAAGAAGTGGAAAGTGAGCGGTGATTGTCGAATATTGCCCCGCATCGGCAGACCAAAAGAAACTGGGAGATAGAGACCGACGAGTGCTCACCAAATTCGGAAGAACCGAGGGCCCTCCTCCGTGGCTGAGTTTCCGTGAGGATTTCAATGAATACCATCCATTTCATACAATGAATACCATTTCATACAATGAATACCATTTCATACAATGAATACCATTTCATACAATGAATACCATTTCATACAATGTAATAATACCATTTCATGGTCGTGCTGCTGCCCATAAGCCTTTAATCACAAGATCAACCACGCTGCTCGGTTGTGTGGTTGCAAAGCCCATCGAGATGGACTGTAGATCAGTGGAAACGGATTCTTTGGGTGAAGCAGATCAAGGTTCACCCTTTACCGTTCGGATGGCAAGGTCTGGGTCTGGCGTCTGCCTGGAGGGGGACATTTCTTGCCAGAAATGCATTGTACCAACAGTCAAGTTCGGCGGAGGTGGAATTATGGTCTGGGGGTGTTTCTCCTGGTATGGACTGGGACCTTTGGTCTCCATTCATGGTAAGCTCAACGCCGATGCCTACTGCACTATTTTGGATGACAATGTGCTTCCTACGTTGTGGCAGTTTACGGGTTGGACCCCTGTTACTTCCCTTTTACTTACTGTTACCGTTACTGTTGGACCTGTTAACGTGAAACATGACAATGCCAGCTGTCATGTTCGACGTTAACCAAACTGGTATGGTGCCAATGGAGTTCATCGAATGGACTGGACTGCCCAGAACTGATCTCAACCCTATCGAGAACCCCTCTGGGACGCGTTGCATCGCCAGTTCCGGGGGTGCACTAAATCGGTGAAGGAACTTCTATGTCTTCTCAAGCCGAGAGGGAAGAGAAAATACCACTAGCTTTGTCATACAAAGACTTGTGGAAAGTATGCCCCGGAGGGGTTCACGCTGTATTGCCTCTCGTGGAGGCTCTACCAACTATTGATTTTGAATAATTTTCGTTTTCTTTTCTATCACAGGTGTCCAAATACTTATTGGTAGTCAGTGTAGTAGACAAAATGCTACTAGCAGTGTATGAGTCTTCAAGATTTACCAATTCAACCCTTGCCAGATGAAAAACAAAATATCATGAAGAAAACTAAGATGCATTTTAATAAAACTTATAATTTAGGAGAAATGCATATTCTAAAATTTATTTTTCTTTTAAAATTTATATATATTTTTATATTTTAAAATTTATTTTTCTTTTTAAAATTTATATTTTTTTTTATATTCTAAAAATTTATTTTATTTTCTATTTTTTTATCATGAAGAATAAATAACTCTTTTTAAAAACAACCGTTTTTTTTGTCATATAAAGTAGATGCGATTACGTTATATTTTTCTCAATTAATTAAAATAAGGTCAATGTTAATTTAAGAAAATTTTAACTGCAATTTTATTAAAGGTTTATTTCTTAAAAAACATTTTTAGAAATTTAATTGTTAGAGTAGTTAATTAAGGTAAATAAAAATTAATTACTAAATAATATTCGTAATTGTATCGTCGTAAATTTAAAACACATATTGGATAAAATATTTTCAGTTTCAATAATTGCTAGTAGGCTGGTCTATTTGGATTACTTTGGAAACAACATATGATTTAGGAATTTGAATTAAAATTTCGATAAGATTGCTTGCATATTTTTTGTCTTTCACATTTATCCTTGTTATAATGGATACTTTTAATATTTAAAAATTTCTTTTAATTATAATAATAAAAAATAATTTATGATAACTGGGCAAATATCTAATATGCATATTAAATTGGCAGCAATCTTGATATTTATGTTTTATAATATAATTCAGATTTTATTAAAACGCATTGTAAGTTTCAATGTAGAAAACTCTATAATGAAAAATATTAAAAAGAAAACACAAAATCAATTCAGTAGAAAATTACCATTTTTATTTATTTGTTTTACATAATAGATATTCATGGAATACCTGTATTGGGCATTGGAAATCATTTTCTCATTTTAATTTTTACCACTTTGATTTATTTAACTTACCACGTAAAAAACAACGTGATGAAATATCGCCTTTGTAATGATATGACAAAAAACTCTGTGATATGTAGCTCTTAACCCGAAATTATTATTGCTGAATTTTGAAATAACTAGAAAAGTTGCTTGAAAAGAATAATACACATTAATAATTTAGCTTATAAAAATAACATTAAAATAAATTTATACATCTCAATAATTTTTTTTTTTAAAAATTCTATCTTATAATAACTGTAATATTTGCGAGAATTTTAAAAATTTAAAACTTACCACTGATTATTTTAAAAAATCCAAGGATATAAACAAATATTCTGAAAATAAAACATCAATCCTATAAAATACCTAGAAAAAATGCCGTTTCTTAACAATTCATACAATTGATAACACCCTAACTAAACTGTTATACAAATTTCTAAAGCTACTTTCTTAATAATTAATTTACTTTTACTTTATTTATTATATTATTACCTTCTTCAACGGGTAATTCACAATAAATTGTAATGACAAGGTCAATGCCAAAGAAACAGTAAACGCTATGTTCATACGTACATCTTTAGTAATTGAGCCGTGTTTTAATTCTATCATAAGAATCAATGTTTTTTCTAACTTGAAGAAAAAATATAATAGACATATTAAGTTGACAGAAATCTTGATGTGTGGTTTATATAATACAGACTGAATTACAAATTCTAAAACTGAAAAACCGCTCGGAAATAAAAAACAACACCCCCACCAAATGCATCAAATAAAAAAAAAACACCTTTTGCTAATTCATTGCACGTTAAATCTAAATAACATATAAGCGGCCCAACTGAAACTTTCCCTACTGAATTTCTCAAAACAAATCGCAAGAAAACGTGTCTGCCTCATGGAAACATACGTGAAAACTCATCTGCTTACGTGAGTTTTGTCACTTAACACCTCCTACTTCATTTGTGGTAAGGAGTGTGCATACGTGCTGTGACTACTCGGACCACCACCCAATGCAACATACTACAGGTAAGAGAGAAACGTTACATGTAATTTCGTTGATGGACTACAATTAATCAAGACGCATATTTCAGGCTCAGAGAGAGAGCTTTCTAAAGTTGGTGATCAAACGACCATGGTAATTAGATAAAAGAAAACGGGGACCATGGCCATATTAAACTACATTAAGTTTCCTTTCATGTTTCTGATTACACAAACATTATAATGATTTTCGTTTTCGCGTTTTGCACAGTAATGATTTAGTATTCTTTACCTTAATTCAAATGTATGAAGTAGTCTCGGGAATTAAATTAAAGGTAAACACGAATACTGAATCTTAATACATTTGTCAAAACGATTAATCTTGTATTCGCTTGTTGATTGTTATTAATAGAATTCTCTGTAGGTACACAAAGGGAACCATCGATCAAAAATTTGATTATTTGAGATTTTATGTAGTTATATTTTTATGTTTATAAATTTATATGGATTAAATTTTGATGTTCATGTTTACTACGAATAATATACTATATTTATTACAATGTATATTGTAAATATTTATGTTTTGAAATGTATGTAGATTCTAAATGTTTAACTTATGAATTAGTCTTTGAAATTAAATTAAAAAAAATAATGATATAAAATCTCTGTGTGTGACGAACCAAATACATTAAAGAAATTCTCAAGAGGTTACGTGAAAAAAAAGAAAATCCATTATTTTAATAATTTAGCCATATATTATTAGCAACAATTTAATGCATTTATAATTTCACTGGATTGAATAATGTTATTATTGTTTATGAAGAATTACATTGTTGCATAAAATATCTGCTAGCAGCAGGATAAATAAGTACATAATAAATACATTTTCATATTCATTTTTGACACATATATAAGATTTAATTAAAATTAGGTATCATTTCTTTGTTTTTCGTTGTAAATTAACTATTATTTTTTATTTTGTTAATAATATCTAAATTTGGTGATTTATAATCAAAAATAAATTATAAGATATTCCAGCAAAACAACGAGTTTGAGCAAGAAATTCAACATATATTAACTAAAATAAAGTCCAGAATAATTCATATAATAAAGTAACATAAACTCCAATAAGGTAATATAATAATTAACATAAAATCCAAAATAATTTAACATATTTTAATGACTTATTGCGTAAAGATTAATGAGTAATATTTAAGTGTGCAATAACTGAATATTTTATTTTTATAGTTTAATTAACTGCATAAAAAATAATTTCTGATTTGCTGAAATCGATCAAAAAATTTAAATATTCCTCTTATTCAATATTCAAATATTCTTATCCAAATATTCTTTTGATTTTCATTATTTTTAATGTAACTATATGAAGTTGTTATCTATGTACTAAACATCATCGAAAAAAGTTATATAATGGACTTATTTTTATACGAATCATTCTTTCCAATATATAGTGTTATCAATAAATATATAGCAATTATTTCTATATTTTCATGTTTCTTCTGACACATGTACAGACGTATTTATGTTTCTTACATAACTAACAATGTACAACAAATTGGCATCATATTTTGGCTGATAAAATATTATCCACATTTGAAAATAGTTAGATATCATATCTTAGAGTATACCTATTAATATATTCAACATCATTAATATCAGTATTATTTTGGATGATTGTAAAATACTACAAAATCAAAAACTTAACATATTAGATAATATGATTTACTAAATAAATATTGATGTTTAATATAAAATTAAGTTTACGAATTGTTTAATTATAAAACGGACATAATTATATAATTCGCCAGAATATTACTTTTAGAAATATTTACTTTATGTATAAATTATTATAAATTTATGTTCTATATCGTAATTATATTCTTATATCAAGCTTTGTTCCATTCATACACTTTATTTTTTTTAATTAAAATATATTCTAAAAGAAAGCTTTAGATTTTATTTAATCAGAAAGAAACTATGAAATTTTAATTAGAAGCCATTAAATTACTGTTTTTATTAAATAATGAAGAAACCATAGTCAGAATAACCCTATAAAACACTCTAATAAGACGAAATTTTTTTCTTATAACTAATTTTTAACTCTAATATAATAAACACATCCATTTATATAATTTATTAGAAAAAAATTTCTAATTATTATTTACCGTTATTTGCTGAAAAATTAGAGCTTATTTTAATTTCAATAAAAATTGTTTCAAAAAATTGTTTTCAAAAAAATTTTAATAAAAATTTCTTTGTTACCAATAAAAGATGAGTGATGTAATACTCATACATTCTGAAAAAATACAATAAATTTTACAGTGAAATATAATGACATTAATTTTAACTCTTAATTTTAAACTGAAATTTTTAAATGTAATCACTGTATATGTCAGTATTTCTTCTCGCAATTATAAAATCCATATCTTAATTCATGTACCTATAATTGCTTTACATGTTTTTACACGGATTTTATAAACATTTATATCACAATTGAATTCAAGAGATCAAACCCAATAGTTTAAATTGCAAGATTTTAAATTGGCTAGTGTTTCGCAAAATTTGATCTTCATATTGCTTGTGAATTAATGAATGAAGTTCATTTCTGCTTTTATCAGATAACATAAATACGAAGATCCATTCTAGAAGATGATTAAACATTTCCGAAATAATTATAACATTGTCAAAATGCATGTAAGATTAATTTTCGAACATTCTGCTCTGGATAAAGTACTTTGCTCATTAATTTCTGTAAAGGTAAGAGATCATTTAATGTCAAAAGCAGTTCCACGAAAATCTTGAATTAAATCAGGATAGCGATTGGATCCAAAGATATTGGGAGATCTTCAAAGAGATGCTTTGAAGATTCACCCCAAAAATCATATATTTCTTTTCAATACTTACAATACAAAAAATTTAAAACATAGAAAGTTATTGATGAGAAAAAATACTTCGAAAAGATTTCTTTAAGAATATCGTGCTACTATTTTTAATAAAAAAACCAAAGAACCTTCTTTTAATAGAAACAACGATGACATTTACTAACAAAAAACATAGAAAATTAAAATGAAAGTTTATATTTAAGTATTTTCATTGGAATATTAAATTCGATAGTCACTTTCTGTGAAAATAATTATCAACTTAATTACTTCTTATCATAGAAAGTTATTTATAGAAAAATTAATATTTCCTAAAGATTCCTTTGAGCATATCGTGTAACTATTTTTAACAAAAAAAGAGAAAAATTTTAATACAACGTTAACATTTACTAACAACGGATGCTAGAAAATTAAAATGAATGTTAATATCTAAATATTTTTGTTAGAATATTAAATTTGACAACTATTTTCTGTGAAAGTAATTATCAACTTAATCACTTCTTATCATTTTAATTCACGAAAACGGCACTCTATGCGATAAGGCAAAATGTACTAAAGGATAAGGCATATATTTAAATTCTATTGCTGTAAGTAATTTTTTTTTCTATTTTAATTTTGAGATTATTTATGGTTTCCTATTTCAGGAATTTCTGTTTCTATCAGTATTACAGAATTCTTTCACGTTATAAAGATATCTTTAGCTTTTAGAAAATAATTATACTTAGGTAATAAGTTGAATAATAATATATTAGTTTTGTAAATGTCTGTTAAATAAATAGTACAATAAATACATTTTTTGAAAAACTAACTGCAAAACAGAATTGAAATTATTTTCCTAAAAATCATTTTAAAGAAGATTATTTTTTTCATAAAGATAAAAGTATATAAATTTACATTTTAGAATAATTAGCTTTCTGTTAGTATATTTTTTTTACCACTTTATTTATTTCAAAATATTTTGTTTTAAGAGAATTTTATATATATATTTTTTATCAGTTACAATGCAGATTATTTTCTTCGTTTACATATTATTGAAATGAAAACAATTCGATGTTTTTCTTCATTAAGTTGTGTAGTTAAATTTTTAAATGGACATAATAACTTTGTTTATTTACAATGAATAAGATTATTATTATTCTGCCTTTATCGTTGCTTTATGTGTACTTTAACACAGTACATTATGATATAGGTATCAAATTATATGTATCGCATAATTTAAAAATGAATTTTTACTAATATACTTCTGTTGTCTGTTTATAGTAAAGAATTTTAGATTTAAAGAAAGGGCGATTTTGCAAAATAATTTTGACAAATCACTTTTGAGATGAAATACTTTGAATTTAGATTTAAATGAAAAAGACTTGTTTTTGTTTAAAAATTTTTTTGAATTTAGTTATTAAATGAACCGAATGATGTTGAATATAGCCAAAGTGGAACAAATTCCGCCTAGTTTACACAAAATTGTGATTACTAGCATCATATTTTAATTTATTGATATTATTCTCAATATATAATTGGAAAATTACCAAAAATTGATATAATAATCTAATATTATTTTTGAAAATACATTCAAATATCTTACATCTATTTGTATCTATTGTGTATTTCCACAATAGATACTTCTATTTCGGAAATGCATTAAACTTTTTAGTTTTCTTGATGCGTAATTTTACTAAATATATTTTTAATTTATATATTTTATATCTAAGATATTTTGATTTATTTATCTTTTTTATTTTTGCTTAAGAACTTACTTTGCCTTATTCACCTCTTTCTATCATAAAATCAGTATTACTAGTTATCTGTATTGTTCTTATGCAATACAAACAATGAAATAATCGTCAAGTGTATAGATTTCTGAAAGAGTGGCATTTTTAGTGGGAGCTTCGGGTTGGCAACCTATCTGAATGTTTGACAGGCATTTTTCCCGAAATGATCTTCCAGCATGGAAGGAATGTTTGTAGTGCTTGAAGGTCCTGGTCAAAGAGGACAGAGGCCTGTTGGCCGAATGGCTAGTGCTCTAACAATCGGTATCATAGATTTTGGGTTCGAATTCCGGCGGCGCCATGGATGTTTGTATTGGTTCGGAATCCACTTTAAGCAGTAGATCCCCGTACCATATGACCGTAGCAGATCGTCAGAGTCCAGTCAGACTTCTCACCCACATCATTCCCAAATATAAAGGGACACCTCAACTTTAGGCACAGTGGTGTAGTAGTCCTGAAACCAGCATATTATCCACAAGTTTGAATGATTATTATATTAAATTGATTTTATATAGATAATTTTATTTAATGGAATATACATATTCGACTTATTTACCTGTATTTAATGATATTAATTAATAATGACATATAAAAAATTAGGTGATCTACTTTAAAAAAATAAAAAGTAAAAACAAATGTTTTCTATCAGTATATAAAAAGTCCATATTACTTGTTGATATTAATATAGAACTGCATTTCCAATCATCAAATCAAAAAATAGGAAAAAGTAATTTATGTAAAAACATAACAGGCATGAAATAAAAAAAATTTTAAAATATGTACATAAATCACATATATCGTGTATAAAAAGCATGAGTTCAAAAAGGTTCTTTGAAAACAATTTTCCAAAGCTATAACAAATTTCTATTCCTTATTGAAAGAATAGGGAGATACATAAATTTTAAAAACTTTTATGAATGCATTTTTATATATCTGAACTTTTTTTTATTAAAACGCATAAATTAATTGTAAAATTTAAGTATTTTGTTTTAATTATTAATTTACATTGCACGTGTATAATGAATTTCATAAATGAAGTTTATATATGTATTGCCAAAAGTTTTATACAATTTTAAATTGAATTAATCCATGACAATAAAACCTTGAACAAAACTTTATTCATAATATCTTGTAGTATTTTGCGTTACTTTAAATATTTAAACCATGAAATTCTCCAAAGAATAGCTGCTTTTAGTTTCATGTGCTCATAACAAACAAAAATTTAATTTTATGGACTCTAACTAACTGTTTTAATATGTAAGTTTCAGGAAAAAGTTAAAAAATCGTTATTAAAATTAAAGTTTACAAAATTTTGCTCATTGCATAATTTAAAGTATTGAATTAATAATATATTCAAATGTATACATGTTCTGGGATTAAAATTTAAGAATTACAGTACTAAATACAAAAATAATTATTGCTATTTGATCAATTAATTTTTATTTCTTATAATCATTTTAACTTTCGTTTGCTGAATTAAGAGCATGTATATTTATAATAATAATATTTGGTTTAATGAGGGATCTCACATTTATATTCTTCCAAAATAACACCCATTTTGAATGGAAAAAAATAAAATGGATTATTTACCAAATAGATGGAGAAATTGAAATATTAGATATATGAAATAAAATGAAATATTATTATTATTATTATTTGATTAGACTTTAAAGTTGTTATTTAATCTTGGATCTATTTAGCTTTGTAATTTTAAGCTTCATTTATTTAAATTAGTGTACTTTTACAAATAATTAATGTTTTGAAGGGATCTCGTTTTATTCTGCATTGTTTTTTAGTTATTTTCTGCATGAGGAATTAGTCAAAACTGAGAGAATAAATACCTTACATCTAGAAGTAACGAAAAATATTTTACAAAAATTAGCTAGAGAAAAAAAATTCATACTGCTGATAAAGCTGATATAAAGTTTTCCAATTATTACTGATACATAAAAAGATAATTTGAAAAATTATCATATATGAATCGTTCAAGCAAAATATTTAAATCTTTCAATCGAAATGTTTAATTTCCATTTTAATAAAACCATTCGTAACAAAACATTCCGATGTGACTTTTGATGTTTTAATAAATTTATAAAAACTTTTTTTTTCATTATTCTTTTCCGAAATTTTGAAAATTCTAATATTAGCGAGACCATTTACAACAGTTGTTTCCACCAATATCAATTTATTTTCATCTGATATTTGAAACCCATTTTGACATTTAATTAGTATATATATATATATATATAGAAAGAGTATATTTTCTTATTAGACTTGGCAGACAGAACATCTACGACCAAGTCCAAGAACCCCACGTTCCCGGAAGGAGCGGAAAGGGGCAGCTGTAATGGATTACCTCCTTAGCCAGAAATCTGTCTAAGCTCCGTGACGGTGAAGAAGCGAGGGCAGTGCCTGAAGACTTTTAGGCAACTACTCTGCATTTGCTTATCGTATGGTAGGAAACACAGAAAACCCCACCAGGTAGTCCGACTAACTATAAGAAACTGGGAGATCTGCCACGATTCTCCTCTTTTGAAAGAGCGTCTGCAACAAAACTACCACCGGAGAATTCCCCAGCCTAATGCTCACCAGTGGCGCTTGTTATTATGAGCCACGAACGATGAGAGAAATATGTAGCAAATCAAAGGTTTATATATAAATCGTTAAAAAAGTACAACTTTACGATCAATTTTTCCGATTCTTAATTGAAAAATATTTACAAAACATAATCATGTAATGATAGCCGAATAACACAGACCCGATATAAACAAGAACTCCAATTAAGTGACAATATCGTTTACTTGATAGCATTTTTCTCTATTCTACATAGCATTATCTGAAGCATGGCATTGTTTTGAAGATATAAAAAATAATGTGAAGGATAGTATACTTTGCTTCAACGTCCAAAAAAATAAATATAATTAAACATGTATATCACTATCACAAGTATACATTTTATTCAATATTTTTTTTATATTACATAATCTACAATAATTCTCCTCTTGAACGGCAAATATATTTGTGGTTTATTTAGGGCCTTATATAGGACAATGGTTGTTACACTACTTCACATTGTAACAAGAATCCTATAGATGAAAGCTGAAAAGGTTCAAATTCCCCTTCTTGAACAAAATGGAAGGGCATTGCGACCTGCATATTAATCTCTATCATCCCTAGCATACACTTGGAAAAATCGATTTGGTATTGTACGTTCGATTTGGAATTTAGCTATCTCTGTTTGGAAGAGTCAGTAAAACTGTTAAATCCATTAAAATTGTTAAATATACATATTTTTCACTTCATTTCTCATATATGAGTGAAAAAATACTTTTGTAACATGGTTTTTAAAATAAAAACAAAAAATTAAAATAAATAAATAAATACAAATATGAGAAAACCAGTTAATATCAATTTTTATAGACAGAAAACATTCCACTGTAGAAATGCTGTATGCTTTTATTTTATGCAAATAGTTAAAAAAATAACGCCTTTGACTATACGCCCCATTTTCTATATTCTAAAATGAAAAAATAAATAAAAATTAAAATGCAAAAAATGCAAAAATGAATGAATACATAAAAATTAAAATAAATAAAAAAATTAAAATTAAAATAAATAAAAAAATTTAAATTAAAATAAATAAAAAAAATTTAAATTAAAGTAAATAAATAAATACAAATATGAAAAAACTCAGTTAAGATCCATTTTTTATAGACAGAAACCAAAGAGTTAAAAAAAAAAAATGCCTTTGATTGCACCCACGTTTTCTGTATTCTAAAATGAAAAATAAATAAATAAATAAAAATTAAAAAAAAAAAAAATTTAAATCAAAATTTAAATCAAAATAAATAAATTAAAACAAATAAATAAATACAAACATGAGAAAACTCAGTTAAGATCCATTTTTTATAGACAGAAAAAGCCTTTCGCTGTCAAGCCTTATCCTATTCAAGAACCATTACAAATTTCATATTTCTCTAAATAGTTTTTGTATTAAAATGTTTTTTTCACTAAATATTAAACAAGACATTCTCATTAATTAAGCATTCTCATTTTAAAATTAATTCATTTAAGCTATATTGTATTCCATTAGTAAATGAACTATTTTTCCTATTTTATTTAATTTAAGGTGAAGTATTATTCAATTCCTTCTATTAGTTCAAACTCTCCCTTGTTCAAATTTTCAATCATTAATAAAATACTTTTTATTCATCCACTCAAGCTCAAATACATTTTTTTGAACTTGTAGTAAATGACACTTGATGTTAATACTATTTTTTTCAAGTATTAATTCATTAATTAAATGTAATTAATTAATTTTAGTTTTTCTACATTTAAGATGCATGTCTAATAATAGATGCAATAGGACAATTTCAACTTCATTGCAGAAAAGTTTTTTTACAAATATAGTGACAAAAAGTAGGAATTGACATTAGAAATTTTTTGTTATATTACTTGTTCTATTTAAAAGCTAT
>BPLQ01014332.1:0-19883 GCA_021605075.1 Caerostris darwini
ACTCGACCCTAGAAGACGTTTTAATTGGACATTTTTTCCCCATCAGGACGAGATTTCCGCTTCGAGTGTTCTGGAAATGTCGTCTGCCCGATCGCTCTTCACTTCTCTTCGTCCATTGGATAGAATGCTTTGTACATTTATTTATTATTTTTTTTCCGCTATTTCTATAAAAAAGAAAATTTGTTCAACGAATCAGGGATGCAGTTATTAAAGTGATCAACTTGTTGAGACGTGGGGGAATGTTTCATAATAACACAGAGCTTTAAAAATCCGATTAACTCTTTGGCGTGTTGGATTTCATATAAAGTTTTATTTCAGAATAATTTATTCACAAACATGTAAAATGCGCATTGCTAAAATTATAATTAATAAATATTAATCTGTTTTATTTCAATTTATTATAGTAATTTGAGTAAACCTTAGCAATTAGAAATGCACATTAAAATCAGAATTATAATTCTCTGATTCTTCAGAGAATTTGAGAATATCAGGCGATAAATCATTGCTAAAAATGGCTTCACTTTAACTCATTTTGAAAGATGTAAATACAGTTTTATTTCCGAGTTTTATTTTTTTCTTTTAACTAATATCGAAAACATGCAATGTAAGCAATCTAATCGAAAGGTTTTTATCCTGATTTGTATACTTTAATTATAGGAATTGGAGCAAAATTTATCCACTCGAAATGCACATGAAAATCAAAATTATAATAATCTTCTGATTTATTAGAGTTTTTGAGAAAACCGGGCGATAAATTGGATAATAAGGATAATAATTAAATTGGATACTAATTATAAATTGTAATACAAATATACATGCATGTAAATAGGAAGATTGTTATATAACGAAAATTATAATGTAATTGTAAGGATAGTAAGATAAGGATAAGAATTGTAACATAAAGATAACTATATAAATGTAAGTGTTCTAACGTAATGATAAGTACTGCATATAATTGTAACAGGTTTTTAAGCTTAGGGTAAGTATTATATGCAATTGTAATATAAATTTTGTATGTAATTGTAAGGTTTGATATAAATACTGCATGTATTATAGCACTGTCATATAACTATTGTATGAAATTGTAAGGATTGCAAAGTAATGATAAATATTGTACACTCATGTCCATAAATTAAGGATAATGAAGTTCAGGCAAAGAGAGAGACAGAAGCAAAACAAATTTGTCTTATTTGTAAAGTCTATTTATTAAACAAACGGTAAAGCGCAAAAAAGATGCTATATGTTTGACATAATTAATATAAATTGCGATTTTTATTCCCTGGAACAAATTTCAAAAAAGAACCTATTTACAAAAAACAGTATAACATGGTTAGTATGATGGTTAATATGGAGTATTGTGTCCCGGACGATGCAATACAGGCCTTACAACGCCTGGACATGCTGAGTATCAAATTATCAATCTGATCTTGGGGAATATTACACCACTCATCAAGCAATGCCCTCCGAAGTTCCGGTTGACAGGTGGGAGGGGGTTGACGGGCTGCAATTCGTCAGCCAAGCATGGTCTGATGCTGTGCTCCGTCTGTTTCTTTTGGCAGTAACTGCTGAATACCGATCCTCATTCGGCGTTGAAACTCGGGGCGACCTGTGCTGTAACATCTACTCACATTACTATCATCTTGGAATCGTTGCCAAAGCCTGGAGATGACACTCTGGGCGATTCCAAGTTCCTCGGATACTTCCAGCTGGGTACGTCTGCATTCCAGTCGTCCGATAATTCTTCCACGTAAAAAATCATCCAAATGCTTCCTTTGTGCCATAACTGTGCGGTTATTGCACTGAAATTCTTTTAAAGCGCTTGTGAACAATTTTACTTCTTTGCCACCATTCCTTATATACCCCTCTCTTGCACTCTTGTCATTGTGACGTACTATCCGCGCCATCTGGTGGTTTCCTGTAATTTGCATATTCTTCTTCAAGATGTGTGGGATAATTCTACAAGTGAAATTTTTATTTTAGAGTTCAATTTCTGTGTGATTCTGAATTACCCTTAACTTATGGACATGAGTGTATTTAATCAGTAGGATTGTAAAGAAATGATTGCGTGTCATTACTTTACAACCCTGATGTGTAATTACGAATGTGATGTAAGTACAAATCCTCATGTAAATCCTTGTATGTAATTGTAAGGATTATATGTTAAATTGAGATATAGTTAAACAATTGTTTAAAACTAGTTATCTATTTATATATTCTATATAGTTAAGAGCTTAGCCAATAATATTGTTCAACGTAACCGTGTTATTTATAAAATATTAAAAATCTGTGTTTTGCATTCAGTAACAACACGAACGGTCCATTCGTTTCTCTCCAAACAGTGAACGAATCAAAATAACAAATACAATTGGATGAATTTAATGAAATGCATGGGTTGTCGAAAACAAGTAGTCATTATTGGAAAACCAAAAACATCATTTTTTGTTGTTGTTGTTGTTGTTCTCTTGCTTCACGTTATATTACGCGGTTCAGGAATTAAATATTTATTTGCTTCCTTTTGTGAAGTTGGTTGTTTTGTGAACAGAATTCCACGAACACAAAAGTGATCACAAAAATCGCTCTGTGGTTTCTGCTCACATCAAGATTAAAAATGTGAAAAATAAGAACAAAAATGAAATGGATTTTCGATGCTGTTCATTCTGGGGTTCATTTAGTTCAATATTGCGTGAGAATATGAGCCGATGACATCGATTTAAAAGCTGTAAGTGGAAAAATCTTCGTAATATTTTTTTTTCTACTTTAGCTTTTATGGAGGGTCAACTTGTTAACAACATTATTCAGACATAATTTTCAACAATTAGGTCCGTTTTTAATGTTGCTATGGTAACACAGTGGGATCTCGAAAACAGTTGAGATATTGCGTAACGCATCGCAACGAGATCGTATCTGGCATTTTATGGTTTGGTTTGTCGCTCTACGGTCATTTTGTGCATACTTTGGGCTAATTGTAGGCGAGACCTACAGTTAAACGTGGATTCCGAACCACTACTGCTACTAGTACTACACAACCGTGCCTAAAGTTGAGTTGCCCATTCACAGTTTTGGGAATGATGTGGGTGAGAAGTCTGATTGGGCGGGTCATATGAGAACGGGACTTACGGCTTCAAGTGCATTCCGAAACACTAACAAACATCTATGCCATTCAATGGCACTTGTGATGCTCAGCATCAATGGCATTTATGATGTTCAGCATCTTGCCTTGTCAGTCGGACTACCTGGTGGGAGTTCTTCTCACATATGACGCACAAATGTGGTTTGGTTTGCCGTTCTACGTCATTTTGTGCACAATTTTGGCTGATTAGACCGAACCACTTCTACTACTACCCCACACCACATCCCTGTGCCTAGAGCTGTGTTGTCCATTAACAGTTTGGGAATGATGTAGGTGAGAAGTCTGATTGGACTCTGTGACGAGCTACGGTCATATTAGAACGGGACCTACGGCTTAAAATGGATTCCGAACCACTACATACATCCATGCACCGTCAGGATTTGAACCAGAAACCTGTGGTACCGATTGTCAGAGCGCTAGACACTCGGTCATCAGACCCCGATTCACTAATAGACATCCATGATATAGCCAGAATTCAAACCTGACGCCTGTGGTACCAAAGGAACAGAACATTAGCCGATCGACCATTAAACCGCTGCTAAAAAGATGGCTTGGTTTGTCGCTCTGCGGTCATCGTGTGCCCAAGTGGACTAAACAGAGCGGGACCTACAGTTTAACGTCGATTCCGAACCTCTCACAAACATCCATGGCATCATGTCGTCTGTAGCAAATAGTGAGTTAAAGTGATAGGCGAGCAAGGTTTTTCTAACGTTTATATTATTTGATTAATTGCAAAAAAAAATTTTTCCCCTCATAAACGTTATTGATTTTTTAAAAGATATTTAATATAATCTTATGTTATTACCATTAATTTGAAAAACTAACTAATAGGACATATATTAAGTTCCAAGCACGATGATGAAAAACGCGAGAAAACACTATTGTAGATCAGTAGGTAGATATGAAGCTTGCTTTACAAAAGGTAGAAGTAAATTTTTTTTTGTATTTTTATATAACAGTGGCAACATGTTCGACTAGTGGCTCAGAGGCAACGTGCGCCGCTGGTGAGCATTCGGGCTGACGTTCAATCCGCGACAATGGTGACATTGTTGCAAACACTATTTCAAAAACCGAGGCGAATCAATGGCGTGTATGATATTCAGTGGCGTGCCTCTTTAGTCAAATTACCTGGTGGGAGTTTTTCGGGTTTTCTTCCATTCCCCTACAGGCAGAAATAATACGCAAACTAATGTAAGTTAACAATAAATAATAACAGACTAAAGTCTAGTTAAAATGTTTGGTTCTCATTTCTAATTAGTGTCACCCATTCGAATTGAGGTGGTCGCCGTGGCGAGACTGTGCAAACAACTTTTTTGTTCATTCCACATTCTCAATGGCTGCATCTCATATCGGAACTTTCACTTTCCAAGACATGCGTGGGTGAGTTCCTGCCAAAGAAAATTATATTGATTTCGCAAAATGGGATTTTCTTAAAAATATTAAGTATTATATTCCGCATAATCGATCATCAATATAGTTTTTAAAGTAATAACCATAGACTAGAAATATAATAGATCCCTCATGGAAGTTGCCAATTCGGGACAAACATACTCCTCACGTGACCTTTACTTTGCTGTTGGGCTAATGCAACTGACAATGTTAATCTTTGTGCCATAAGCAGGGCCTGCACCGCGATTACTCATTTAGCACTACCCAGGGGGCACGTTTAACTTGAACATAGGCCACGGACGCGAGTAATACTACTCCCACAATGCTCTACGATCCAATTAGACCGGAACCTTCGGTTTAAAGTGGATTCCGAAATCCTGCAACCATCCATGGCGCAGTCGGGACTCGAACCTGAAACCTGTGGTACCGAGCGCAAGAGCGCTAGCCACTCGGTCATCAGGACTTTTCCTTTACTTATAGTGTAGCATTGCTTGGCGATATCTTAGCAACAATTTCTATTGTTTCTTTTTTGTCAGTCTGAATGGTTTTGTTTTTCTACCATCATCTTTTGCTCACTTTAAGCTTAAGTTTTAGCCCACTTTAAGTTTTTTAGTCCAGGACCCAGTTTAAAGTCGATTCCAAACCACTAATAAGCATCCATTCAATCTCTAGGATTCGAACCGGAATATGCTATCTGGAACATCCATGTAGCTATAAATATCCGTGCCACCTGGGATACCAATGGGCAGAAAGAGGGTCCACTGGCCATCATGCCGCTGGCCGAAGAGGGATAAATATCTACTTTCCTACAACGATTTTCAAAAGAAATTGTTTTCTGTTGTTGTTTTTTATCTGTAAATAAATTATAGTAGAGATTTGAGAAAATTATATTTTACTCTAAAAGATCCCAAAACTTTACGCTTTTTTCTTTCTAAATTACTTCCAAACATCTAAAGATGCATGGCTTTACTGCAAAAGATTCAATTCTTCCTCTTCCATTGAAAAGGCTCCTGCGGCACTCGCTCCATCAAGGCAACGGAGCGACAACTCCATGTGTGGAGGCGGAATGACATCGTGGTTTGTTTCCTGCGAGCAACGGTTCATGCGAAATGTGCTAACACTCTCTTACGGACAGAGTCAATAAGCAGAGAGACCGAGTCATTAGGGAGAACCATCATGGGCGCGTTTTTGGTTCTCATTTCTAATTAATTTTGTAGCTTCGAGAACCCTTCTGAATCAAGATGGTTTCCGCTGTGAGAATAAGTAAACAGCTTTTTATACATCGGCATTCTCAATAGCTGCATCTAATTTTGGAACTTTGTTTTTCCAAGACTTGCGTGGGTTTGTTCCTCCGTATAAAAAAAGAGATAGTTTTCTATAATAAATAATTGTAATGATCAATAAACAATGATGGATTTTGTGAAATTTTGTGTCATGCATTCATTAAATGAATTTTGATAAATCAACCTTATCAAGTTTGACATATAATCCTGCTATTTATGTTAAATATTTTATAGTAGACAATATAATTTCGATAGGTTAACCGGAAAATTTTATAATAGGCTATATCACTTCAGCGGATTAATCACCTCAAATTTGACATATAATTCTGCTAAGTATATTAATCATTTTACAATAAACAATATTGGTATCGGATTAATGTAAGCCTATGATCTAGTTAATTATACTGATTGATCATTTTAAGATATACCACTTCAGCGAATTAACCGGATCAAAGTTGATTTAGAATCCCGCAATTTTTGCTAATTATTTTAAAAACAACGTAAAATCTATCAGCTAACAAGACCAACCTTATCTCATGATCCCGTTAAACTTTTTGACCACTTTATAATAATTGACATCGCTTTGGTTGCCAACCAGATCAACGTTGACTTCTGATATAATCCTGTTAATCATTATAGGTATAACAATAGGCATTATAAAATCGATCTGTTAATAGGTTCTACGTTGGCCTATGAACCTGTTAAATTGTTAAACTTTTTATAATAGGTTACATTATTTCAGCGAGGGAACTTTGCCTTATGATCCCACTAATCTTGTTAACCATTTTAAAGTAGACAATATAAAATCCCTTAGTTAACATAATCGATATTGGCCCCTGATCCCATTAAACTTGTTGACCATTGACCATTTTATAATAGGTTTTATCCCTTCATAAGAATAGCCGAACCAACTTTAACTCATATAACTGCAATAGCTATTTCCCCATGCTACTTCCCCCTTTTATTTTATTTATTATCCCACTAATGAGCACTGGAGGTACTTTACTTCATGATCCCACTAATTATGTTAACTATTTTGTAGTAGACAATATAAAATCGATTAATAAACCGTATTAATAATTTACATTAATTAAACCACTTTATAATAATTTGCATCGCTTTGGTGGCCAACCAGATCAAAATTGACTCCTGATCTAATCTTGTTAGTCAATTCAAAGTAAACAATATAAAATCTATCGGTTAACAGGATCAACGTTAGCCTATGATCTCCCTGTTAAATTGTTAGCCTATGATCTCCCTATTAAATTGTTAGCCTACGATCTCCCTGTTAAATTGTTAGCCTATGACCCTTTTTAATACGCTTTTATTAGCTTCACCTGTATGTTTGTATGTATGTAACTGACTTTTTCCCCTGGAGATCTGTTTCTCCTCATCTACACTATTTAAGCTGCAAAGAAACATTTACAGGCATCTTTCAGAAAGAAAACAGTTGATTCCTTTTTAATACGCTTTTATATTAGTTTCACCTATTTTTTTGTTTGTTTGTAACTGACTCTTTGGGCTCGATTTTGCCCTACTTTAAGCGATAGCCTTTGTTTTACTCACAATTACATTATTGTAAAAACTATAGTTCCACTCCTCCATACCGGGACCTCATTTAAATATTATAGTTTAAAAACACTAAAAAACACGCTTAAAGAGTTAATTAATCTAAAAAGTAGAAAATAAATTAATAGTTTAAAAAAACTAAAAAACACGCTTAAAGAGTTAATTAATCTAAAAAGTAAAATATAATTGTTACCATAAGAATAAAATGACTGACGAGAAAGTGAATGTCACTGTTCTAAAAGCGTGGGGTGCTTTGTATGACATTTTAAAACTAACTCTGCATTTCGGAATGAAACTAGTGAAAAATTATAACGATTGATATCGAACACCCCACGCTTTTAGAACAGCGACATTCATTTTCTCGTCAGTCATTTTATTTTTATGTTAACAATTTTTTTTTACTTTTTAGATTAGTTAACTCTAAAAGCGTGTTTTTTTGTTTTTTTAAACTATTAATTTATTATAATAAGTTGCATCACTTCAGCGGATCAACTTTGACTCATGATTCCGTTAATCTTGCTGATCATTTTATAGTTGGCAATATATAATAAATTAGTTAACAGCATCAAGGTTGGCTTATGATCTTGTCAAACTTGTTGACCATTTTGTAATAGGTTATATCACTACTGCGGATTAACAGGATCTACTTTGACATATACTATTGCCAATTATGTTAACCATTTTATAGTGGACAATATAAATTCGATCAGTTAACCAGATCAACATTGGCTTATGATAAAGTTAAATTTGTTAGCAATTAATTGGCTCAAAACTGACTCATAACAACGATAATCTTGTGAATCATTTTAAAGTAAACAATATGAAATCGATCTGTAAATCTTATCAACGCTGGCCCATGATCCATGATGAGTTAAACTTTTTTACCACTTTATAATAGTTGACGTCGCTTTTACGGTTAGCTGGATCGTTGACTCATGATACAATCTTGTTAACCACTACAGGAAATAACAGGATCAACTTTAATTCCTATAATTACTGTAACTATTCCATTATATTTATTTTTTTTTATTTTGTTTACTATCCCGCTGATAGTGTTAACCATTTTTTAATAGACGACATAAAATCGATTAGTTAACCGGATTAACGTTAGCTTATTATCCCTTTAAACTTGTTGACTATTTTATAATAGATTATATCAAACGAGATTATAGATTATATCAAACGAGTGAAAACAAGACTCTTCAAGAAAAGAAAAGAATTTGGAATATTATAACTTTTTTTTAAGATTGTTGTTATGTATTTTTTTCTTGCATTAAATTCTGGTTTTTATGGGTAGCCCGTATATTGCCCCTTCAGATTAAAATTTTGTCCTTTCATTTCTAGCCATTACTTTGTCACTGAAATTCGCTTTTAGTTTTCATTCATTTATTTATTTTTTCATTCTGCTAGCAGGTGAAACAGAAAGACCACAATCCAATTTCCCACAAGATGGATGGCAAGAACCCCACCCCCTTTTCGAGTGTTCGAATATTCTCCTCCCAATTCGAATGTTCCAAAAGAAAAGACCCCTTCGTTGCCACAGGAAAGATGATAGATGGCCGCCGGCGGTTTACAAACGTTGGAGTCGCTATTAAGGGCGAAACAGCACTCGAATAATTGCAAAATAATCAAAAGTATCTGCCGGGGTGCTAATTAATTAAAAGCGGGGTGTGGGAGATAATATCGTTTGGAAGGTGTTATCGGGAAATTCTCGACTTCGACAGCCCCCGGTCGATTCTGCTCTGAAGTTCCATCCACTCCTTACCCTTCCAGGGATAATAAGAAGGTGGGGGGTGTTTGAGGGGGGTGGAGCGTCTTCTAATTGGTTGGCTGACTCCAAATCCATTCGGAAATAGAGTTTAAGAAAATAACGAATGAGGAGGGAAGTGATGAGGAAATGTCTGGGAGTGAATTACGATAACTTGTCCACATCGGCGACTCCATTTAGTTTCCTGTGTGTTGGGGGGACAAACCGACTAGAAGTTAACTAAGTTAGCTTAAAAAGTTAACTAACTTTCAGTTAAATTATTCAGCAAATCTTGGTCTTGTTAATTAAAAGTTATTTCATTGATTGCGGATTTTAATTACTTTCATTCCATGTTTCGAAAGGGAAATTAATTGGGAAGTTAGAACACCCGATCGTGATAAGTATACTTTAAGGATAATATACACATATCTATAAATTTCTTTGGTAATACAAAGTTTAACCATATGCATATGTTGTTTTAGGTTATATATGTTTATTTATCTTTATCTCGGAAAAAATACAGTAGGTACTTTGACATATTTATACTGTTTTTAGACTTTTCGCGATATATAAGTTTAATTATTATAGACCTTAATTCAATGTTTAATCTTTATAGTTGGCCAAACCAGACACGGGGTCTTTGGCACCACTTGTTTCTGGTTAGAATCCTGTCGGTCGCATGGGTGTTTATTATTGGTTCGATGACTCCATTTAGTTTCCTGTGTGTTGGGGAGACAAACCGGCTAGAAGTTAACTAAGTTTGCTTAAAAAGTTAACTAACTTCCAGTTAAATTATTCAGCAAATCTTGGTCTTGTTAGTTAAAAGTTATTTCATTGATTGCGGATTTTAATTATTTTCATTCCATGTTTCGAGAGGGAAATTGATTGGGAAGTTAAAACGCTCGATCGTGATGTGTATATTTTAAGGATAATAGACATATTCGTTAGATTTCTTTGGTAATAAAGATATCAATAAAATCCAAGCTTATTTATTTTTCATTTATCTTGGAAGCAGTACAGTATGTAGTTTAACATATTTATACTGTATTGAGACTTTAATTCGCAATATATATGTTTAATATTGTAGCGGGTTTTTTTTTTCTCATGGGAAGAGTTTTGGCATTTCGTTCCCAGGAGAGAGGAATATACGTCATTTAAAAATATGTAATAAACCATCAATCAAATTTCACAACAGACGAGCTTTATTACATGTAGTTAGTGTTTTTTACTAATGAGACAACAACCTGTCACTCAAATCTGATAGCAGGTATACAGTTTCATGGATAATGAGACTTATAAAATTAGTGAATGTCTGTGCGACCTTCACAGGTCAAAACAATTACAGATGGAATATCAACCAATTGATATACCATGAGTTGTTCCATCGTGATGTGTGACAGACCACGAACTGAGAAACGTCTATTCCAATGAGAAGTGATTGAAGCTGCCTACACTGACGCTCTTGACGGATTGTCTTAAAAGGAGATTTTTGGTGAAGAAGAGAAAGAATTCTGCGACGAGTGGATAAAAAGCGTTGTTTTTTTCTCTTTTTCTTTGAAATGACATAGTAGGCCAGTCTGTTTTCAAAGTGATCCCCTTGTGGTTTCGTGAATAACTCTGCGTGATAGTTGTCTGCTGCAGACCAAGTGTCTAGTAGACACGAGAACTCGACATTAAAATGAACTGCATTTGTGTATCCAATATATATCCTTAAGTTTAATTTTTTGTAAATGGAGTTCTCTATGTGTATATATATATATATATATATATATACAATATTTGTAAATAAAAATTAAAGTGTTCCCATTCCCATGAACCTGAAAAAGATCCTATTCTTGAAGCCGTTATAGGTATGGTAGAGACCGGGACGTTACAATGTTGTCTTTAATTAACAGTTTAGTGTTTATGGCTGGCCCGACTCGTGGCTAAAATCACGTGAGAAGTAGGTTTGCCCAAAACTAGCAAACCCCGTGTCTATTATAATACGGCTCTACGAGCATGCCCGACTCATGGCTGAAAGGCTTGTTTCTTTTATTGTCGAATAACTTCGGGTGGTAACTGCGTCAAATTGGGGGGTGATGGCCGATAGACTAGAAATCTGGCGCTCATTATCTCAGGTTTTGGGATGCCATAGATGTATTATTTGCTGTTTCATGGATGTTTGTAGTGTTTGGAATCCACTTTAAACCGTAGGTCCCGGTCCAACATGATTGTAAAATGCTGCGAGGGTATTGTTACTCCGCGTCCGAAGCTCGTCTTCAAACTACACGCACTTCTTGGGTAGTACTGAGTGAGTAACATTGGTGCAGCGCTTGATTTAAGCGGTTGTTTAAGTGTAGAAAAAAATAATATATAATTAAAAATATTATTAAGATATTTATATTATTATATATTTTATTATATTTATTATTTCATAAATATTTCTTATAATAAAGATAAATTTTTTTTATAATAATATAGATTTTTTTCTTCTTAAATTAATGTAAAGTAAGAAAACGTGTAATTAAACAAAAAAATTAGAGTGTGTTCTAAAAAGATACCCTTTTTACATCTTTGTATTTATTTTTTTTTTGGAAACTTTAATGAAAAACATTAATTATTACCTTAGTTTCAGTGCATATAAAATATATCCAAAAAGCCTAAAAAAATATAAATATTTATCCAAATTCATTCAATGAAGGCGTGACTCAAATTTTTTATCTTTATCATTGTTTACTTACAGATCATTACAATTATTTCTTATTGGATTATATGGATTGCAACATTTAACATTTTTAAGAAAATCCTATTTTGGAAGATCAACATAATTTTCCTCGGTAAAAACAAACCCACGCAAGTCTTGGAAAAAAGGAAGTTCCAAAACTAGATGCAGCCATTGAGAATGCCGATGTATAAAAAGTTGTTTACTTAGTCTCACCGCGGAAACCATCTTGATTCGAAAGGGTTCTCGAAGCGGAAAATTAATTAGAAATTAGAACCAAAAACGCGCCCATGAAGCTCTTCCTAAGAGTCTGTCTCTCTGTTCGTTGACTCTGTCCACGAGAGAGTGTTTGCACACTTCGCATGAACCGTTGTCGCAGGAAACAAACTAGGATTTCGTTCCGCCTCCACACATGGAGTTGTCGCTCCATTGCCCTGATGGAGCGAGCGACACTGGATCCTTCTCAATAGAAGAGGAAGAATTGAATCTTTTATAGTAAAGCCATGCATCGGTAGATGTTTGAAAATAATTGAGAAAGAAAAAGTCGTAAAGTTTTGTGACTTTCTGGTGCGAATATATTTTCTCAAGTCTGCTCTGATATTTATTGATAGCCAAAAAAAATGAGCCATTTCTTTTGAAAATCTTTGTATGATATTAGACCTTATATGTCTTTCCTATCACGCTAGTCAATCTCGGTTTCGAATGCCGGTGGTGCCATGAATGTTTGCAGTGGTTCGGAATGCACTTTAAGCCGTATGTCCTGGTCTAGAGCGTAGGGCTAACAACCCTACCCCCTTAAGAAATTCAGCGTTTTGGAACCAAGTCTATCTACGGGTGTCCCATCAGAAGAGAAGCTGCCCCCTTTACCTTCAACCATAAAATCGCACGGGTGCATGGGCTTGGTCTATATGCTGCTGTCAACCAAGTGGAATAAGAAACAGAAACTACATTTATCTCACTTCGGGCGAGAGACTTGACTGCCAATTGACTAGAGCTCTGCACTTTCATATCACAGCCTTTCGGTTCGAATGCTGGCGTTGGCATGGATGCTAGTGAGTAGTTCAGAATCCATTTTAAACTGGAAGTCCCGGTATAATTAGCCTCAAGTGGCCTTGCTCCAACAACATAGAGTAGTAATAGCCAACAGAAAAGAAACCGAAAATTGCCAAGCTATCAACGCATATGTTAAACTACAAAGAAATGTCGCATGAGGAGTACGTTTGCCGCAAACTGGCAAACTCGATGCGAAGTCTATTATATTATTAATCTATGGGTACGCCCGACTCGTGGTTGAGTGTTAACGTGCGCCGGTGTTGAGTGTTAGGGCTGAGGTTCAATCCCCTGGTGGCTTTGTTGTAGACACTGTTTCCAAAAGTCTGGAGACTTGATCGTAGAAGATCGTTTGTGATGTTCTGCATCTTACCTCAGGAGTCGGACAACCTGGTGAGAGTTTTCCGGTTATTCTCACATACGATACGCAAATACGAGGTACAGGCAGAGCCTGTCGTTTTTAGCGACATGGAGCGAAATCAGACTTCTACATACTTCATGCTCCATCACAACAGAAGTAGCCCCCATCCCTTTTTCACCCTTCCATGAGACCACAGGGGCTCTTGCACTTGGTCTAGATATTGCTGTCTACCAAATGGGATAAAAAACTAATTAAAATCTATTTAAAATAAAAGTGTGTGGTGAAAAATTAAAAAATTTAGTTTATTGTTTTTTAGTGAAATTTAATTAGAAAAATTATTACTTTATTTTCATTGAGTATAAGGATATGTCCAAAGAGCCTAAAAAAATATTATAAATATTTATCTGAATTCATTTATTGAATGGCTGAATTAAAATGTCTATCTCCATCACAGTTTACTGATAAATATGATGATTTCTTACAAAAAACTTTCTCTTTTTCTATCTAAAACATTCTCCAGCCCCATAAAATTCTAACGAAATACTAATAAACATATTACAACATTTAAGATTTTTAAGAAACTCTCATTTTCCAAAACCAATATAATTTTCCTTAAGAAGGAACACGCCCACGCATGTCTTGGAAAAAGGAAGTACCAGAATGAGATGCAGTCATTGAGAATGTCGAATGAACAAAAAGCTGTTTACTTAGTCTCGCCAAGGCGAACCATGTCGATTCAGAAGGGTTCTCGAAGCGGTGAAACTAATTAGAAATAAGAGCCAAAAACGCGCCCATGATGCTTCTTTCTAATGACTCGGTCTCTTTGCTTGTTGACTCTGTCCATGAGAGAGTGTTTGCACATTTCGCATGAACCATTGCTCGCAGGAAACAAACCAGGATTTCGTTTTCGCTTCCACACATGGAGATGTCGCTCCATTGCTTTGATGGAGCATTTTCTACAGAAGAGGAAGAATTGAATCTTTAGCAGTAAAGACATGCATCTTTAGATATTTTGAAGCAATTTAGGAAGAAAAATAGCGTTGAGTTTTGTGACTTTTTAGAGTAGGAAAAAGCAGTAGTAAAGTCATTTCTGAGATTTATTTACTGCTAAAACAAAACAAAACAAAAAAGTGAACCATTTCTATAGAAAATCGTTGTCTGATAGAAGACCTTCATCTTCCTTCGGGAATAGCGGCCTGATGGCCCGAAGGTAGTTAGTGCAGCCAGCTTTCAGGACTATCCATACGACAGGCAAATGTGGCGAAGTTATCTCAAAGGAAAGCTTCACAATGTTCATCTTCATAGCTTCATGTCCTCACTTCATAGTCCATCGGAAATATACATAATTTCTTTTTTTGTTCTAATGCAGCTGGCAAACACTTAGACACTTGTCTTGGATGCCTTAAGGCAAGCCCTGCACAGACGTTGCTCACTTTGAACAGGGGGCGCGTGTAACTTGAAAATAAGTCGCGGACGCGGAATAACAATGCCCCTGCTCTACGATCCTGTTCTACGATCCTGTTAGACCTACGGTTTAAAGTGGATTCCGAACCACTACACACATCCATGGCACCGCCGGGACTCGAACCCGAAACCTGTGGTACCGAGCGCCAGAGCACTAGCCACTCGGCCATTCAGACCCTTCGGAAATATACATAAATATATATATATATATTAATAAATGAAACACGTAGCTTATCAATATTCAACAGCCAAAAAAATGTAGTTCTTATGTGTTGGAAGCGTCGATATTAATACACTTAAGCTTGCAGTTTAAGTTGAGCTTCACAGTATTACAATCAAGCTTCACAGTTTATGAATGTGTTCATAAAAAGAATATTTGAAAATCATTTATGATATTACGCTTACAATATGTGTGTCATTTTATTTAGTAACTGTGAGCAAATAGCGTTGTTCAGTCATGAAAGGATAATCTTGTGTCATGTGTCATGTGTTTGTTTACAACTGTGTCCTAAATATTAAAAGAAATAATTTCAAATTCCTGTCACTTTCAGTTATATCATTGATCAATTAAAAGGTTTCAATTCTTAGTCATCTACTTCGTTGATGAATTAGAACGCTCTAGCGGAATGTTGGAACAACAATTGTTCTTTACTGATTCACCTGAAGACTAAGCTTTTTGACCATCGCCGTTGAAGTCCGGTTTCACTGTTTGTTAAAGAGGTGTTCTCTCTTATGTTAAAAAAGTCTTGCACCAAAAGATTGGACGAAAATCAAACAAGAAAATTCGTGAAAAGTGAGCCATGAGTAAAGACTTCTGATTGACTGGCACTCTACATTTTGATACTATTTATCACCAATCGAGTTGAAGCTTTTCAATATCTACTTTAGGAATTCATGCTTACTATTTGAAAAGAATTTTAAAAAAATTGATGAAAAAAATGAAAAATTACTGTTTTTTTCGATTGCCAAACCAATTTCCGTGTTTTGATTTTATGTATTAGTTATTTTTTAATCCATTCTTTATTGTCCAATTCCCTCGAAGAATTTTAATGCTAAGTCTTAACTTTTTCGAGTGTAATGCCAACTAAACCTTGAAAAAATAACGATACGGTTTATGTATTGATTTTTATGTATTAGTTTCACTTGTTTATGGTTTAATTCATTCTTTACTGTACAATTCCCTCCAGAAATTATAATGCTGAGTGTTTCTACACACTTCTTTTCCTTTTTGGATGTATTTCTAAAACTAAACTGGAAAAACA
The DNA here is from genome assembly GCA_021605075.1 of Caerostris darwini. Classification (NCBI taxonomy): domain Eukaryota; kingdom Metazoa; phylum Arthropoda; class Arachnida; order Araneae; family Araneidae; genus Caerostris; species Caerostris darwini. The sequence goes on from BPLQ01014332.1 coordinate 15,957, forward strand.
AATACTGATGGGGGTTTATGTATTGTTTATTATCAGAGTTTATCTGTTGATTTTTATGTATTTGTCATTACAAATGTATTTTTATGTATTGTTTTTTGTTTATTGTTTAATCCATTCTTTGTTGTCTAATTCCCTCCAAGAATTATGATACTGAATCTTTCTACACACTTATTTTCCTTTTTGGGTATTTCTAAAACAAATACCGATGGGGTTTATGTATTGTTTTTTTTTGGTTGGTTTTATGTATTAGTTTCATATTTTTATTGTTTAATCTATTTTTTATTGTACAGTTCCATCCAAGAATTAAAATGCTGAGTTTTTCCACACACTCCTTTTTGGTATATTTCCAAAACCAATAGATACTGTATCTTATGTATTGGATAGTTTATATATTTGGATTGGTTTTATGTATTAGTTTCCTTTCTTTATTGCTTAATCCATTTTTTATTGTCGAATTCAATCCAAGAATTATAATGCTGAAAATGGTTATTTTTTGATTGCCAAATCAATTTCAGTGATTTGATTTTATATATTAGTTTTCATTTCTTTCTTGTGTTGTCCAATACCCTGAAATAATTATAATGCTGAATCTTTCTACAAACTTATCTTCCTTTTTGGGTGTATTTCAAAATCTAAATTGGAAAAAAAAATAACGATGGGGGTTTGTGTATTAGTTATTATCAGAGTTTATGTATTAATTTTCATGTATTAGTTTCATTTGTATATTATCTAGTCCATTTTTGTATTGTCCAATTCCAAGAATTATAATGTAGAAGAACAAGAATATAATAAATCTTTCTACACACTTATTTCCCTTATTGGGTATATTTCCAAAACCAAACTGAAAAAAACAAAAAGCGATGTATTGGCTTTGTTTTGATTTTATATATTAATTTCCTTTCTTTATTGTTTAATTTCCTCCAAAAGTTATAATAAAAAGTCTTTCTTCACACTTATTTTCCTTTTTGGGTGTATTTCCAAAACCAAACTGGAGAAACAAATAGCGACGAGGGCCGAAACTGCTTCCTCATTTAGAGATGTTGATCCTTCCTAACGGATCCCGGACTCATCCATAAAGATCGCTCGAGGGATTTTCTCGGAGGAGCGTTTTCCTCCCACTCCCATTCACCTGAATGGCCCTCGATCAAATTACCCCTTTCACCTGACTCCCTCCCCCTCCCTCCTCCATAATGGATTCACCAGGAAGAGGAAGTTGCTGATTAAGTGTGTCTGGACGGACAGCCATCTAGAAGCGGGTGACTTCTGAAGATGGCACGCTCTTGTAATTGGACATTTATTAGAAAATCAATAGAAAATTTAAAAAAAAGAAGAAATGAATAATTCTTTTTTATTTATGAATATTTTTGGTTAATATAACGACGCTTAAGACGGTAATAGAAAAAGACTGAAATTAAAATAATATGATGGATTAAATAATGGATCACTTGTGAACATCTAAGAAGGCATCTCATTGGCCTAATGCTGGCCTGACCCTGGTTTAATTCCTTTGGTGATGGTGATGCCTGTTGCAATCTGCATTGAATTCAAAGCTAAAGAGATACGAGGTTAATTTGGGCATTAAGCTATAAATCTGTTATTGTGGGAAACCTGACAGTTTCAACTTTCCCATGACTCAATTGCTTGGAAGACTTTCCTAAAAGAAAATCCTTATTTTTAATTATTCGGAATGTGTATGGGGCTCCTACATTGGTGGAATGTTGATATATATGCTTTAAACAGACAACTTGTGAATCTTCCTTTTTGGTATAAATAAATGGAAAATTGCATTAAACATTAATAAAACTGAAACAATATTTCAGAAAGACTCATAAATATAAAAAAAGAAACAGCCATTTACCTTAAAATCAAATTCTCTTTTATAAAAATGTGGTTTCCGTTTCATCTTCAACAACATCTCAATTAAAATTTTCGTTTTAATTATATAAAACAAAAGTACAGAAAGAATATTTGAAGGTTTATCTTCTTCTTAATAGACATATCTGTATGAGTAGGAATAAAATAAATCTTTATTTTCACTTCCATGCTTCGTTCATTCCTCACATATGCTTATCCTGTATGAACTTATGTTGCAAATTATAATATTAAAATCTTGGAAGCACAGAAAAAAAAACTATAAGACAGATTACTAACTCTAATTAGTACATGGATATTCAAAAAGCATCCTTATCCTTATCAACCCTTATCCATCATCCTTATTATCTCTTGAAAAATATTGGAAAAAATTCTCACTGAACTTCTTCAGTTATCTGGACAACCATTAGAATCCAGCCTTCCAAGAAATCGAATATTATGAACCAAATTGAAATATTAAAAGACTCAGGAAAATTATCCTCTAACCTTCCATTTACGTTCTCTTTTAATGGATTTTTGTCTTCCTGTTCTGTTCTAATACAATCATGTCCATCAATAAAGGATAATGACGTTCAGGCGAAGAAAGAGACAGAAGCAAAACAAATTTGACTTATTCGTAAAGTCTATTTATTAAACAAAAGGTAAAGAGCGCAAAAAAGATGCTATATATTTGACATAAATAATAAAAATTAAGATTTTTACTCCCTGGAGAAAATTTCAAAAAAGAACCTATTTACAAAAAACAGTATAACATGGTTAGTATGATGGTTAATATGGAGTATGTCTCCCGGACGATGCAATACAGGCCTTACAACGCCTAGGCATGCTGAGTATCAAATTATCAATCTGATCTTGGGGAATATTACACCACTCATCAAGCAATGCCCTCCGAAGTTCCGGTTGACAGGTGGGAGGGGGGTTGACGGGCTGCAATTCGTCGGCCAAGCATATCCCACACATGCTCTATTGATTCAAGTCCGGTGAGTATGCTGGCCAATCCATACGGGTGATATCCTCCAATTGAAGGCATTCGTCTACAATGTTTGCACGGTGAGGACGGGCGTTGTCATCCATAAACAGAAATTCAGCACCCATGGCGCCCCCCGAAACAAACGTACATGTTGTTCCAGAATGACATCCCGATAGATGTGGCCTGTCATCGTTACACTCTGAACATGCAGGTCAGTTCTGGAACCAAGAATAATTCCTCCCCAAACGAGCCATCCTGCACCACCGTAACGGTGTCGTTCAATGGTGTTCTCTTGGTGGTAACGGGTACCTGGCGCTCTCCATATGAAAGTCCGGCGAGAATCAGACTGCAAACTAAACCTGGACTCGTCGGAAAACATCACACAAGACCACTGTTGCGGTGTCCACAATGCATGCTCTCTACTCCAGGTTAATCGCAGGCGACAGTGAGTTGCGGTAAGTGGAACACATCTGACAGGCCTACGAGCATATAGACCAATGTGCCCCAAAGCGTCTGTACACGGTCTGCCTTGAAACTGTCGTACCGGTAGCTGAAGAGAGCTGACGAGACAGGTCTGATGCTGTGCTCCGTCTGTTTCTTTTGGCAGTAACTGCTAAATACCGGTCCTCATTCGGCGTTGTAACTCGGGGGCGACCTGTGCTGTAACATCTACTCACATTACCATCATCTTGGAATCGTTGCCAAAGCCTGGAGATGACACTCTGGGCGATTCCAAGTTCCTCGGATACTTCCAGCTGGGTACGTCCACATTCCAGTCGTCCGATAATTCTACCACGTAAAAAATCATCCAAATGCTTCCTTTGTGCCATAACTATGCGGTTATTGCACTGAAAGGCTTTTAAAGCGCTTGTGAACAATTTTACTTCTTTGCCACCATTCCTTATATACCCCTCTCTTACACTCTCGTCATTGTGACGTACTATCCGCGCCATCTGGTGGTTTCCTGTAATTTGCATATTCTTCTTCAAGATGTGTGTGATAATTCTACAGGTGAAATTTTTTATTTTTAGAGTTCAATTTCTGTGTGATTCTGAATTATCCTTAATTTATGGACATGAGTGTAT
>BPLQ01014333.1:0-22149 GCA_021605075.1 Caerostris darwini
GGTTGTCTAACTGTTTGCCAGCTGCATTAGAACAAAAAAAATTATTTCATGTACAAAATTTATGCCGACACGACAGTAGACTAACACCAGTCTTATTTAATTCACTCTTGATATTGCTGAGTTTCCTGTCATCTGATCCGCACTCATAACATTTCGACAATCTTAGTCATTCAAAAACTCTTGACCCACTGGATTGTGTTGAAGATTTAGAATTGATTTCTGTTTAAACTACTCAAAATCACCATTTGCCTTCGAGATGGAGAGCGTAAATTATTTACCGCTTCCATGGACACCATTATAATCGTCCAACAAGTCAACCATATTTAATGATGAAATAACTTTTAGCAGTCAATAAAATGTTCCAACTCTTCGTTGGACATCATCTTCTTTAATTTGTCGGTGACTATCGAGACCTTTAATGGATCAAAGTCCTTCACTTATTCCATTTAGCCATTCATACAAATATGCCTTTAATTCAAACACGTCTTTCCACGATATTATTGCCTTTTTTTTTTATGTTGAGTGAATTTTATTCTACAATTCTTGGCACTAAACTTAAAACATTTCAATAGTAACTCCTTCATGTAGTCGTATTCCTCGACACTTTCTTCAGGTTCTCTAGCTATGAACGGAACTATGGAAAAAGAGATAATATGATGGGGAAAGAGGTAACAACTGAATAACCCAGTTGGTTTTATTCAACTCCGACCTTCTAGCTAGACGTTTAAACGTCACCAAGTAAAGACTAATGTTCAACTGCTTTTGGATTTAATCTGTGCGGGATCTTCTGTAGAATGAAGGAATTGTGCCTCTGAACTGTTTCTTCTTTTGTCGAGTGGAATTGGATATCGCAACTTTGAATTCTCTCTTTTTTTTTAAAGTTCTAAGTCTCTTTCATTTTTCTTTTTTTGTGCTTCACTTTTTACTCTGCTAGTTATAATCATCTCTAGCAGTTCTTTCACCGTCTCCTCGATGCCTTATATTTTATTATTAAATTATTAAATTGTTTTATTTTCAACCCATTAATCATCTTGTTTCTCAACTCCTGAGCCAACTCTTGGAAGGCGAATTTTCGGAAATTATTCAGCAAGAAGAATACTAGAACCAATTTTCATACTGTTTTCCGTAAACTCTCTCCTCTTATTAATAGAAATTTAACTATGTCCAGAGATAATAAATTTCTTTTACATACTGCTATTCTTCTTCCTATCTTAACCTACGCTTGCCCGGTTTGATCTTATGCGGCTTAAATCTAATTTTAAAACTATTGAAACCTTACAAAACATCACTATCTGCCAAATAACTTCTGCTAAATGGTTTATGCATAATTCTGATCTTATTAAAGCTATTAACAGACCTTCTTTATTTGATTTTCTTAAACATATTTTCCAGTAAATTTTTTAACATGCTTGATAACCATAAAAATACGGCAATCCAGAAGATTGAATCATACATTCATAATAATGCTATTTATTAACCAGCAGCGTGAAATTTTGGTCAAAGTTTTTCTTTTTGAACGTTTCTGTAAATTGCTTTATGATTTTGTAAATTTGTACGCTTATACTGGGCAAAACTCAACTGTTTATTTTCTGTTTAACTAAAAATATAACTTTTGACGAAAACAAAGTAAACAGCGGAACAGTACTTGATCTTAAAACTATAATAAATGAAAAATTGGCTTATACCATCATATTCGGAATTGTATAGTGAAGTAAATTATGGAGTTTTAAATTATGAAAGTAGTAAAGAAGCATAGGAGGTAAAAACCGAACGAAATAATAAATAACGAAAGAGATATATCCATAATCTAAAACTGAAATAACATACTGAGAAATCGGATGAGCTTCAAGTCCTAAATATTTTTTTTTAATACTATACCTGTCTCCAACCTCTCGGTCATTAGTCGACGAGCAGCCAAATACAGTAGAAAACGACAAAAACATTCACTAAAGACATTTACAGCAACAAAAAAAGAGATACAGTAAGAACAGCAGATTGTGGCCGCTTGTAAAGTTGCTTAGTGTTATAAAAATCCAGCCGGCAAAAAAAAAAAAAAACGATAGTCAATTTTCACATTTACAACATCTTTATTCCTTTCTAGCGCCAGCTACGTTCATGGGCACGCCATAGTCGCAAAGACGGGAAAATATCGGTAACAGCCAGTCCTTTTTCTATATAGGTGACTCTGTAAGTTGTTGTGGCCCATGATAAGTCTAAAGCAGGCCACGCCGACCTCTTTAGGCAAGAAACTGGGAAATCTTCTTGACTTATTCAATAGGGAATCCCCTTTTTTTCAGAAACCTTCGTTCTATACATGTTGAACGATTGGATTTGAGAGAGAAAGATATATATCGCCTTATATGTCGCAAAGGCAAAGAAGGATAAAGTTGCATCATTTGTGATCCATTCTCGACCAACATTTCAGCCTGCTCATTGCCATATATCCAGCAATAGTTTTAAACCCCAGTTAGTGAAATATCATGGATAAAGTAGACGGTATCCAGGAAAGACAAATCCAGAATTGATATCATTTATAAGGAACAGATTCGAAATTGAGATGTAAAATTATTCTATAAAGCTCACAAAATCAAATACAGTCCAACCCCTTTTTTAATTTCAGTGGGGAAAATACGTATTTTGGAATAGCTGAAAAAGGAATTGAAAGTGGAGTAGTAAGTTCAGAAACTTCAAGATAAACTGATAATATTATAGAAGCAAGACTACATGACATGAAAATCCCGTCACAGTACAACCTTGTAATAAAATCTCCAGACGTTAAGAATTGTTCGAGTGCTTTGCAAGAAGAAATCTATATGAAATCTAGTATAAATCAATGATAATTGGTCCCCGAACCCAAAAAAGTAAAAGTTTTATGTAATACAAGGGGAGTTCGCGATTAAGAAGGATGAAAACGACAAAATAGCTAGGTATAGAGTGAAGATTGTGGCAGAAGGTTTCAGTCAACAGAAAGTGAAAAATTGTGAAGATATATTTAACCCTGTTGTAAATTTTTCTGTAATTTTTTTCTCTTGCTTAGTATGTCTATGAAATGGAAACATTGCCAATTTGGCATTAAGTGCGCTTAATCTATGCACCAATTAAAGAAGTTATTTTTATGAAGCAACCCCAGTTTTATTGATCTTGATAAATCAAATCATGTATGCTTACTAAAACGTACACTATATGATCTACATCAAAGTGGTCGCTCATGGTGAGATTCATTCTGTTTTAGACCTAAAATTTCAACCACTGAACTACGTAAATTGGGTATATGCATTTTCAAAATAACATCATTACTTTTGTATGTTGATGGTATCATAATTTTCAGAAGGACAAAACAATGTTACTGACGTAATAAAATTTTTAAGTGAGAAATTTTATCTAAAGGTAGATTACTTGGTGTTCAATTTGAAGAGATGAATGATGAATTATATATTTACCGAAGTGACTATGCTTCAAAAATTTGTAAAATTTATTAAAAAATACAAAATTCAGATAATATTTTTTCCCATTGCCCAGCGTGTCGTTCATTTAAAATTGCTATGTCCTAGCAATATTGAAGAGATAGTCTTAATGGGAGAACTCCCATACATAAATATAATCGGGTATTAATCTTAAATCGCCAACGGAACTAGCCAGCCCTCTCATATACTGTTAGCCTTCTAACCCAATTCCAATCTAATTCTGGAATGTCACACTGTACCAGAAACAAATAGCTTGAACTATCACGAATTAATGAACTCAAAGTAAATTATTATAGGGGTGTAAGACTTGAGTTTAATCGCGATGACAGCATTTCCATGGACGAAAGGATATTATTTATAGATAATGCACCTATATGGAAGGCTAACAAACAGAAGTGCATGAGCTTATCTCCCTAGAATTTGAATATGTTGCATTCAGAGAAGTCGCAATGGACTTAATTTGGGTAATCAGAATTTTAAATGAGTGCGATAAGCTAAACTTTAATGTAAATAAGAAGAATCGCACACTATATTTTGGCTGCAATTGATTTTTCAAAATCTCCAATAGAAATCTCAGACTAAATATATTCACATAAAATATCATTTCCTATAGAACTTGGTGTTAGGGAAAAAAAATTGTAGCTGTTGGTTGGGCAATCCTATTGTGGTTGGGTTGAGATACTTTAGGCATAGGTTTGAGAACTCACAACTTTATTTACACACGCACAAACACCACATACATACAATTACAGACATACAATATTTAACACATCTAACGACGCATAATTATAGATCAGTGAAAAGACTGCATTTCTAGGCAGAAAACCCGAAACTCGGATACGCGCTGGTTGCGCAAAATAAATATACTTTCTTTACGAGTGAGAGTCTGTGGGCCAACTAATGCATCGGGGTGCGCTAAATATATTTTTTTCTCGGGATGAGAGACTGTAAACTAAATGCTTCTCAGCGAAAGCGCAGGGTAAGCTATAAACCCTCTCGGATGAGAGTCTTGAGGTCGACTGGCCATTTCTCCTGAACGCCGCAGGGAGGAGGGGGAACTCTTGCTTGTGTGTAGGAGGAAGCACCGGTTACAAGTTCTATTTAAAGTATATTAGTGGTAAAATCAGGCAGATATATTTACAAAAGAACTCTCAAAAGACAAATTGGTAGAATTTAATAAAACTTTCATAACAAAATTTTTAAAATGTGAACCAAGTTAAGTCATAAATAAAATTTTATGCTTATGTTTTTCAATTTCAGTTTCAGCTTAATAAACTAAATATCAATGGAAATTTCGTTTTTTTTAAAGAGATTTATAGTCTTGACTTTGTTAAAATATTTCATATATATAATATATAATTCTGTCCTGAGAGCTTTAAGAATATTACATTAGTATTGCGATTGATTATAAATGTATATAATTAAGCAACAAAGAGTGATCTTGATATGTGTAAATAAGAGTGGTGAGAGATGGATCATTAATGGGATTATATTAAGTTTTATGTATGCTGCCTGACACCTCTCTTAATATCTGTGCCTTGTACCTGATGTGATGTTGATGAAAGTGATGTAAATAATAAATGCGATTTTTATCTTATGTGTATTTCCCTTCATTTTATTACTGAATTTTTAAAACAATAACCAGCTGGAAAATGTTCCAGGCTTTTAGAATAAAGTTTAAAATTTTTTTGTATTTAATACATATCAAATTCGAAAAAAAAAACATTTTAAAATCCAAAGCAAATATATCACATTCTTTACTTAGTACCTATTCAGATTGTAAAATTTTTTCTGTTTTTTAAGTTACGGTACATGGAACATAACACATGGCTACCTCTTTAAGCTGCCTGCCATAGATATATTTAAAGAATCTTAGATTCGTATAAAATTTATTTCTTTTTCACAACTTAGAAGCGGATAACAGTTGATGGCAAACCTCGAGATATAAAAGAGCTTCTACGTTTTTGTTCCTTCAAGCCTTTCCCAACATATTTTTTATTGCTGTTATTGTACGTTGGTATGCATCTTGCTCCATTTATGTATATCGGGAACATAACATTGTCATAAGCTCCAGAGATAAATGCATAGCATTGTTTTTGTTGTCATATCTCTCATGGAAGGAGAAAAAGAAGGGGGCAGCTTCTATTGCAATAGAGCACCCGTAGGTAGAAGTCTGACTTGGCTCCGTGTCGCTTCGTGAAAACTCGAAAAATTCCTACCAGGTAGTCAAAGCTAACGAAGCTAGATGCTGGATATTACAAACGCCAATGAGTCTTCTCGTTTTTTGAAACAGTGTCTAAAACAACATCGCCAGCTGATTGAACCTCCGCCCTAATGCTCACCACTGAGCCACGAGCCGGGCAGTACCTAGCATTTGAGTACTTCAAAGGAGAAAACACAGAAAAAGTTCATCTGACAGCTGACTGTCGAAGTAAGACACTTACTTACTTTTACGCCACAACTACCGTCTATTTTCATCTTTTCTGGAGACAGTGACCGCAACATATGACATCAATCGATTCGAATCAGAGCCCTATAGCATTGCCACGAAACGGGCTTCCAATCACAACTGTAGCTAAAACATAGGAATACAAAAGTACATTTTCCTTAACAAAGCTTATATATATTATGCAACGAAACGTTACTAAAGAACTTCATTAAATAATATTGTTTTAAGTAAATTTAACGACTCGTCTGAAGTTTTCAGATACTTCAGACTTCTTCTTCTTCATTGGCACAACAGCCCCCTGGTGGGCCAAGGCCGTCTACCATCTGGCAAATTTAGAGCCGGGAGATGTTTTCCTTTTGGTAGGACTTTCACCGCTTCTCCCAATGCTCTACGGTCATATTACACTGCGACCTACATTTTAAAGAGGATTCCGAACCACTGAAAACATTCATGGTACCACCAGGTCTCGAGCCCGAAACCTGTGGCACCGAAAGCCAGAGCGCTAGTCACTCGGCCATCAGGGCCTCTTCACGTTTATTATATCCATAAAATTTTTCATTTCGTTAAAGTTTAGTTTACTTACCAATTTTGTAAACTTCCTTTCGAATTTTATTATTTTGTTTGTTTCTGTGAGCAGTAAAAATTAATGATGACAAAAATTTGTAATATTAGTATTTGTTAAAAACTCTCTGATAAAAGTTAATTTTATTGCAATTCTTGGCCAATTTCTAAATCTCCTATGGTTCTTGTTTCCATTATAAACAGAGAAAAATCAAGACATTCATTAAAAAGGTCATAGGGTCACAGAATAGGTGTGGTTTGTCGCTCTAGAGTCATTTTGTGCACACTTTGGGCTAATTTGACCGGTACCTACAGTTTAACGTGGATTCCGAACCACTCACAAACATCCATGCCACCGCCAGGATTCGATCCTGAAGCATGTGGTTAGGGTCACAGGAAGATCTCTATATAGATACTTATTTAAGTATGAAAGACTCCTGCATAAAATAGACTGCATTATGTAATAAATTACAGCTCAATTATAGGTCTCTTAAAAAAAAAAATATTTATTTAGTTAAAATAAAATATTTATATTTATTTAAAAATCTATTTGAAAAAAAAAAAAAAAAATTGTACTTTAAGTTATCCGGCTTCTGATGCAAAATTTAATATTACATTCATTTTTTAAAGTGTTTGAAGACCAAAATAACTATTACAAAAATTATTAAATTATGAAAATTAATGAATAATTTTAATTAAAATATATATCAATGATTCTATTGTAAGATATCTTATTTCATGTACACCACTATTGTACATGACTACATAGCTGAAGTAATAAAATTCACAAAAATTCATTTATAATCTTCTTTCATTAACATTTTTTTCATTAATTACAATTTTTTTCTCATTTAAACATGTCTCTTAAGTTTTTCTTAGGATCTTTAAATAAACCTAAACACTAATTATAAAACTTTTTATTCATGAGTTCTATGAAATGTAATACGCATGTAATTAATTTTCTGTCTATTAATATTAATTTAAAAATAAATTTAAAAATAATTAAAAAATGTTATGTATGATTCTATAACTTCAAAAAAAAACCCACAAAAATGTAAGACAAGCATACTAATTACAAGCATAGTAGACATTAAAATTTTTTGAATAGGTTTCAACTAATTTAAATTTATCTACTGACGCATTCGAGATTATAAATTTCAGTAGTTTTTTTACTGCTTTTATGCATAATTATTATTTGTAAAACAAAACCTGTTTGTAAATTCTCATCTTCGTCATGTTTGCATTTAAAAGTAGCTTATTCTCCTTTTCTTCCATAAACAATCCATAAAAAAATATTTTAATTCAATATTCTTATTTATTTGTCAGAGGTGCTTTATGTATTTAAAAAAAATTGCAGAAATTATAAAATTAAATGGGCCAAATGTATATCAAAAAATTATTTTATACATGAAATAATTTAATTTTCTTCACTTACAAACATTAAATTAAAGTGAAAAATAATTGACACATTTCAAATAAATAGTTTTAACAACATATATCTTAATAGCACCATTCTTATTTTTTTATTTTAACAAACGTGAATATAAAACAAAATGCCATGAAATAGATTTTTTTTCTAGTTAGAAATACATTTCTATGTTTATTACTTTACTTCCAGAAATCGTACTTTTATCTATTTTTAAAACAAAATGAAATTTAAGACAAAACTATTTTATAAAATGTTTTGAAAAACCTTTTTTATTTTTGTATTTTTGTACCACACTGCATCTTTTGCTAAATCTTATTCAAGAAAAAAAGGAAAATTACTTACTTTCAATTCTTTTTCTTTTTTTTCATTCACACAGAACATTTCATGCAATTCGAATTTTTAAATACGATTACCTTAATTGAAAGACGTTTAACAATTCTAATTCAAATTGTTTTTGAATAAAATGAATTTCATAGTTTTTCAATATAAGTTGCAGTTGCAGTTTTGAAAAGTTAATTAAATGCACAATATATTTCATAGAATTCATGACCTCGCTTTAAAAAAAAAAAAAAAAAAATCGTTTTCTTCTATAAAATCGTTTTCTTTAAAGTGACTTCTAATGCTGTTCTCAAAATTCCATTATGGCAAAAATAGAATAAACCATAATTCTAGAAGAAGAATAACACATATAAAAATGCATTTCTAACTAGCAAACAAAAATTCCGTTTCATGGTATTTTGCTTTATATTCATAATTGTTAAAATAAAGAATAAAAATAACGCTGGCGAGGTGTTTATTATTGTTAGAGCTATTTTTCACTTTAATGAAATATTTGTAACTCAAAAAACTAAAATTTTAAAAATATATAAAATAATTTATATATAAAATCGTTTTTTGTTACTTACCCATTTATTTTTATAATTTCTGTATTTATTTTAATGCAAGAGGCATCTCGATAGCAAATAAACAAGAATAATAAACTGTAATATTTTTGTGGCATCACTTACGAAAGAAAAAAATAGTTTTATATACAAACATCCGATATAAAAGAAAGATTATTTATTATAAATAAAACATAAATGCAAATATTCGTAATTTTATAGATGAATAATTTATGATGGAATTTTGAAAATTTATACGATTTCCAAACTCCCAATATTTCATTCAACTAAGTTTATAAATTTACATTTTTAATTCAAAGATATAAGTTGTTGCGAATACGGTGAATAACTTATTATTCATAAGATTATAAAAAAAAAAAAATATGAAATATTTATTAATTTATTAAGTTATATTTAATGCAATATTTTTTTACATTCTGAATTTATTTGAATTCCAAATAAAAATATGTGTTTAAATATTACAAATATTCTGTTTTTAATAACAATATATAATTTTTGCTTTAAATACCGAATAGCAATTAACTGTGACATGTTCAATAGAAATTGATATAGTAGTAAGAAAGCTAAATGATAGATTATACTACATCATGAATTTATTAGTGTTTTAGGAAGTAATTTTAAGTTGCTTCATATGATAAAATTTTGTTTATTCAAAATATTCTATTTTTAATAAATATTTTCGGATATATTTTAGATTGTTTAAAACAATATGTTACTTTCTTTTTAAATATCGAATAACAACTATTAATGACATATTCATTAGATGTTGATTTATGAATGTGAAAGATAATTGATAGATTGTACTACATTATAAATTTATTTTAGTGTTTTAGAAAGTAAATTTAAGTTGCTTCATATGTTACAATTTTATTTATTTAAATTATTCTATTTTTAATTAATATTTTCGAATATATTTTACATGATTGCTAAAATCAATATATTACTTCCGTTTTAAATATCTAATAACAACTATTAGTGATATATTCATTAGAAGTTGATTTATTTGTGAGGAAGCTAATTCATAGCTTGTACTACATTATGAATGTATAGCTGTTTTATTATGTAATTATAAGATGTTTAATATGTTAAAATTTTATTTACTTAAAATATTCTATTTTTGATAAATATTTTCGAAGACATTTCAGATGGTTACTAAAAACAACTTAACGTCCATTTTAAATATTAAATAACAACTATTAGTGACATATTCATTAGATGTTGATTTATTAATGAGACAACTAAATGATTGATTGTACTCCATTATAAATTTACTAGCGTTTTAGTAAGTAATCATAAGTTGCTTTATATGCTAAAATTTTATTTATTTAATATATTCTATTTTTAATAAATATTTTCGAAGACATTTCAGATGATTACTATAAACAATATATTACTTTCGTTTTAAATATCGAATAACAACTATTAGTGACACAGTCAATAGATGTTGATTTAATTATGAAAGCTAATTGATAGATTGTCCTCCATTATGAATGTATTAGTGATTTAGGAAGTAATTATAAATTTCCTCACATGCTAAAATTTTTATTTAGAATATTCTATTTTTAATAAATATTTTCGGAGATATTTCAGATGATTACTATAAACAATATATTACTTTCGTTTTAAATATCGAATAACAACTATTAGTGACACAGTCAATAGATGTTGATTTAATTATGAGAAAGCTAATTGATAGATTGTCCTCCATTATGAATGTATTAGTGATTTAGGAAGTAATTATAAATTTCCTCACATGCTAAAATTTTTATTTAGAATATTCTATTTTTAATAAATATTTTCGGAGATATTTCAGATGATTACTATAAACAATATATTACTTTCGTTTTAAATATCGAATAACAACTATTAGTGACACAGTCAATAGATGTTGATTTAATTATGAAAGCTAATTGATAGATTGTCCTCCATTATGAATGTATTAGTGATTTAGGAAGTAATTATAAATTTCCTCACATGCTAAAATTTTTATTTAGAATATTCTATTTTTAATAAATATTTTCGGAGATATTTCAGATGATTACTATAAACAATATATTACTTTCGTTTTAAATATCGAATAACAACTATTAGTGACACAGTCAATAGATGTTGATTTAATTATGAGAAAGCTAATTGATAGATTGTCCTCCATTATGAATGTATTAGTGATTTAGGAAGTAATTATAAATTTCCTCACATGCTAAAATTTTTATTTAGAATATTCTATTTTTAATAAATATTTTCGGAGATATTTCAGATGATTACTATAAACAATATATTACTTTCGTTTTAAATATCGAATAACAACTATTAGTGACACAGTCAATAGATGTTGATTTAATTATGAGAAAGCTAATTGATAGATTGTCCTCCATTATGAATGTATTAGTGATTAAGGAAGTAATTATAAATTTCCTCACATGCTAAAATTTTTATTTAGAATATTCTATTTTTAATAAATATTTTCGAAGACATTTCAGATGATTACTATAAACAATATATTACTTTCGTTTTAAATATCGAATAACAACTATTAGTGACACAGTCAATAGATGTTGATTTAATTATGAGAAAGCTAATTGATAGATTGTCCTCCATTATGAATGTATTAGTGATTAAGGAAGTAATTATAAATTTCCTCACATGCTAAAATTTTTATTTAGAATATTCTATTTTTAATAAATATTTTCGGAGATATTTCAGATGATTACTATAAACAATATATTACTTTCGTTTTAAATATCGAATAACAACTATTAGTGACACAGTCAATAGATGTTGATTTAATTATGAGAAAGCTAATTAGATAGATTGTCCTCCATTATGAATGTATTAGTGATTTAGGAAGTAATTATAAATTTCCTCACATGCTAAAATTTTTATTTAGAATATTCTATTTTTAATAAATATTTTCGGAGATATTTCAGATGATTACTATAAACAATATATTACTTTCGTTTTAAATATCGAATAACAACTATTAGTGACACAGTCAATAGATGTTGATTTAATTATGAGAAAGCTAATTGATAGATTGTCCTCCATTATGAATGTATTAGTGATTTAGGAAGTAATTATAAATTTCCTCACATGCTAAAATTTTTATTTAGAATATTCTATTTTTAATAAATATTTTCGGAGATATTTCAGATGATTACTATAAACAATATATTACTTTCGTTTTAAATATCGAATAACAACTATTAGTGACACAGTCAATAGATGTTGATTTAATTATGAGAAAGCTAATTGATAGATTGTCCTCCATTATGAATGTATTAGTGATTTAGGAAGTAATTATAAATTTCCTCACATGCTAAAATTTTTATTTAGAATATTCTATTTTTAATAAATATTTTCGGAGATATTTCAGATGATTACTATAAACAATATATTACTTTCGTTTTAAATATCGAATAACAACTATTAGTGACACAGTCAATAGATGTTGATTTAATTATGAGAAAGCTAATTGATAGATTGTCCTCCATTATGAATGTATTAGTGATTTAGGAAGTAATTATAAATTTCCTCACATGCTAAAATTTTTATTTAGAATATTCTATTTTTAATAAATATTTTCGGAGATATTTCAGATGATTACTATAAACAATATATTACTTTCGTTTTAAATATCGAATAACAACTATTAGTGACACAGTCAATAGATGTTGATTTAATTATGAGAAAGCTAATTGATAGATTGTCCTCCATTATGAATGTATTAGTGATTAAGGAAGTAATTATAAATTTCCTCACATGCTAAAATTTTTATTTAGAATATTCTATTTTTAATAAATATTTTCGGAGATATTTCAGATGATTACTATAAACAATATATTACTTTCGTTTTAAATATCGAATAACAACTATTAGTGACACAGTCAATAGATGTTGATTTAATTATGAGAAAGCTAATTGATAGATTGTCCTCCATTATGAATGTATTAGTGATTAAGGAAGTAATTATAAATTTCCTCACATGCTAAAATTTTTATTTAGAATATTCTATTTTTAATAAATATTTTCGGAGATATTTCAGATGATTACTATAAACAATATATTACTTTCGTTTTAAATATCGAATAACAACTATTAGTGACACAGTCAATAGATGTTGATTTAATTATGAGAAAGCTAATTAGATAGATTGTCCTCCATTATGAATGTATTAGTGATTTAGGAAGTAATTATAAATTTCCTCACATGCTAAAATTTTTATTTAGAATATTCTATTTTTAATAAATATTTTCGGAGATATTTCAGATGATTACTATAAACAATATATTACTTTCGTTTTAAATATCGAATAACAACTATTAGTGACACAGTCAATAGATGTTGATTTAATTATGAGAAAGCTAATTGATAGATTGTCCTCCATTATGAATGTATTAGTGATTTAGGAAGTAATTATAAATTTCCTCACATGCTAAAATTTTTATTTAGAATATTCTATTTTTAATAAATATTTTCGGAGATATTTCAGATGATTACTATAAACAATATATTACTTTCGTTTTAAATATCGAATAACAACTATTAGTGACACAGTCAATAGATGTTGATTTAATTATGAGAAAGCTAATTGATAGATTGTCCTCCATTATGAATGTATTAGTGATTTAGGAAGTAATTATAAATTTCCTCACATGCTAAAATTTTTATTTAGAATATTCTATTTTTAATAAATATTTTCGGAGATATTTCAGATGATTACTATAAACAATATATTACTTTCGTTTTAAATATCGAATAACAACTATTAGTGACACAGTCAATAGATGTTGATTTAATTATGAGAAAGCTAATTGATAGATTGTCCTCCATTATGAATGTATTAGTGATTTAGGAAGTAATTATAAATTTCCTCACATGCTAAAATTTTTATTTAGAATATTCTATTTTTAATAAATATTTTCGGAGATATTTCAGATGATTACTATAAACAATATATTACTTTCGTTTTAAATATCGAATAACAACTATTAGTGACACAGTCAATAGATGTTGATTTAATTATGAGAAAGCTAATTGATAGATTGTCCTCCATTATGAATGTATTAGTGATTTAGGAAGTAATTATAAATTTCCTCACATGCTAAAATTTTTATTTAGAATATTCTATTTTTAATAAATATTTTCGAGATATTTCAGATGACTATTATATTGTTTTAAACAATAATATTTTTAATTATGATTATGAATGATTTATTTTTAAATAATATTTTCAATATTTCAGATGATTACTATAAACAATATATTACTTTCGTTTTAAATATCGAATAACAACTATTAGTGACACAGTCAATAGATGTTGATTTAATTATGAGAAAGCTAATTGATAGATTGTCCTCCATTATGAATGTATTAGTGATTTAGGAAGTAATTATAAATTTCCTCACATGCTAAAATTTTTATTTAGAATATTCTATTTTTAATAAATATTTTCGGAGATATTTCAGATGATTACTATAAACAATATATTACTTTCGTTTTAAATATCGAATAACAACTATTAGTGACACAGTCAATAGATGTTGATTTAATTATGAGAAAGCTAATTGATAGATTGTCCTCCATTATGAATGTATTAGTGATTTAGGAAGTAATTATAAATTTCCTCACATGCTAAAATTTTTATTTAGAATATTCTATTTTTAATAAATATTTTCGGAGATATTTCAGATGATTACTATAAACAATATATTACTTTCGTTTTAAATATCGAATAACAACTATTAGTGACACAGTCAATAGATGTTGATTTAATTATGAGAAAGCTAATTGATAGATTGTCCTCCATTATGAATGTATTAGTGATTTAGGAAGTAATTATAAATTTCCTCACATGCTAAAATTTTTATTTAGAATATTCTATTTTTAATAAATATTTTCGGAGATATTTCAGATGATTACTATAAACAATATATTACTTTCGTTTTAAATATCGAATAACAACTATTAGTGACACAGTCAATAGATGTTGATTTAATTATGAGAAAGCTAATTGATAGATTGTCCTCCATTATGAATGTATTAGTGATTTAGGAAGTAATTATAAATTTCCTCACATGCTAAAATTTTTATTTAGAATATTCTATTTTTAATAAATATTTTCGGAGATATTTCAGATGATTACTATAAACAATATATTACTTTCGTTTTAAATATCGAATAACAACTATTAGTGACACAGTCAATAGATGTTGATTTAATTATGAGAAAGCTAATTGATAGATTGTCCTCCATTATGAATGTATTAGTGATTTAGGAAGTAATTATAAATTTCCTCACATGCTAAAATTTTTATTTAGAATATTCTATTTTTAATAAATATTTTCGGAGATATTTCAGATGATTACTATAAACAATATATTACTTTCGTTTTAAATATCGAATAACAACTATTAGTGACACAGTCAATAGATGTTGATTTAATTATGAGAAAGCTAATTGATAGATTGTCCTCCATTATGAATGTATTAGTGATTTAGGAAGTAATTATAAATTTCCTCACATGCTAAAATTTTTATTTAGAATATTCTATTTTTAATAAATATTTTCGGAGATATTTCAGATGATTACTATAAACAATATATTACTTTCGTTTTAAATATCGAATAACAACTATTAGTGACACAGTCAATAGATGTTGATTTAATTATGAGAAAGCTAATTAGATAGATTGTCCTCCATTATGAATGTATTAGTGATTTAGGAAGTAATTATAAATTTCCTCACATGCTAAAATTTTTATTTAGAATATTCTATTTTTAATAAATATTTTCGGAGATATTTCAGATGATTACTATAAACAATATATTACTTTCGTTTTAAATATCGAATAACAACTATTAGTGACACAGTCAATAGATGTTGATTTAATTATGAGAAAGCTAATTGATAGATTGTCCTCCATTATGAATGTATTAGTGATTTAGGAAGTAATTATAAATTTCCTCACATGCTAAAATTTTTATTTAGAATATTCTATTTTTAATAAATATTTTCGGAGATATTTCAGATGATTACTATAAACAATATATTACTTTCGTTTTAAATATCGAATAACAACTATTAGTGACACAGTCAATAGATGTTGATTTAATTATGAGAAAGCTATTGATAGATTGTCCTCCATTATGAATGTATTAGTGATTTAGGAAGTAATTATAAATTTCCTCACATGCTAAAATTTTTATTTAGAATATTCTATTTTTAATAAATATTTTCGGAGATATTTCAGATGATTACTATAAACAATATATTACTTTCGTTTTAAATATCGAATAACAACTATTAGTGACACAGTCAATAGATGTTGATTTAATTATGAGAAAGCTAATTGATAGATTGTCCTCCATTATGAATGTATTAGTGATTTAGGAAGTAATTATAAATTTCCTCACATGCTAAAATTTTTATTTAGAATATTCTATTTTTAATAAATATTTTCGGAGATATTTCAGATGATTACTATAAACAATATATTACTTTCGTTTTAAATATCGAATAACAACTATTAGTGACACAGTCAATAGATGTTGATTTAATTATGAGAAAGCTAATTGATAGATTGTCCTCCATTATGAATGTATTAGTGATTTAGGAAGTAATTATAAATTTCCTCACATGCTAAAATTTTTATTTAGAATATTCTATTTTTAATAAATATTTTCGGAGATATTTCAGATGATTACTATAAACAATATATTACTTTCGTTTTAAATATCGAATAACAACTATTAGTGACACAGTCAATAGATGTTGATTTAATTATGAGAAAGCTAATTGATAGATTGTCCTCCATTATGAATGTATTAGTGATTTAGGAAGTAATTATAAATTTCCTCACATGCTAAAATTTTTATTTAGAATATTCTATTTTTAATAAATATTTTCGGAGATATTTCAGATGATTACTATAAACAATATATTACTTTCGTTTTAAATATCGAATAACAACTATTAGTGACACAGTCAATAGATGTTGATTTAATTATGAGAAAGCTAATTGATAGATTGTCCTCCATTATGAATGTATTAGTGATTTAGGAAGTAATTATAAATTTCCTCACATGCTAAAATTTTTATTTAGAATATTCTATTTTTAATAAATATTTTCGGAGATATTTCAGATGATTACTATAAACAATATATTACTTTCGTTTTAAATATCGAATAACAACTATTAGTGACACAGTCAATAGATGTTGATTTAATTATGAGAAAGCTAATTGATAGATTGTCCTCCATTATGAATGTATTAGTGATTTAGGAAGTAATTATAAATTTCCTCACATGCTAAAATTTTTATTTAGAATATTCTATTTTTAATAAATATTTTCGGAGATATTTCAGATGATTACTATAAACAATATATTACTTTCGTTTTAAATATCGAATAACAACTATTAGTGACACAGTCAATAGATGTTGATTTAATTATGAGAAAGCTAATTGATAGATTGTCCTCCATTATGAATGTATTAGTGATTTAGGAAGTAATTATAAATTTCCTCACATGCTAAAATTTTTATTTAGAATATTCTATTTTTAATAAATATTTTCGGAGATATTTCAGATGATTACTATAAACAATATATTACTTTCGTTTTAAATATCGAATAACAACTATTAGTGACACAGTCAATAGATGTTGATTTAATTATGAGAAAGCTAATTGATAGATTGTCCTCCATTATGAATGTATTAGTGATTTAGGAAGTAATTATAAATTTCCTCACATGCTAAAATTTTTATTTAGAATATTCTATTTTTAATAAATATTTTCGGAGATATTTCAGATGATTACTATAAACAATATATTACTTTCGTTTTAAATATCGAATAACAACTATTAGTGACACAGTCAATAGATGTTGATTTAATTATGAGAAAGCTAATTGATAGATTGTCCTCCATTATGAATGTATTAGTGATTTAGGAAGTAATTATAAATTTCCTCACATGCTAAAATTTTTATTTAGAATATTCTATTTTTAATAAATATTTTCGGAGATATTTCAGATGATTACTATAAACAATATATTACTTTCGTTTTAAATATCGAATAACAACTATTAGTGACACAGTCAATAGATGTTGATTTAATTATGAGAAAGCTAATTGATAGATTGTCCTCCATTATGAATGTATTAGTGATTTAGGAAGTAATTATAAATTTCCTCACATGCTAAAATTTTTATTTAGAATATTCTATTTTTAATAAATATTTTCGGAGATATTTCAGATGATTACTATAAACAATATATTACTTTCGTTTTAAATATCGAATAACAACTATTAGTGACACAGTCAATAGATGTTGATTTAATTATGAGAAAGCTAATTGATAGATTGTCCTCCATTATGAATGTATTAGTGATTTAGGAAGTAATTATAAATTTCCTCACATGCTAAAATTTTTATTTAGAATATTCTATTTTTAATAAATATTTTCGGAGATATTTCAGATGATTACTATAAACAATATATTACTTTCGTTTTAAATATCGAATAACAACTATTAGTGACACAGTCAATAGATGTTGATTTAATTATGAGAAAGCTAATTGATAGATTGTCCTCCATTATGAATGTATTAGTGATTTAGGAAGTAATTATAAATTTCCTCACATGCTAAAATTTTTATTTAGAATATTCTATTTTTAATAAATATTTTCGGAGATATTTCAGATGATTACTATAAACAATATATTACTTTCGTTTTAAATATCGAATAACAACTATTAGTGACACAGTCAATAGATGTTGATTTAATTATGAGAAAGCTAATTGATAGATTGTCCTCCATTATGAATGTATTAGTGATTTAGGAAGTAATTATAAATTTCCTCACATGCTAAAATTTTTATTTAGAATATTCTATTTTTAATAAATATTTTCGGAGATATTTCAGATGATTACTATAAACAATATATTACTTTCGTTTTAAATATCGAATAACAACTATTAGTGACACAGTCAATAGATGTTGATTTAATTATGAGAAAGCTAATTGATAGATTGTCCTCCATTATGAATGTATTAGTGATTTAGGAAGTAATTATAAATTTCCTCACATGCTAAAAATTTTTATTTAGAATATTCTATTTTTAATAAATATTTTCGAGATATTTCAGATGATTACTATAAACAATATATTACTTTCGTTTTAAATATCGAATAACAACTATTAGTGACACAGTCAATAGATGTTGATTTAATTATGAGAAAGCTAATTGATAGATTGTCCTCCATTATGAATGTATTAGTGATTTAGGAAGTAATTATAAATTTCCTCACATGCTAAAATTTTTATTTAGAATATTCTATTTTTAATAAATATTTTCGGAGATATTTCAGATGATTACTATAAACAATATATTACTTTCGTTTTAAATATCGAATAACAACTATTAGTGACACAGTCAATAGATGTTGATTTATTATGAGAAAGCTAATTGATAGATTGTCCTCCATTATGAATGTATTAGTGATTTAGGAAGTAATTATAAATTTCCTCACATGCTAAAATTTTTTATTTAGAATATTCTATTTTTAATAAATATTTTCGAGATATTTCAGATGATTACTATAAACAATATATTACTTTCGTTTTAAATATCGAATAACAACTATTAGTGACACAGTCAATAGATGTTGATTTAATTATGAGAAAGCTAATTGATAGATTGTCCTCCATTATGAATGTATTAGTGTTTTAGGAAGTAATATAAATTTCCTCACATGCTAAAATTTTTATTTAGAATATTCTATTTTTAATAAATATTTTCGGAGATATTTCAGATGATTACTAAAACAATATATTACTTTCGTTTTAAATATCGAATAACAACTATTAGTGACACAGTCAATAGATGTTGATTTAATTATGAGAAAGCTAATTGATAGATTGTCCTCCATTATGAATGTATTAGTGATTTAGGAAGTAATTATAATTTCCTCACATGCTAAAATTTTTATTTAGAATATTCTATTTTTAATAAATATTTTCGGAGATATTTCAGATGATTACTATAAACAATATATTACTTTCGTTTTAAATATCGAATAACAACTATTAGTGACACAGTCAATAGATGTTGATTTAATTATGAGAAAGCTAATTGATTTTGTCCTCCATTATGAATGTATTAGTGATTTAGGAAGTAATTATAAATTTCCTCACATGCTAAAATTTTTATTTAGAATATTCTATTTTTAATAAATATTTTCGAAGACATTTCAGATGATTACTATAAACAATATATTACTTTCGTTTTAAATATCGAATAACAACTATTAGTGACACAGTCAATAGATGTTGATTTAATTATGAGAAAGCTAATTGATAGATTGTCCTCCATTATGAATGTATTAGTGATTTAGGAAGTAATTATAAATTTCCTCACATGCTAAAATTTTATTTAGAATATTCTATTTTTAATAAATATTTTCGGATATTTCAGATGATTACTATAAACAATATATTACTTTCGTTTTAAATATCGAATAACAACTATTATGACACAGTCAATAGATGTTGATTTAATTATGAGAAAGCTAATTAGATAGGAATGTCCTCCATTATGAATGTATTAGTGATTTAGGAAGTAATTATAAATTTCCTCACATGCTAAAATTTTTATTTAGAATATTCTATTTTTAATAAATATTTTCGGAGATATTTCAGATGATTACTATAAACAATATATTACTTTCGTTTTTAAATATCGAATAACAACTATTAGTGACACAGTCAATAGATGTTGATTTAATTATGAGAAAGCTAATTGATAGATTGTCCTCCATTATGAATGTATTAGTGATTTAGGAAGTAATTATAAATTTCCTCACATGCTAAAATTTTTATTTAGAATATTCTATTTTTAATAAATATTTTGAGATATTTCAGATGATTACTATAAACAATATATTACTTTCGTTTTTTCGAATAACAACTATTATTTTAGATGTTGATTTATTATAGCTAATTGATAGATTGTCCTCCATTATGAATGATTGATTTTAATTATAAATTTCCTCAGCAAAATATTTAGAATATTCTATTTTTAATAAATATTTTCGGAGATATTTCAGATGATTACTATAAACAATATATTACTTTCGTTTTAAATATCGAATAACAACTATTAGTGACACAGTCAATAGATGTTGATTTAATTATGAGAAAGCTAATTGATAGATTGTCCTCCATTATGAATGTATTAGTGAAAGGAAGTAATTATAAATTTCCTCACATGCTAAAATTTTTATTTAGAATATTCTATTTTTAATAAATATTTTCGGAGATATTTCAGATGATTACTATAAACAATATATTACTTTCGTTTTAAATATCGAATAACAACTATTAGTGACACAGTCAATAGATGTTGATTTAATTATGAGAAAGCTAATTGATAGATTGTCCTCCATTTATGAATGTATTAGTGATTAAGGAAGTAATTATAAATTTCCTCACATGCTAAAATTTTTATTTAGAATATATTCTATTTTTAATAAATATTTTCGGAGATATTTCAGATGATTACTATAAACAATATATTACTTTCGTTTTAAATATCGAATAACAACTATTAGTGACACAGTCAATAGATGTTGATTTAATTAAAAAGCTAATTAGATAGATTGTCCTCCATTATGAATGTATTAGTGATTTAGGAAGTAATTATAAATTCCTCATGCTAAAATTTTTATTTAGAATATTCTATTTTTAATAAATATTTTCGGAGATATTTCAATGATTACTATAAACAATATATTACTTTCGTTTTAAATATCGAATAAGAACTATTAGTGACACAGTCAATAGATGTTGATTTAATTATGAAAGCTAATTGATAGATTGTCCTCCATTATGAATGTATTAGTGATTAAGGAAGTAATTATAAATTTCCTCACATGCTAAAAATTTTTTATTTAGAATATTCTATTTTTAATAAATATTTTCGGAGATATTTCAGATGATTACTATAAACAATATATTACTTTCGTTTTAAATATCGAATAACAACTATTAGTGACACAGTCAATAGATGTTGATTTAATTATGAGAAAGCTAATTAGATAGATTGTCCTCCATTATGAATGTATTGAGAGTTTAGGAAGTAATTATAAATTTCCTCATGCTAAAATTTTTATTTAGAATATTCTATTTTTAATAAATATTTTCGGAGATATTTCAGATGATTACTATAAACAATATATTACTTTCGTTTTAAATATCGAATAACAACTATGTGGCTGACACAGTCAATAGATATTGATTTAGTATGAAAGCTAATTGATAGATTGTCTCCATTATGAATGTAT
>BPLQ01014337.1:0-29812 GCA_021605075.1 Caerostris darwini
ATTTATGGTAAAGACCTGAACCCCGTAATTTTGATAGAATTTAATTTAATTTTGATATGCAACAGAAATTCTTGTTATACGCAAACGCAACGAGGAATGTACAAATTTTATCTTCAGAGATATAAACGTTTTCGTGATGTCCAAATCTTAATAGTGCGTAGCTTCTGGTTCTAACCTGGGAAGATTTTTCAATGTCATAAGAAATGTCTAGGTACTTTTTATATTCAATCACCCAATTCTCACGAATTAACATTCTTCCCAGTGCTTTCACGTGATCTTCTCCAGAATCGAGAAAGAATGGAACGTGGAATTCCATAGCATGCAATTTATGACCCCCTGACTGCACAGCTCTGGAAAGCTCGTGGAAAGTCCGAATCGGAGCAACTTTAGTTGGTTGAATTATACGAGAAAGTAAAGTGACAGAATAACTGAGTGAAATCAGCAAGGTAAACAAAAACCAAGCAGTCAACAAAATTTTACTCCTTAGTGAACAATTTCCAATAGTTGAGGATTGTCCAACAACGGTTCCGAGGAGTTTGAACAGATTATACCCCACAGAACCTTTAAATTTTGCAAATAAAATTGACATCACAATTAGCATGATGCATATGCCAATCCACGTTGTTGCGTCAAAAACTTGAAGCAGAGCAAAATTGGATTTAATATTTCCCGGTTTGGGCGTTATGAAAGTAAGATCTTCTTGCTTATAAGGCACACTGAAACCAATTGATTTACTATGTATTTCTTTTGTGGGCATATAAGCTAATGTCAGGTCAGCTTCACCCCTTTGAACCATACGGAGAATGCTGGTAAAGTTACCATCCGGCAATGGGTCATAGTGGAGCCTGTCTTGTGTAACGAGAATTTCGTATTGTATTCTTAAGGCTTCCAATACAATTTGCAAGAATTTGCCATCGGAACCTCCCAGTTGCACTTCTCCGTTTTTCATTCTATTAACATGCATCAATAGTTCAATCGGTTTAATAACTACAATTGTTTTTTGTTGCATTTTCTATTAGAGTGCTTTTAACACAGACAAATATGTTGATAAAGAGAAGAACTATAAAAAGGGCTTACTTCGTTCGCGTTATTTTTTGAGTTTCTTTTTTTACGAAACCACATGCACTAAATTAAAACTCATTTGATACATCTAAATAGAAACTGGGCATATACCAACAAATAAAATTTTAATGCATTGTTGTTAATTCCTTTTAAAATTTCATTGTAGAATACAAAATTGTTATTGGGCACAATAAAGACATATTTATCTTTAATATAAAAAATTGTAAAGCAAAATATCATGATATACCTTAAATTAGAGCCCAAATACTTACAAACAAATTCTAAAAATTAAAATTTTTATTGCTTATAGAAAAACGTTTTTTGTTTGGAACCAATGGGAACAGTATAAAGTACAATGATATTCTGTCTTTTTATGTAAGATTTTGTTACTGAATTAATTACTAGCTTATGTATATACACTTATATATAATTTCCTTATCCTTAGGTATGAAGGCATAATTTAACCATTTCGCATATTCACATTTCACATATTTCGTTGATTGTTTCGTCTATTTTTACTAATTCAAATAATTCTTCTTGCGAAATCCTTACATTAAGTATTGGATTCCTGGAGCTTACTGTGTTAATCTTTCAATCATCTTTTAATAGAAACCCAAATTTTTAAAACACTTTAATTACACACTTAATACACACTGAATAAACACTTCCTTCATTTAAAATAAGTCTTAACTTTTAATATAATAATTTTAGATAATATTTCTACAGTCGTTATTTAATTTAAGAAAATTAATTAAAAAAATTCTTTAGAAATCAATGATGTTATTTAATTGCAAACATATTTCAAAACGTTATATAATACAAACAAAATCATGTATATGGTAATCAACGATTTTAATATTAACTTGTTAAACGATATTTTTAATTCAGTTATCAATTTTGTAACGAATAACATTTTTTGGTTCCTCTTTCATGAAAGGCCGTTTCTAAGATAATTCATTTTGTGCACAAGCATACAGGTTTCTTTGTTCTTTGCTTGTAAGTGTCCTTAGTGGAGATTAAAATTCCACGAAATGAATGTGTAGATATTAATACGTATCTTATTTTAACAAAATATATTTACAGCATTGTGCAGAAGATTTATAAGTAATTTGTTCATCATTGCAGCTGACATAAATTTTGATAGTGCAGGTGATAATCATCCCAACTTTTCACCTGTTTTGAAATCATCTGTAGTGACAATTACTTGTTATATGATTGATCCTTTTTCACTACTCTACATACTGCGTCAAAGGCATATCACAGCATATTTTCACATAGTCTTTTAGTTATCTATTTTCATGCTTTGAAAACAGTTTGTCTTGTTCCATCTAACAGTGGCAATTTACATAATTTTTATGTATAAAGAAGATCACAATGCTTTGATTAGTCAACTATAGAGGAATCTTTCAGGTTTGGTTAGATTAGCAAATATATCAATATACGAAATAATCCAAAGTTACAATATGATTATAGATTTACGTATTAGAAATTTTAACTAATAAGTTCAGTTCTGGTTCATGATTAGGTCTTTGTAAGTGCAAATATCTGCAAATTCTGCAAATATCTGGAAGTAGCTGCTCACGGCAGAGGGATTCTGTGCGAATAAGGAAGATTATATGAGAACTGGTTTCTATAGAAGCTTCATAATGGTTTGTGAACAAAATAAAAGTAAGCAAATGTATGTTAAATAAGTAAAATAAATATGTTAAATAAGTTAATAAAAATAAATAAATGTTTTAGAAATAAGAACTTAAAAATTCAAAAATGTATATATATATATTTTAGTAAATTTTTAAATATTTTGATCATTAATAGATCCAAAACAACGGTCGTTAAGATAAAAACAAGCATTTTACACGTCTGAAAATTGTAACCAGCAAATGTATGAAATGATGGAAATTACATTAATTATACGAGTTTTATAATGCATGGTAAGATACATGTTAATGATATTTAGAATAATAAATAAAGGAAACTTCTGTTGCAGAACACCGAACACAATTCTTGGTGATAATTGTTCTAGGGACTTAAATGTAAGTTTATTACTGACAAAAAAGGGACTGATACTTCGAGTTTTTCCAAAATTTAAGTATATGCTCATGATGCAAGAAACTTGTACAATAGTTTTAAAATTTATCGTGATGTACATGTCAATGAAATTGTGAATAAATATTAAATGAAGAATTACTGTTGTTTAAAACATTACACATATTTGGGGACATCTCCTATAAAGGTTTATATATGGTAATTGATAAAGAATGAACTACAAACATAACCATTTTGCACAACAAAAACCACCATAATATTCGCCGTACTCAAATATATAACAAAAACTCTTAATATTCATAACACGTAACAGTTCTAAAGGCGTGTTCAAAATTACCTGTTCAAACTTTTGATATAATCAGAACATTAGCGCTGTTAAGTAATTTTTTTAAAAATGCGAGTGTTATTTAGGCATCATTTAAAAACAGGAACGTTATGCTCAGATGTAAAACAACTTGCTTTGTTTTTCATATTGTAAAAGCCTTGTTTGCAGACCACTTTTACAATATAAAAAGATTAATCATTATTTGAAACATTCAAAGAAAGGAAGACATAATTATAATAAAGGCAGAAATTAAAATATTAAAAATAGCACATTTATGATCTTTTACAATAAGAAAGAAATTTTACTAACGGCTGAAAGATATTTTTTATTCAATTATAGGAAGATATTTATTTCAGAAATATTTCATTTGACATAATTTCAAGTTTTTTAAAAAATGAAACGTTAAATATAGTTTTAAATTGTTTTATTACTTAATAAACAAACGATTTGTGTAGGTGTGAAACAGCCGCTAGCTTCTATCTTGAGTTGGAGTCCTTTGAAGTTATGAGATAATACATTGAAAAAGAAAGCAGGTAAAGACTAATAGGTGACTTGCCCATATATATATATATATTTCATATATATAAAGAATTAAAAGAAAGGGACATATAAAGTTTTGAAGTAATCTAAACGAAATGAGGAAGGTTTTTATTTATTCATTTTTTATTTATTATTCTATCATTTATATTAATTTATAAACATAAAAAAACAAATAAAAATAATTAAGAAGCAGAGTTGAAGAAAAGGGTTCGAGATAAATACAACTAAACAGAAAGAATTAATCTAAAAAATAAGATAGATATATTCAAAAATGAACTGTCGAAATTATGAGGAAGAATTAACTTTGGTTTTAAAATAATATTCTTGCGCAATATATGACAGATATTGCCTGTTTTAATTTAGGAGTTACAGAAATGAAATCGCAGAATAATTCAATTATATTCTGCGAACTCATGGCGAGTGAAGAAACAAATGTCGCACTAGTAAAGTAAATATTTCTTAATGATTTCCTTTTTTATTTCATTTATATTTATATATTTATTTATATTTCATTTTTAATTTCATGTATTTCTTTACAATGTTCGTTTAATATCATAAAATAGTGGGTCTAAATGTAATATGGGGATATATAATTTTATATGCGGCCCGTGGAGTTAGGATGCATTTCCAAAATGGCCCGCAAGATCATTTGGGTTGGCCACTCCTGATCTAGAAGATAAAAAAGAAAGCATCAAATTATTAACCTACTAGGAAGTGCAAAAATTAATCCCTTTTTAGTTTTCAGTAAAACATTGACAACTGCTCCCACCGTCTATTTATTTATTAGATATTACTGTTTTTCCAATTTCTATAACAATTGATTTCATTATTATACCTCCAGCTCTCTGATTTGTATAATCTCCTATGTAGTGTGTATAGTATTACATTGCTTTAATTTTTCTCCAATATCTTTGTTAACGTTTTTATATATCTTCATTTCATATTTAATCCTTTTTAACTTTTAAAATTTTGAAAATCTGTTTCCCCATTGTTCAACTTCTGTTCCTCCAAAAGTGAATTTTGCAAAATTTTTCCGACCCCATCTTGAGTCGATTAATTTCACCCACATCACTCCCAAACTGTATAGGGGCAACTCAGCTCTAGGCACAGTGACGTGGTGTGGTGTGGTGTAGTAGTATAACATTGACAGATAAATAAACATTTAATTCAAGTACATATTATTTCATTCTCAATTCGGAAGATAACTTCCGAATCTATTACAATCAACTGCAAAACTAAAACAATAAAACAAAGAATACTAAAGTAATATTTACTTTAAAAGAGTTTAATTTAAAAGTGATGAAACAGTGATAACTTTAAAAAATCACCTTTGTATTGAAAATGAGGACTTCATTAATAATGAAAATGTGTACCATCGTTGAGTATTTGCTTTATCTGAATTTTTTAGAATTATAATATTTGTTAATTAATTGTTAGTTTTAAATAATAAATAGAGATGTTTAGATAGAGATGTATGATAATTCAAATTTGCTTAAAAATTAGTTTTAAAATACTTAAATCACTCTTGTAACTGTGGAATGGAGACAGAAAGAAATCGTAATGTGTAGAATTCATGTTATGCAGATAGAAGATGAAATTAAAGTAGATTCTCTGAGTCATGAAAAAATAAATGTGAACATTTCTTGCAAACGAGATAAAGTTGTAACTATTCAAGAAGAACTCGCATTTATATTTGACACAAATAAATTAATATAAAGAAATCAAAATTATTATATTCATTGAATTAATATAGAAGTAACATAACTTATAAAAAAAAAGTTCGTTTAAATAATCTCTGAAAAATGAAAAATGAAATGATTTATTTATCTACAACAATCTTAAAAAAAATTAAAAATTAAAAAAGATTTATATAAATGATTATATTTTATTCAAACAAAAGTTTTTAAGCAGCATGTTTTCAGTGAAATTTGTAGATTTTAACTTTTTTTTTATTCTTTCTTTCGGTTTGTATTTATTTACTAGGAATAGTTGGGCCTGAATGGCCGAGTGGTTAGCGCTCTGGCGCTTGGTATCACAGGTTTCGAGTTCGAGTCCCGGCGGTGCCATAAAAGTTTGTAGTGGTTCGGAATCCACTTTAAGCCGTAAGTGCCGGTCTCATATGACTGTTGAACGATGGGCTTAGAGCTGACAACCCTACCCCGTACAAAGAAAAAACATCTCGCCTCTCGAAATCTATCAGTAGGTAGACGGACTTGGCCCACAACGGGCTGTTGCGCCAATGACGATGAGGGAATAGTTACAGCCAAAATCATTATAGGCTTTAGCAGATATTTATACTCATCGTGTAAAGTCGGCTAAAAAAGAAACAATCGTCAGATTTCATTTGTATGTCACTGGATTTGAATATGTGTGGAGCCCTGTATGAAATTAATTAATATTGTGGTATGATTGTTCATTTACATTATGACAGTAAAGGAGGTTGATGCGTGTCAAATCTTTCTTTATATTCAGATATATCGCTATAAGGACTTGCATGTGCTTTTTATCTACAGCAGAAGGACACTTTATAATTAGAGATGTCCTTACGCCAAAGTAGAAGTAAACATATCACAGATAAAAGTGCAACAAACGTTGCGATTAGGGATTGCAATATCGGACCAAAAGTTCAATACCGGTATTCTGTATTTTTTAGATCTTAAAACCGGGATACCGGTTTTAATACCTGTAGTAGAAATTTTAGAAAAAGAAGAAAATGCAGGTTTTTTTTTTTATTTGCCAATTTTATTAGACAATGTAAATATCACAAAAAAAATTTGTAACTTATAAATTATAACAGTATATAAAGAATCACAAAAAAAGTGTAAACATCACTATTCAGTTGTGGTACTATTAAAAACCGTTACTGTAGTTTATAACAGTTCTTCTTATAGTGTTAATCGATGTTGGTAGATATGTATGGAGTCCGCTTATACTTCATCCATTCTTTTTAATAACTCTTGAATTTTTTTTTACATTGTGTCACCATATTCTTTTCATCATATAAATAATGAAACCAAACCGAAGTATTATCAACTGATTTTTTTTATGTTCTTTAAAGTTATTCTTATTCATTATTATGACGTATTATTTACGAGTATATATATAATAAATCTGAAAAATATTTAGAACTCTAAAGTATGATATACAAATACAATGTGAATAACAAACTTACCAATTTAAAAAATATCGAAATATTACGCACTTTCTTCACAACTACAACCTTGCTTTTACAGATAAGAATTTCTAGTTTTCAGATAAGAATTCTGAACAAGAATTCTAAATTTCTAGTAAATACCGAAAAAACGGTATTTAAACTTGTGCATACCGGTATTACAAAATTGTACAAATGGCTCAAAATACCGGTATTCGGAATCCCGGTATACCGGTATTGCAATCCCTAGTTGCGATGATACAATCTGTGTGAAAGGCCTATTTACAGTTCTCCAACAATTCTCCAATTAAGTGTGGGAATCAACTTTAAAAAATAAGATTACTTTTGTAAGGAAATATGAATATTTCTATAACCTACATGTCTAATAATTAATTTAATTTAACTTTAAATTTCATAGCCCTATTATCGCCATCATCAATATTAAATAAAGACTTAAAAATTGCATGCATTTTCACTAATATTGAAACTGGGAATTTTATGGAATCTGCTTGCACATACTAGGAACCTGCATGTCTAATAATTAATTCAATTTAATTTAACAGTTAACAGCCCTATTAGGTCTAATCTTAAATGTGAAATAAGGATTCAAGAATTGTATGCATTTTTGGTATTATTGAAACTGGAAAGTTTAGTTGAAAGACGATTTCAAAATTCAACACGGTCTTATCACTAAGAAATTGGATTCTTTAAAAATATATATTATATGTAATTGCCGTTTTTTTTTTTTTTTTTTTTTTTTTTAAAGTCATATCATTATCTATTTGTAAAAGGTTCGGGAGATATCTTCCGAGCTCAGAACTGAACAAATTTCAGAAGGCTAGTCTATTATTTAGTGAGTTTTGGGCATGAAATATTTTGTAATTCGTTACGTAAAGTCTCCAGATGGCGCTGGTTTGTGTTTGTTCTGTCAGAAAATAATCTGAGTATTCTGATTGCTTTTTGTCCACTACAGTGGGAGAATATTCATTCGGATGATTACAGACAAAAAGTCACAGTTGCGAGATGATCGCCAACCTTAACTTTGTGATAGTGTTGTGTACAGGGTTTGGTACAGGGGACGATATTAAGCTGACATCCATGGCGATATACCTATAGATAGTCTTGCATCATGACAGAAGCAAGATACCTTCCATGTCCATGTTAAGCTGACACCCATGGCAATATACCTGTAGACACTTTCACACCATGACAGAAACTAGAAGCAGGGTTTCCATTTTCATCTCATTGAAAAAAAAAATTGGAATCGAGTAATTAATTTTGTATATCTGTATGGAGCTTTTTTTAGTATGTTTTGTCAGTTTTCTAAGTTTTAGCAAACGACCATTTTTATACAGGATTAATAAATAAAAGAGCTTCTAATTTGAAATAACTATTATAACTGACACAGGATGATGATGATTATGGTGAAGATTATTGGAGCTTACTGGCCCCGTCAGGACCTCATTTCCGGTGGTTTTGGTTATATTGAAACTGAAAAGTTTAGTTGAAAGGCGATTTCAAAATTCAACACGGTCTTATCACTAAGAAATTGGATTCTTTAAAAATATATATTATATGTAATTGCCATTTTTTTTGGGTTTTTTTACGCTTGTATTATTTATTTGTAAAAGGTTCGGGAAATATCTTCTGAGCTGAGAATTAAACAAAATTTAGAAGACTAGTCTCTTATTCAGTGAGTTTTGAGTATGAGTTCTTTTGTAATTCGTTACGTAAGGTCTCTAGATGGCGCTGGTTTGTGGCAACTGACCTACCGATTACGGAGTACCAACAGGGGGAAATACCCATTAAACCTCTTCATCTTAAATCATATATATGATTATAATTATAATTGGCAGCTTAATTAATGTTAGTAAAAATACCAGATAAAGTTTCAAAAATTCAGTTAAAGTGGTATATAAAAAAAAAGTAATAATAAATAAAAGTAAAATGCAAAATAAAAGAATTTAAAGTTAAGTTTAAATTCGGTCCAATTAGGGACCAGTTGTCGATGCCACTAAGCTATTGTAAAAGTGTAAACAAAAACTTAGAATAATGTAAACAATACTGAAAGGTTTGAAAAAAAGTCCTCGTGAATTATTTAGCAATCGTTGCTCAATGAGAACAAAGAGCCACCAGTGAGAATTGAACTCATGTCCCCTGGTTTACAAGATGGTGGCTCTCTGCTGGTTTGTGTTTGTTCTTCCAGAAAATAAGATGAGTATTCTGATTGCTTTTTGTCCACTACATTAGGAGAATATTCATTCGGATGATTACGGACAAAAGGTCACAGCTGCAAGATGATCGCCAACCTTAACTTTGTGGAAATGCTGTGTGGAAGGTTTGGTACAGGGGACGATGCGAAGCTGACATCCATGTCGATATACCTGTAGACACTTTCACACCATGGCAGAAGCAAGAAGCCATGTCCTTCACAACTGAAGAAAACAATTTGGAATCGATTAATTAATTTTGTATATCTATATGGAATTTTTTTAGTATGTTTTGTCATTTTTCTACGTTTAAGCAAACGACCATTTTTATATAGGATTAATAAATAAGAGAACTTCAAATTTGTGCGAATTACTATAATTTATAGAGGAAAGTTTTATAATCGTATTTGAATTTGAATTTATGTATTGTCTGCCTCTAATTTTACCTAAGGAGTTTTTTTTTTTTTTTTTTTTGCATATTAGGTTAATAATTCCTAAACTAACGTTAAAAAAAAAAATAAATGAATTTAAGATTTTAATGGAATTTATTTGATCCATACATTGAATGAAAGAACCGATTTCAAAGTTTTTCGTTACAGTTATAATCTGCCATTGAATTTACTTTTACAACAAGAACTATCCGCCATCCATTCACACTCTCGCCATAATGACAGAAGCGAGAATCTATGCATTTTCTCTCAATCCTATGTAAGAAAGCAAAATGGTTTCGAGTCATAAATTTTGTGAATCTGAATGGGATTTTTTTTTTTTTTTTTTTTTTGAATTTTAACTTATTTTTGTCAATGGGGTTCTTTTTATCGGAAGACCATTTTAATTTGGAATTAGTAAATAAAAGATCTTCTGAGGTGAAACTATCACAATTATTGATGGAGGAAGGATTTACAATCGTAGGGTAATTTGAGTTTAAATATTTTCTAATTTTTTCTGACTGAGCTTCATTACAAGTTTTGGTAATAACCCTTACAGTACATACAATACTTAGAAGCACAAAGCACTATCTGGGAATTTATCTGGTAGTATATCTGAGAAAAAAAAATCAATAATTTAGGCATTCTTTTTTATTGAAAAACTTTTAATTTCAAATGTAATGTGCCATCGAATTTACCATTTATTAGGAAGAACTATTCAACGCTGATTTCAGGACCATGGTGGCGAAGTGGCTAGTGCTCTGGCAATTAATGTCATGGACTTCAAGTTCTAATCTTGGCTGTGGAATAGATGATTGTTAGTAGTTCGGAATAGATTTTAAGAAGTATCGGTACCACGGTTTGCTCAGCTCACGGGTGCACAAATTGATCCTAGACCGACAAACGAAACCTATCTTCAGATGGTAAACGAACTTTGATTGACAAATAAGTATAGCAGTTAAAAATTAAGTATATAAAATTTTGATGTAAGTATTAACTAACTGAAACTACCCATATTTTTCAGCAAATTATTAATCAAAATATTTAAGGTTTTTTTTTCTCTGCGGTTATATTTTTGCACATTTCAGGTTAATTAGACCGGGAAAAACAGTTTAACATGGATTCCGAACCACTAACAAATATCCATGACACCATGGATTCAAAGCTAAAGCCAGGGTTACCATAGTCCTTTTTTACCTTTTTTTAGCTTGATGTCGAATTGTCTTACGTTCTGGGGCCAGAATGTAAGACAATTCGACATCAAGCTAAAAAAAGGTAAAATCATAATAAAATAAAAACTCTGCTGTAGCATATTTGTAGCCTGTACACATTTAACATGGGGAGTGTATGGATTCAACTACATTGGTGACGATCATTATAGTTACTGATTTTGGAAACGAGGCAATCCGCGGTCATAAACTTTCATTAAATGTCTGGCATCGATAATCTATTTTGTATTACGAGAGTTTCTCGGTTTTTTGACTCCATAAGAAACAAACGAACGCGTGGCGATTACTCCCAAATACCCCCCCGAGACAACGCCCGCCCATTATCACATGTCGTAGAGTAGTTTGTGGCATACACAGGGCCGGAGTTTCCTATAGGCTACCTAGGCTTCAGCCTAGGGCCTCAAGATCAAGAGGGCCTACATTCAAATTGTTAGCAAAATTAGAATTAAACTGTTCTAAAAACAGTGAACAATGAATCGAAAATAATGTGAAATTATGAAATAAATTTATCTGAATTGAATTTGCTTTAATCTTCAATGCATTGAATATATTTAATTTAATTGATAGAAAATAGGATAATTTCTATTGCATATTTTATTTTCTTGTGTGTTATGTTTGATTAGCTATTCTTACAAGTGCTATATAGGGTGCTAAAAATAAATGTCCAAATAAGTGTTCTCGACTTTTTTTTTATTATCCGTGCCACACTTTTCATAACGATTAGTACCAATCACAACATGTTTCATTTAACATATTGATATATATCACAGTAATGATGTATTTTATTATCTCTCACGTAATTTCAAACTTAAAAATGGGAGGTGATAGGGCCTCATAAGTGGAATAGCCTAGGGCCTCTTTTCATCTAAATCCGGCCCTGGGCATATATAAATAAAACAGGAGGTTCACCTTTGTTTAACGTCAAATAAATGAATAATAATGGGATATGATAACTAGCGTTCAAGTGATAACTAGCGTCACAGTTAAAAACTCAATGAATTGTCAGAATATCGCTGCCCTTTTGACTGCACTTAATTTACCTCTACGACGGCATTTATGTAGGAGTTTCAGTATTACCAGTATCACCACGATTCAGTGCAATGTGGTACTCATATTGTCATTATTTCTAGAAAATAAGGGTGAAATTGTATTATAACGTACAGTTCACACAATACATCTAGACACAAGAATGAATTTTTTATTGAACGAATCATTTTCAGTAGACAGAGATTCTGACACTTTAATTTCAAACCGATACACGAATGAAAGGAATGTAGAAACCCAATTTCTATCAGTCATGCTGTATGGGCTCAAAGACCTTAATGATATTGTTTGAATCGATATGGAGGCATTTGTTTTTAACTGACAGTAGTTGAATTAATATGGAAGCATTTATGGTTAAATGGGCAATGAATTTAAAAGGAAATTAAGGAGATAAAAATCAAACCATTTCATTTCCAAATCTCACGTAGTTGTCATAATGTTGGTTTACATGCTATTCCCTAAACTCAAAAGACCACTCCAGGGACACCGTTTTGTGTCGATGGAAGAGACTCAACGTCGTCAATATTTTGATTTAAAAGCTAACATTCAAAATTCATGCAATGATATGCAAAACTGATAGCAATCGTATTTATATTAAAAAATTTCTAATCTATACAAAAAGCGTTTTTCATCATATTATCTAGAGGTTAAAGCTGACAATTATTTTTATTTGGGATCTTAATTTTTATTATATTTTGCCTTAGCATGGTTATCAATAATAACGTTAGCTGAAACAGATAAACAAACAAAATTCTTGCTTTAGTTGTACAGATACTTTGAGTTTCTGGAATAAAAAATGCAAAATCAAATTTTCCAAAAAGTAATTCTTCTAATAAAAATTTTTATTATGCTTTCATATTTATGGCTAATAAGTTTTAGAAATATTATGCAAATTTGAATAACGATGTTAATAATACTTAAATTTTCTTCAATTTTACAATTTTCTGTTTCATATTCAAGATTTTTATTTGAAACTAAAAACTCGCAACATAACTTGTAATTCATTTTCTCATAAGCTTGCCTTTCTACAAATCCACCTATGTAAACTCAAACTGCTTCCTCACTTATATTTAAATTGGCATCGTCATGTGAATTAAATGTTTCATATAAAATAACCAGATTGTCAAATTGTCCAGAGAATTTATGTGATTTAAATGACTCTAGAGATATATTTGAATTCTCTCTTTTTTTTTCTGAATAGATGGGGGGGGAATAGGGGGGGAATAGGCATTACTATTATTAGGTATTTACTATTATTCTGCATTATGATGTGTGTGGGGGGGGGGTAGGCATTATTCCACAAAAATGCTATTTGGCTTACATACTTGAATTCTATTTACGCTCGTAGTTTCAAATTTAAAAAGAAAATTGAGCATCTGGAAGATAAAAGTAAGATATTTTAAGTATATTTATAAGTATTTTAAAGGCCGAGTTGTGAATTTTCGAATCTAAAATATTTCAGATGCATCAGAAAATGAATACGGGCAAACATTAATCTTTTACTCGTCTTTCCGTAGAAACTCAGGTTTTTTGAATATCTACAATAGTAAAGTCATTGTGAGTAAAATAAAAATTCCCGCAGGTTAACATTTAGTTGGACGAATCAATGCTATTTAAATGTTAAACTCAATTAGATGCACTTTTATCTAACATAATTTCGGCTATTTACATTAACTTCACAATATGTAGAAATTGTAAATTCAGTTACATATATGTATTTAAAATTGTAACAAATCATATTTTCAAGGTAATAAGCCAGTAACAAATAAAAAAATATTTAGGATTTTGTGGCATTGTATATAATGAAATAGAGAAATTATCATAATTATGCAAATTTCTATTTTAAATCTACATTTATAAATATAGATGTAAGGTATTATTTATTTACATCCATCTGTATGAAAAATAAAGTTTTGCGAAATATCTGAATGTGCAGTAAAAATTTCATTGCTTTAAAAATTTCTTATTTTTAATTGCCCTTTTACTTTTACTTTTAAATGTAGAGATTTTTTTTCTAAATTTCAGATATTTCGTTTTACAAAAATTTTTAAAAGCGGGTTTTTTTTTTTTTTTCTTAAAATTAATTTCCCTACTATAGTGAATTTTTTTATTTAATTATTTAAAAGTATTCATACACAGATATTCATACATACATACATAGATATTCATACATACATACACACATACATACATACATACACATACATACATACACACACACAGCACACATATATATATACACATACACACGCATTATGTATATAAACTTTATTTAGTAAAGACAGTTGATAATAAGCATGTAATGGAGATTTTCCTATCTGGACATATTTTCAGTAACTTGTAGGTGCAATTTGTATAAATTAGAAACACACGAATTTGGATAAATTAACAACCGAATTTAATTATTTTTTTCTGAAATGAAGATTACTGATACCAGAAAAAATCCTACACAAACACTGTGTCCTTTTAAACAAAGATCAAAACTGATCAAAAATATTTTTAACTAAATATTTATTATTTGGCATATTTTTTATAAAAGCAGTGAATAATATCAAATAACATTACATTTTAAAAGTACATATCACTATGAGAAGAAATGCACAGTTAAATTAAGATTCAATAAAAACATTATTTCCAACAAGAGAAAAATATTTTATAATTTGGGGTAAAAAAGTACAATAAAAACATGTTCAATAAAAATATTATTTCCAACAAGAGAAAAAATATTTTATAATTTGGGGTAAAAAAGTGCATTTTAATCTAAAAAATAGGATGTATTTTTAAAATATTGTCCCACAGCGAAGTAATTATGTATAACATCTCGTTGCAATTCTTTTATCACGTCCGAAAAATCTGTATATACACCTACACTGAAATGACTTGACTTGATGTATGCTTTGGTGAGATTTACAGCGTGTTCCAGGAATATCCTAAATCCCTCCCTAGAAAGCATGCAGTCTCTCACAAATACTTTATCTAGGTGATTAAAAGCCAGGGGATTTCTGTTGAGTATTTCTTGTAATCT
Organism: Caerostris darwini; assembly: GCA_021605075.1. Classification (NCBI taxonomy): domain Eukaryota; kingdom Metazoa; phylum Arthropoda; class Arachnida; order Araneae; family Araneidae; genus Caerostris; species Caerostris darwini. The sequence continues at coordinate 15,061 of BPLQ01014337.1, forward strand.
CTGGTCGTCAAAAACAGCGGCATTATAAAACTGCAGTTCCTTCAAATTCCTCACATTTTGAAAGACATAAAGCAGTGAGTTTGCGTTGATTAATCTTATTTCCAGTCTTTTTAGGTTTTTAAAATTGTAGGAAGATTCAATGGAATCACAGATGGTTGCATTGCCAATAATTTTGAGGTATTCAAGATTGAAGCAATACTTAGAAATGGCATTTACAGGTATCTCTTTAAATGATGTAATACAGAGATGCCTCAGCTGTTGACCTATACAACTCAAGAACGAAAAGTTCCCCTGATATGTCGAATCTATATCAAATTTCATTTTCAAAGATCTCAGGTGTTTCAGCCTTTTCAGATACTCAAAGCAATCTTCGGAAAGCACTAAAATTTCCAGTTCCTCTACAAATGGAAATAAAAGTACGGAACTTATGATCCTTTGAAGAAACGAAAGTTTTAATGCGGTTACATCCTCGAAGGAACCTATACCGATTGTCCAGGAGCATTTCCGTAAACCATATCGAGGATGTCTGCCTCGTGCATTATTCGCCACGATGTGATGTGCGGCGCGAGATGAATCAGTAAATCTTAAAGATGTCAACTTGTCATGATTATTCAGCAATTTGACTACTTTTAGAAAATTCGAACTTTTTCTTGTGTACTTAAATATGTCGAATTCCTCTAGATCTTCCAAGTGGGACAGCGTGTCAGCCGCTTCGCTTAGAAAGTCGGATTCTTCTGTAATAAAGAACATAGGAATTATTTTCACTTTTTCAGCCTCTTGCAATTCTTCAATGCTCGCGGGTTAAAGAGTGTTCGTACAGAGAGGCTCTCCAATAGAGGGAGCTTCTGCAGCAACTTTTCTAACCATTCGCTTTCATCATTTTCGAAATTTGGGTCCAGTTCTAATACCTTGATGTTTATGCAACCCTTTTCTGTTAGCATTTGGGAAGAACAATACATATATCTGTAAAAAACACAGGAAAACAGAGCTTGAGCTTTCGCAACTTTCCACTGCTTAACAACATTCGAAAGTAAGAGAATTTCCTGATTTTTTGAGATGTCCCGCAAACTTCGACTAAAAGTTCTACGATTCTAGGCGGCAGTCGAGAGAAAGGATTCTCTTTCTCTTCACTCCAATGCTCCACTTTTATCAGTTCGATAATTCGATCAAGGCAGGTTTCGTAAAGCGAAATTGGAGGCATTTTTTAAATGTAATCTTTACAGCCTGAAATGAAAAAAAGTCAACATTTCTCTCTCTCAAGATAAACACTAAAATGATCAATTCTTAGAGGAAACATTAGAACTATTATAAAGCAGGTAATATAAAATGAGAGAAATTTCTTAAATAAGATCATAAAACAAATTATTATTAGAATATATCACAAAAGCGACGTAAATATAAAATGTGTTTTAAATTTTGAATAAATTGAAAAACGTTTACTATAGTATGTCGATCGAGGGCAGCCACCTGAAGTAAGCTAAAAGGTCCGCTGTATTCTGGACAAATCGAACCACTTTTACGCTTACACTTTTTTTTTACTAACAAGGTAAAAATCAACACTTGACTTCAATCCGCAATTCTGTGAAAACGGAAAATACTTTTTTTAGCTATAGTGTGGCACCAACGTTTTATCGCACTCGCCAGCTCAAACCTAACTTTGTTCTTCTAGAAGAGAGACAACAATTTAACAGATGATGAAAGCATTTTACGGCAAATAGATGAAATAACAGTGCTCCCTATAATTAAATCACATGTGTGGCCGTATATAATGTACAAATGTAGAAGAAAAGTATTTGACAGCTATATATTTATAAAACTTTGTACTCTCTATTGATATAAATGTAAATAAAACGAAATATTTTGAAAGTTATCTTATACATTATTTATTTACTGACAAATGAAAGTTGCTAATATGAGAAGATGTAATATTCCTCAGCTGTTTATCTACACCAATTAAAAATTAGAAGTATTTGGTTAGTGCCGAAAATATATTAATTTCAATTTTCAAACATCTGAGGTTTGTTAGGGGTTTAAGATGCTGAAAATCAACTTCGTGAAGCATAGCAACATAAACAATAACGGTAAATAGGCAAAATAAACAAACGACTTTCAAGTATTAAGTAATAATATAAAAAAGAAGTAACTCTTAATTAGTATGCAGGTATGGAATTGTCAGAGAATCTATCGCCAAATAAATGTTTTTCTCCTTGCACACGATCAATAATTCCAACTGAATCCATATTTTTTAAGGCAGCCCAATTACGTGGAAAATTACATACACTGTTTAAGTGATCTATTCTATCTACTCTTCTTCAATGTTAGAGTGGTCTCAGAAACTTTTTGCATTCTTTTAACTACATTCAAGTGAACTAGAAGAGTGATGCCCTATATGGAATCTCAGAGATGCTCGGTACAACAAGTCTTGGTTTGGAGGCGTATAGGGGATGCCCTGGTCAAAGTCAGTGCTGGAAGAGGCCGGGTTTTTTTTACATTTGCGGAAGTCTGTAGACTACCGAAAAAACGTGTAGAAACGCAAAATATTCTATTCTGAAATCACTCGATCAGTACTATATTGACAATAATATTGAAATTCCTGAACAACTTCGGTGCAGGAAATGATTGAATACCAACCCGAGCGGAGGTCAACAAACATATCTGTACTTTTTTTCGCCATAACCGCTTTTTTTTTTTTTTTTTTTTTTTTTACCATTGTTTATGAACAACCCAAACCATTACCTAATTATTAGACGATTCAGTTTTTTTTTAAATTTTTAATTCAATTTTTGCCTTGCGGGCAGGACATGTAATCAATTACACTTGTCATATAAATTTGACGGTCATTTCCTCAGTTGCAAAGATCAATTACTGAAATGATTATGATACTCGAAATAACAGCAAAGTTAACCAAAGAGGAATGCATTCTAGTAATTAAAAATATAAATATTATTTATTATAATATGTGTTATATTAAGGATTACAGGAAATAATTAGTAATGCATAATCTAGCAGATGTTAAAACATAATCTCATTTAGCTTACACAATTTCCACTAACAAATTAAATAAACAAATTAAAAAACAGTTTAAATAGATTGTATCATTTATATATAATATGCATTTTATTGTTGGTTATGTTTTATATCACAGCAAGAATTAAGAAAAAAATTTTTATTTGAGGGGATTAGGAATAACTAACAAATTACTTTGACAAATTGAACAGTTGAAAGATTATACAAATAAAAAAATTGCAATATTCTTTAGGGTGACTTTTGCAATGCTGATTTAATGTGGTAGGAGGAGAACAATTTAACTTGAGTTAAAACGCTATACTTGAGTAAATAGCACACTATTTTGTAAACTACCGATACGTTTTTGGAATTTCGAAAAAACTAAGAACAAAATGCAAAAAGCGAACATCAAGATAAATTAAAAAAGGAAATTCAGACATGTTGCAGACATTATGATTACAAGAATTAAGAACGGTAGAATAAAATTTTTTTTTTTACTTAAAAAAGTCAAAGAAACTATTAAATAAAAACAGTGATATAAATAATGTAATGCCTACACACCTTAAAAGTTCGAGAATTTTGCAGATTAAAATTAAAATAAGTGGAAGACTGTAAATGTGGAACACAACAATTGATAAAAATAAAAAATCTATTAACCGTATATCTTACCATATACAATCTTGTTGCCAGATGAAGCGTATTAAACCTACCAAATAAGGTTCAAAAGCTCTTTCCTTGGGTTTCTTGGTTCTTTACGGTTCGAGTGTGTCAAAACTTGCTTTCTATTATCTTGCAGTGGTTAAGGAGAGGTTCAAAACGACCTTTCTGCAACCCATTTTTCCCTTTTATAATCTAAGTTATCCCTCAAAATTTACGCCTGCTGTGCTGCTTTGAAAACAGGACATGCGGCTGCGAGGTGGTAGGTTCAATCCTGACCTGCTCCTTTAGTCATCATTGACTAGGACCTACAGCTTAAGGTGGATTCCAAACCAATAACAAACATCCATGCCACGCCAGTATTTGAGCCTGAAGCCTATGGAACCCCTGGCCAGAGCGCTAGTCAATTAGCCACCGCAAGTAATTGGACTGAGGAATGCTGATTAAATAACTGGATTCGTAAAGACGCTACAAAGTGGAGTTGCTGAATTGTGCCTTTTTTTCTCTGCGATGAAGACCACTCAGACAGACTTGTTCAAAGAATTTTTTTACCACAAATATCTATTGTTAATTTTATTTTTTATTATTGTTATTAAAAAGATAAAAATAAGGTTCAAATAAATATTAAGATTATTATAAAATATATAAATAAATAAGTTTTTATAAGGAAAAGTTTTAAATTAAAACACATTACGAAATAATAAAAATTCTAGACAAATAAATATGTCTGTAAAAATTTAATATAAATAATAAATTTTTATCGAGTTTACACGACATATTTAAAAAAAAAATATATTTAGATATAATAAATAAAGTAGCTAAGTGCTCAAGCGGTTTTATTTAGATTTTAAGTTTTTTTAAGTTTTAATAATATTAATATTCGATTGATCAACTTTTAACAAAATAGAGAAATTACTTCTAGTAAAATAAGACGACCTGGTGGCCAATAGGCTAGTGCGCTCGTCTTTGGTATTACAAGATTTAGGTTTCAATAATTGCAACGGCACGAATGTTTGTTAGTAGTTCGGAATTCACGTTAAACTCTAATTAGCCTAAAGTGGGGATGAATGGCCGAGTGGCTAGCGCTCTGGCGCTCGGTACCACAGGTTTCGGGCTCGAGTCCCGGCGGTGCCATGGATGTTTGTAGTGGTTCGGAATCCACTTTAAATCGTAGGTCCCGGTCTAACACGATCGTAGAGCGTTGTGAAGAGTGACATATTAAAAATAAGGAAAAACTAACTGTTTATATATATAGTGATTAGGGGATTATAGTCCTTGTTGCTTCACATCCCCATATACCACCACTTCATCATCATAGCCATCATCAGTGTATCAAACCAAAAAATTACAAGATGTTCATATGCAACATAAAGAGAGAGAAAAAAAAGTCTTCCCACAAAAAATACGGATTTTCAAGTCTTAAATCATCCAAAAATTGGCTGGAGCGCAGGCCTTTGGAAGCATAGCCTTCACAGTGACATGGAGAATCCCTATTAAATAGGTCCCAGTCTAATGAGTCTAAAGTGTGCGTATAATGACCCAAACCTTGTAGAGAAAAAAATTACAAAGATGTTCGTTGGCAAGGCAAATAAATTCTTTCCAGGAATTGTGGGGGCAATGAACAAATAAAAAACCCAGTCTTCCCACAAAAATACGGATTTTCAAGTCTTAAATCATCCAGACTCCCGACATGCTTCCGGTGTAAAAGATCTTTATTTGCTTTCTCTAAGGACAGAGCGACATGATGGCCAATTGGCTGGCTTCACACAGGCTTTGGTGCCAAACGCCGGAGCGCTAGCCAAATGTCGACGGACTGAGACCAATTGAGACCAGCGAGATTGTTCACTCGTCGAACTCTGACTTGTCTTGTTAGCCTCGTACCAACACCCCATGCTCATTAGAAAACTAGGTATTTAATTTCCTTTTGCATTAGATGGAGGGGGTATGCATTATTCCATAAAATTGTCTGTTGGCTTACATACTCCAGTTCTATTTACGCTCGTAGTTTAAATTTAAAAAGAAAAATGTGCATCTGGAAGAGAAGAGCAAGATATTTGAAGTATGTTTATGTACCATGTTATGTTTATGTCCAGTTATGTACCATGCTGAATATACCGGTTCTCGTTAGATCACCGAAGTCAAGCATCATTGGGGGCGGTCAGTACTTGGGAGGGTGACCACCTGGGAACACCGCGTGCCGTTGGCAAATTTGGGACCTGAATGGCCGAGTGTCTAGCGCTCTGGCGCTCGGTGCCACAGGTTTCGGGTTCGAATCCCGGCAGTGCCATGGATGTTTGTAGTGGTTCGGAATCCACTTTAAGCCGTAGGTCCCGGTCTCCTATGACTGTAAGAGCGTCACGGAGCCAAAGTCAGGCTTCTACCTACGGGTGCTCCATCACAACAGAAGCTGCTTCCTTCCCCTTCAATCATGAGTACATATGGGCTCGTGGGCTTGGCCAGCCAAGTGGGATAAGAAACAACAACAACATGTTTAGAAGTATTTTAACGTCCAAGTTGTGAATTTCGGAAATTTTTGTTCTCCAGAAAATAATTACAGGCAAACATTAATCTTTTCCTCTCGTAGCAATTCACAGTTTCCGAATATCTACAATAGTTAAGTTGTTGTGAGTAAAATAGAAATTCCCGTAGGTTAATACTGAATCGGACGAATCAATGATATTTAAATCGATTAAATATCATTGACTACATATCATTGATTACATATCATTTTATCAAATGTTAGACTCGATTAGATGCCCTTTTTTTCGAACATAATTTCGGCTATTCACATTAACTTCACAATAGGTAGAAATGGTAAATTCAACTACGCATATATTTTTTAAATTGTAACAAATCATATTTTCAAGGTATTAAGATAGTAATAAATAAAACAAAATTTAGGATTTTGTGGCATTGTATAAAATGAAAAAGATAAATTAACATAATTCTGCAAATTTCTATTTTAAATGTACATTTATAAATATAAATGCAAGGTATTATTTATTTACGTCCATCTGTATGAAAAAAAAAAAAAAAAACCTTTTTCCGAAATACTTGAATGTATAGTAGAAATATCATCGCTTTAAAAATTTATTCTATTTAATTGTCCTTTTACTCCTCAATCCCAATGTGCCGCATTACATTTAAAGAGATTTTTTTTCCAGAATTTGAAATTTTTCGTTGTACAAAAATTTTAAAAAGCATTATTTTTTTATTTCTGAAAATTAATTTCCTCCTATAGTAAATCTTTTTATTTAATTATCATTTAAAATGGAATCAAAAGCAAAGCACTAGTCAAAATTTTAGAAATCATACTTTTGTTTAAGCATATAAACTATGCTTGTAAATTTTCTAATAGAGATAAAAATATTTATATCATAAAAAAATGTATATATTTCCATTAAAATTTAAATAATAATGAAGTAATAAATTATTTTTTTTATTATTTTTGCCCAATTTATTTTAGGGCTATACTAATTAAATAAAAATCCATCTTCTAAATGAATATTTGGTTGATTTAAAAATTATTATGGTGATTTATGTATATGTACATTTAACACACACACACATTATATATATAAAAAAAAATTTATTTAGTAAAGCCCGTTGATAGTACATGAAGATATTCCTATTAAGACATATTTTCAGTAACTTGTATGTGAAATTCGTATAAATTGAAAACACACGAATTTGAAAAATTACCGGAAAAAAATCGTACACAAACACAGTGTCTTTTTAAACAAACATCAAAATTGTAACCAATTATTTTAACTTAATATTTTTAATTTGTATAATTTTAATAAAAACAGTGAATAACAATACATTTAAAAAGTGCACATTAATTTAAGAAAATGCACAGTTAAAAATTCAATAAAAATGTTTCCTACAATAAAAAAAAGTTTTATAGTTCGCTATGGAAAAAGGGCATTTTAATATGAAAAATAAGATGTATTATCAAAATAGTGTGCCACCGCGAAGTAATCATGTACAACATCTCGTTGCAATTCTTCTATCACGTCCGAAAAAACTATCCCTGCACCTTCATTGAAATGACTTGAATTGATGTATGCTGTGGTGAGATTTACAGCGTGTTCCAGGAATATCTTCAATCCCTCCCTAGAAAGCATGCAGTCTCTCACAAATACTTTATCTAGGTGATTAAAAGCCAGGGGATTTCTGTTGAGTATTTCTTGTAATCTCTGGTCGTCAAAAACAGCGGCATCATGAAACTGCAGTTCCTTCAAGTTCCTCACATTTTGAAAGACATACAGAAGTGAGTTTGCATCGATTCTGAATATTTCCAATCTTTTTAGCATTCTAAAATTGTAGGAAGATTCAATGGAATCACAGATGGTTGCACTGCATTCGAGGTATTCAAGATTGAAGCAATACCTAGAAATGGCATTTACAGGTATCTCTTTAAATGATATAATACAGAGATGCCTCAGCTGTTCACCTATACCACTCAAGAAAGAAAAGTCCAACTGATATGTCGAATGTCTATTAAAATACATTTTCAAAGATCTCAGGTGTTTTTAACAACTCATAGATAATCAAATCATAACCCTTTAAATCTGAAAAAGTTTGTATATTTTGAAAAAGTTCAAATTAAAAGAGATGAAACAAAATTAAAATTCCAAAATCACCTTAAAGTCTGAAAATAATGAATTAATTTCAGTAAAAATTATTTCCATCCTTGAGTATTTGTTTTATTTAATTTTTAGTATTATAAAATTAGATAAATATTTATCAAATCAAAATTATTATTAGTAATAAGAAATTGCATAGAAGTTTAAATTTCCTTACAAAATTAGATTTAAATCCTCTTAATTTACGCTTGTCCACAGATTCTCATAGCATTGTTTGATGTGTCTAAATGACTGTTGTCCCACTACCTAGTCCGTTATTTATTCTTTCTCTCTTAATATTACAACTTTCATGATCTTTTAGTTAGAGTTATCAATATTTATTTGAGAAAATATATAAAAAATGTTACGCGTTTACATTCGGTTTACAGAAAAAAAACTTCGGCATCAGGAAAAGGTGGAAGGCTTTAGCAGTAGACAAAGAACGCATGGACAAAATATTCATACATACCAAACATGAAAAAATAATGTCAGGTGTAATCGTCCAATAAATCAGTAAAAACCATAAAAAAATTACAGTTTGCTTTAAATAGATTTAAAATTTTTCCGTGTGGGTGCAAGCTAGAATAGCCCAACTGTAACCCATGCCTGTCGTAAAAGGCGTCTAAAATGGATACGCAGTGCCCAGTGTTATAGCCGGTTGGGGTAAAGTCAGATTTCTTCTTTTGGGTACCCCCCCCATGTCTTTGTCCCTTAAGGTCAAGGACAAAAAGAGGTGTATTTTTTATAATTTATCGTGACTTGTCAACAGGTTCATGGACTTGGTTTAGATGTTGCTGTCGGCACAAGTGGGATAAGAAACAATAACAGAGAACAACAGATTTAAAATTAAATACACACTCTCGGGATATTATTAATTCCTCAACATACCGAAAGACCTCCCTTGGAGAGTCGCTGTTGCCACCTTCCGAATGGCTACTGACCAGAGCATCTTAGCCGCTGATTCGCCAACCTGCCTACTTGGCTCCGAAAATTTTATGCAATTTATTTCCATCCTGTCTTTAGATTATTGGTTCACACATAATCGATGCAATATGAAAGCAAACAAATAACTTTAACCTAACGCATTGTTTTTACAAGCAGGATTTAAAGAATTCTACGATAAAATACAATTTTTTTTATATTAATTGATTATCAATAAAATCTTACACTACTGCCTGGCCGCGATGGCCGGACGACGTCACGATTGGTCATGTCACGTGGTACAAACACCGCGCAATGCATTACTGGGTAACCCGCTGATTTTGAACTAACCCAGGCTTCTGGGTTAGTTCATAGATACAACATGCATACAAACAAACAAACGTACAGGTGAAACTAATGAAAGCGTATTAAAAATGTATTTTTTCCTAGGTTCGGTTGGGTTTTTTTCAATATTGCGTACCAACTGACTGATGGCGCCATCTGTTGAGAGCCAGTCAACTATAACTTGAAGAATTTATTTTGTATGTTGCATTAATGTAATGTATTAATGTTCAGCTGTTATTTTTAATTTTCTTTGCTATTTTGCTAATTTTAATCTCAATTCTTTTGTTTTATTATATTTTATCTTAAAATTTTAATTTTAACTTTAACCTTTTTTTTTTGGGCATCGACAACGGACTCTTAATTGTACCGATAGCTTAGCTTTTTCTGTCTCTTGCTATAATTGTTCTCAAGCAAGAGATGTTTTTCCTAAATTTTTAATATTTTATTTTATTTATTACTATTCATTAATTTAAGCAACTTCATTTAATGCAAATTTTTTAACTAACTTAAGATGTGGAGGTTTGTGGTTCTTAAAACCACCTCGGAACTTCGTAAGCAAATATCATGGTCAAGTTTCTTTCAATTGTAAAAGTTCGTGAGACAACTTTCGAGGTGAGAATAGAACAAAATTTACAAGGTAAATATCCAGTGACACCAAGGAGCCTAAATGGCCGAGTGGCTGGCGCTCGGTACCACAATTGCTGTATATGAGAAACTAAATTATTTCTTAAAATAATAATAAGATGTTTAACTGTCATATTTACTTAAAATTGCAAAGGCAGCAATACATAACACACACGGCACAATTAAATAAGAAATATTTACAAATTCATCTTAAAAGCAAGTTCTATTACGGATATTTTTACCCTTGCTACTGCCTGGAACTCTTCACTCGACTGTCCACTTCCCTTTTTCTCTCTCTCTCCAATACTCGGTTCCAAGGTCGAACGGAGAGAAACAGATAAGAAAAACGTACAAAGACCAAAGTCTAACATAAGGTTCAACCCGTCCTTTGAAGATCTGTCAACCTTAAACTTTTCACCATTGACCATTTAATTGGTTTCGGGAAGGAATGGCGAATTCTTACTAAGATGAAATGCTACAGACTAACCACTGTTTCTTATAAAAACAGAACAGAAAAAAGTAGTAGTAGTAAAACATTGACCGACAAATAATTAACAATAAATTTCGTTCTCAATTCGGAAGATGACTTCCGAATCTATTACAATCAACTGCAAAACTTAACAATAAAACAACGACGATTTGCCAGATTGACGGAGAACCCTGGTTGCTTAGCAACCTCTATCTCCTGCTTTGTGAGCAATAAAACAAAGAATACTGAAGTAATATTCACTTTAAAAGAGTTTAATTTAAAAGTGATGAAACAGTAATAAATGTAAAATAACCTTTGTATTGAAAATTAAAATTTCATTATTAATAAAAATGTGTACCATCTTTGAGTATTTGCTTTATTTAAATTTGCTTTTTTTTAAATAAAATGAGTTAATTAATTGTTAATTTTAAATAATAAATAGAGATGTTTAGATAGAGATGTATGATAATTCAAATTTGCTTAAAAAATTAGTTTTAAAATACTTACGTTACGCTTATATCTGTGGAATGGAGATGAAAAGAAATCGTAATGTGCAGAATTTATTTTTTGTAGATAGAAGAAAAAATTAAAGTAGAACCACCGAATTTACCATTTAATTTTAGGAATTATTCAAGATAGATTTCAGGACCATGGTGGACAAGTGGCCATGAGTGGACAAATGATTATAGTAGTTAAATTTCAAGCATTCAAATTTAATGCAAGTGGTAACTAACTGAAACTATCCATATTTTTTAGCAAAATATTAATCATAATACTTAAGTTTGGTTTTTTTCTCTGGTGTTATTTTTTCTGAAACACTCTGGGTAAATTTGATAGAGAAATACCGTTTAAAGTAGATTCCGAACCACTAACAAATATCCACGACACCGTAAGTATTAGAACTTGAGCCCGTGGTACCATGACCAGAACGCTAGAAAATTGGCCATCCAGCTACAAAAGCTAAAATCTTAATAAAATAAAAACTCTGCTAATACATGTTCCTGGCCTGTACACATTTGGTATACATTTAACTGCATTTGTGATTACCGTTACAGTTACTGATTTTCGAAACGAGGCAATCCGTGGTCATAAACTTTTATAAAATATTTGTCATATATTCATTTTTAAATTATTAGAGTTTCCCGGTTTTTTGACTCCATACAAAACAAACGAACGCGTGGCGCTTACTGCCAAATTCACCCCGCAAGACAATGCACACCCATCATCACATGTCGTAGAGCAGTTTTTGGCATACATAAATAAAACAGGAGGCCCACCTTTGTTTAACGTCAAATAAACGAATAATATTGGGGTATGATAACTAGCGTTCAAGTGATAACTAGTGTCACAGTTAAAAATTCATTAAATTGTGGGAATATCGCTGCCCTTTTGACTGCACCTAATTACCTCTACGATGGCATTTATGTAGGAGTTTCAGTATTAAAAGTATAACTATGATTTAGGGCATTGGGGTACTTGGTTTGTCATTATTTCTAGAAAATAAGGGTGCTGCTGTCCCAAATTCCCTAAACCCCGAATTCCCCCACAAAATCCCACTAACTTCCGTAATATCACCCCTCCCGACAAGTCTACTCTAACATCTCCTTCGCCAATACTGTAGCAAGTAACATCACCCCTCAAAACACTTCCGCTCAAATTCCTAACCAAAACACTCCATTTCCTTCTCCTAATAATAATACTGAAATCTATCAACTACTTTTCATTCTTAAAGAATTCGCTCAACTCTTCTCCTCAGACGGCATCCAAACCATGTTCAATAACCTTCCAGCTGCCACCACCAAAGAAAGATAATTTCATTGTCCTTCTGCATGGATTTTCTTCTTTCCTCAACAAATCTACTTAATGTCTGCTCCCTTCACTGGACAGTTACTCGTTCATTTTATTTCTCTTTCATGTATTTTAATTAATTTCACCCCTTATTATTAAAATATATTAATAATAATAAATAAATAAAACAAAAAAAACACCTCACTCTATTAAACTTTCTTTTAGTATTTGGGCAAGATTTCTTTTAGTCTTTACCGCTTTCTTTCCCCAGCAATGCTCTTTCATCTTTCCAATGGACAATCCAAGATAGAAGCTAAAGGCTGTTGCGCAGCCACGGAGTTTCAACAAAACTCAAATCCTCAAAATAAGGGTGAAATTCATATTATTTCGTACAGTCCACACAATCCATCTAGACACAAGAATCAATTTTTTATTGAATGAATCATTTTCAGTGGACAGAGCAATTTTGACACTTTAATTTCAAACAGAAACCCAATTCTCTATCAGTCAGTCATTGTTTGCGATATGTTTGGATTTGTTTTTAAATGACAAAAGACCTTTGTGGTTAAATGAGCAATGAATTTAAAAACAAATTGTTTGAATTTCACCAAATTTTAGTTGTCCATTTGGAAGCTATTCCCTAAACTCAAAAGACCACTCCAGGTGCACCATTTTATGTCATTTGAAGAGTGAATCGGCGTGCAGCATGCACTGAAGATTGGAAAAAAAGGTGGTTTAAGTGCATTATGTCCGGAGTGGATTATTTGAAGGTGAAGAAATAAATTTGGAAGAAAAAAAGTAGTAAGACTATACATGCGCTAGTAAGGACATAAATTATCTTCTGTTATCCCTTTATGTTATGATGACAAACAATACAAACAAGCACTTTTTTCTTAATCTCAGTTCAGAAATAACTTCCGAACTTATAAAAGACGTTAAAAAATCTTAGATAATGAAATCATAACTCTAACAATCTACACAGTTATGTATATATTGAAAAACTTCAATTTAAAAGTGATGAAACAAAATTAAAATTCCAAAATCACCTTAAAATCTGAAAATAATGAATTAACTTCAGTAAAAATTTATTTCCATCCTTGAGTATTTGTTTTATTTAATATTTAGTATTATAAAATTAGATGATTATTTATCGAATCAAAATTATTATTAGTGATAAGAAATTGCAATGAAGTTTACATTTTCTTTCAAAATTAGATTTAAATCCTCTTAATTTATGCTTGTCCACAGATTCTCATAGCATTGTTAGATGTGTCTAAGTGACTGGTGTCTCACTACTAAGTCTGTATCATTTTATTAATTATTTCCCACCTAATATTACAACTTTCATGATCTTTTAGGTAGAGCTCTCAATAACGATTTGAGAAAATACATAAAAAATGTTGCACATTTAGATTCGGCTTATAGAAAAGAATTTTGGCATCAGGTAAAGGCGGAAGGCTTTAGCAGCAGACAAAGAACGCATAGACAAAAAATGCATACATACAAAACATGAAAAAATAACGTCAGGAGTAATGAATCACTAAAAGCCATAAAAAAATTACAGTTTGCAGTAAATTGATTTAAATTTTTCCCTTGTGGGTCCGTGTAAGAATAGCCCCTCTGTAGCCCATTCATGTCGTAAAAGGCGACTGAAATGGATACGCAGACTGACTTTACAATCTGCAAATCTGACTTTACCCCTCCCTGTTATTACACCAGATAGGGGTAAATTCAGATTTTCCCTTTTGGGTACTCCCATGTCTTTGTCCCGCAAGGTCAAGGACAAAAAGAAGGTGCATTTTTTACAATTTATCGGGACTTCTCAACAGGTTCATGGACTTGGTTTAGATGCTGCTAAGAAACTAAATGGTCAGATGTGAGATAAGAAACATTAACAGAGAACAATAGATTTACAATTAAATACAGGATATTATTAATTATAATAATATCCTGCATCTTCAGGATACTATTAATGCCTCAACATACCAAAAAATATCCTATACAAATATTGTGGCTTTTTAAACAAAAACAAAAGCTGATCAAAAATATTTTTAACTAAATATTTTTTACTTGGCATATTTGTAATAAAAACAGTGAATAATGTCAAATAACATTACACGTAAAAAGTACATATAACTATGAGAAGAAAATGCACAGTTAAAAATTCAATAAAAATGTTTCCAACAATAAAAAAAAAAAGTTTTATAGTTCGCTTGGAAAAAAGGGCATTTTAATATGAAAAATAAGATGTATTATCAAAATAGTGTTCCACAACGAAGTAATCATGTATAACATCTCGTTGCAATTCTTCTAT
>BPLQ01014339.1:0-81856 GCA_021605075.1 Caerostris darwini
GGCTTAACCCCCATGCAATCGTTTCAATAACTTTTATTAAGGACATTTTTTTTTATTTCTTGCTTTTAGATCTGACTTTTTGAAAAGAAAGCAAATTAGGTTGCTTCATAACTTAAGGTATGAAGCCATTAATGTTATTTCATAACTTAATTAATGAGACTTATATGTTAATATTAGCTTATATATTGTATAATGTTAATAATTAATCTTTTAAATGTTTATTTGGTTTATAATTTAAAATAATGATATAATGAAATTTGATATTTTAGTTTATTTTATGAATTTATTAAATATATATAGTTTATTAATGTACAAAATTATAAAACTATATAATTAGTCCAAAACTATAACAGTTTAATACAAAGAACAAGATAGAAACAAATGGCATCAATTAATCCATCAACTTAAGTCTGGCAATCCAATGACGCTTCCATAAAGATTTGATTTGGTTTGTCGCTGTACGGTCATCTTGTGCCCCCGTTGAGCTAAACAGTCCGGGACCTACAATTTAAAGTGGATTCCGAACCACTAGAAACATCCAATTCACTCCGGGACTCGAACCCGAAACATATGGCACCAAGCGCCAAAGTTCTAGCCAGGCACAAATAAATAAATATATATATACATATATGTATAAAAAAATATAAAAGAAAAAAAAAATAACTTTCTATTTAGGAATTTTGCGAAAGCTATTCCCTACTATACATGATAAACGAAAAGGTTTACTAGTCAATTCCAATTTCATTTCATTCTTCATTTCATTCTTCATTTCATAATTCGAACATCCAATTTATACCCAGATTATATCATCAATTTATAAGCGAAAAACAATGTTAAATCTAAATTTGGAGAGTGATTTTTTATTACGAAAACGAAGCTTCCCATTTAAACGATTGTATCAGAATGTTAATATTTTGTGAAGAGAATTATGTTCCATTACTTACATCAAAAAATCGATACACCACGTCAAGATGAGTTACTTAAGTAATCGATTTTCACTTCATAATCGAAACATTCGCAGGCGCTCCAATTAGAAGTCTGTTTGAACGTCAGATTGACGTTTACTCAGAGAAGAAATTCAACTCTCACCGTGATGCGAGGGATATTTGAGTACATTCAACCTTAAATAATTAATCTAACAACGATATGGAGGTGCAACAGCTTCACATCCATGCATTCATTCATTTCAATCACTCATAATATATAAAAAAAAAATTTTATTGCTCGCTTTTAGATCTAGATTTTTGTTATAAATTCAGAAGAAAGCAATTTAGGTTGTATTATAACTTAGATAATGAGACACTTATATGTTAATATTAGTATATATAATGCATAATATTTCTACCAAACTTGCAAGGTTTCGATAGAAATAATCAGGAAATACTCAATGAATCCACATCCACTTTATTGTAAATTATTCGTTTACAATCAGTTGAAAAACAAGAACATAGATCTCGGCTTACTTTGCCTTAAATACGAAACAGAAGAAAGCTCACATGCGCACTATTAACAAATGAAATTTACATAGTTGCAAACAAATGAAATTTACATACAACTCAATGCTGAACATGCTCCTGCCGAAATTAATTATAACTTAATTAGATTTAAAATATTGCGCTTAAACAGTCCTTTAGAATTTCTGACGGTTACCACTCGGACACGAATGTCCTCGCCGGGATGCAACTCCGAGATTTGGCCTAGTGGCCAAGTGGCTGGTGGAAGATTGGATTCTTTTATGATGACCAAGCCTCCAACTTGGAGATTTTCTTCAGGCTTCTTCCACTTGGTGCTTCGTTGGATGGAGTGCAAGTACTCATTGTGCCACCTTTTCCAAAATCCCTTCCGGATGCTTTAAACAAGTTGCCATCGAGTGTCATGGGGTAGCTCCCCATTTGCTGGCTAATCTGGAAGGAAACTTAACTTTTCGCCTATTAAAAAATGAGACGGGGTTAAAGCATGCAATGATTCAATATTGTTATCTGGTGATAAGATGGGATGTTTTGATTTAAAAGGGAAATTAGATCTTTTAATCCGCCCTCGTGCCCGTAAAATACCATAATTTGAATGCATAATATGCATATGCATAATTTGAAATAATGCAATATGCATAATTTGAAACAATATGCATAATTGGAAAGAAACTATATTTTTTTCTTTTTATTTGACAATTTTTTAAAGCTATTTGTTACCAAACGAAACGATACACAAAACACTTCAAATTTCATTTCATTCTTCATTTCACTACTCGAAAATTCAATTTATACCCAGATTACATCATCAATTCATAAGCGAAAAACAATATTAAATCTAAATTTGGGGAGTGATTTTTTATTACAAGAACGAAGCTTCCCATTTAAACGATTGTATCAGAATGTCAATATTTTGTGACGAGAATTATGCTCCATTACTCAAATGAAAAATCGATACACCCCGTCAAGATGAGTTACTTAAGTAATCGATTTTCACTTCATCATCGAAACATTCGCAGGCGCTCCTTTCAGAAGTCTGTTTGAACGTCAGATTGACGTTTACTCAGAGAGGAAATTCAACTCTCGACGTGGTGCCCGAGATATTTGAGTCCATTCATCCTTAAGTAATTAATCTTACTACGATATGGAGATGCAATGGCTTCACACTAGTGCATTCATTTCAATCACTTTTGTTATAGGAAGATTTTTTTTTTATTGCTTGCTCTTATATCTGACTTTTTGCTATAAATTTGAAACAAAGCAATTTAGGTTGCATCGTAACTTAAATAATGAGGCTGATATTTTAATATTATCATATATAATGTATGATGTTAGTAATTAATCTCTTAAATGTTTATTTGGTTTATAATTTAAAATTATTATATAATAAAATTTGGTATTTTAGTTTATTTTATGAATTTATTAATTATATAGTTCATCAATTTACAAAATTATAAAACTATATAAGTAGCACACAGATTTCAACAGTTGAATACAAAGAACAAGACAGAAACCAATGGCATCAATTAATCCATCAGCCATTAATCCATTACCCTGGCAATCCAACAACGCTTCCATAAAGAATTAATTTGGTTTGTCGCTCTACGGTCATCTTGTGCACACGTTGGGTTAAACAGACCGGGACCTACAATTTGAAGTGGATTCTGAACCACTACAAACATCCGCGGCACTCCGGAACTCGAACCCGAAACTTGTGGCACGAAGCGTCAGAGTTCTAGTCAGGAACAAATATATATATGTGTGTATATGTAAATTGATGGATTAACAGATGTCATTTATTTCGATCTTGCTCTGTGTATTTTTTATGATATTTGTTGTACTGTAAACTTATCATTAGAAATAAAAACAACATCATTGCTGATGTTTATCGGTTTAAATTATGATGCAACATAGAAATAATTATCATATTTCTACGTTTCTTAGTTCATTTATTTTGTTTATTTTATTTACAAACAGGAACATTGTTAACCGAGAAGAAATGGCTATGTCTCACCTTCCTTCCTGTTCTGCATTGCCTCCTGTTTCTTTATGTAAACGTCATTGGATTGCCAGTTTCAGTTGATGGATTAACTAATGTCGTTTGTTTCTATAGTGTTCTTTGTATTGTTTTCATGATATATGTTGTCCTGTAAACTTGCCATTGGAAATAAAAAATAAACATTGTTGATGATAATCGGTTTAATTTAACAGACTGAATCAATAAATTAAACTAAATATCTAATATTATTATATCATAACTTTAAATTATAAACCAAATAAACATTTAATAGATTAATTATTACCATTATATAATATATATGCTAATATTATAATATACTATATTATTTAAGTTATTATGCAACCTAAATTGCTTTCTATTCATTTTATAGTAAAAAGCCAGATCTAAAAGCAAACAATAATAAAAAATATTTCCATACTAAAAGTGATTGAAATGAATGCACTGGTGTGAAGCCATTGCACCTCCATATCGTAGTGAGATTAATTACTTAAGGATGAATGGGCTCAAATATCACGGAGAGAGTTGAATTTCCTCTCTGAGTGAACGTCAATCTGACGTTCAAACAGACTTCTGAAAGGAGCGCCTGCAAATGTTTCGATGATGAAGTGAAAATCGATTACTTAAGTAACTCATCTTGACGGGGTGTATCGATTTTTTGATGTAAGTAATGGAGCATAATTCTCGTCACAAAATATTGACATTCTCATACAATCGTTTAAATAGGAAGCTTCGTTCTCGTAATAAAAAAATCTTTATGGGAGCGTTATTGGAATGTCAAACGGAAGTTGACGGATTAACAGATGTCATTTGTTTCTATCTTGTTCTTTGTATTTTTTATGATGTCTGTTTTTCTGTATAATTATCATACGAAATAAGAAAAACGTTGCTGATAGAAATCGGTTTAATTTATGGTACAACTGATAAATAATTATCTAACATGCTCTTAGTTCATTTTTTTTTTTTTTTTTATAAAAGGAATAATTGTTAACCAGAAAAAATGGATATTACTTCCAGTTTTTACAATGTTTGCAGCTTGCTTCCTGTTCTGCGCTGTCTCCTGTTTCTTTATAGAAGATTATTAATATGCCAGACTTAAATTGACGGATTAACAGATATCATTTGTGTCTATTTATTCTATGTAACTTTTATGTTGTACAGTAAACTTTGCCTTTGAAAAAAATATTGCTGTTGAGAATCGATTTAAATTAATGGACTATACAATTAATGTATCAATAAATTTAATTAAAATACCGAATTTTATGATATCATCAATTTAAATTTAAAACTAATTTATCATTTAAGACCTTAGTTATTAATATTATGCTAATATTAACATATAAGACTAATTATTTAAGTCAGATCTAAAAGAAATCAATAAAAAAAATTTCCCTTAATAAAAGTGATTGAAACGAATGCACTGGTGTGAAGCCACGCGCCTCCATATCGTAATGAGATTAATTACTTAAGGATGAATGGGCTCAAATATCCCGGCCATCGCGGAGAGAGTTGAATTTCCTCTTCT
Organism: Caerostris darwini; assembly: GCA_021605075.1. Taxonomy (NCBI): domain Eukaryota; kingdom Metazoa; phylum Arthropoda; class Arachnida; order Araneae; family Araneidae; genus Caerostris; species Caerostris darwini. The sequence goes on from BPLQ01014339.1 coordinate 5,012, forward strand.
AAGTAAACGTCAATCTGACGTTCAAACAGACTTCTAAAAGGAGCGGCTTCCAAATGTTTCGATGATGAAGTGAAAATCGATTACTTAATTAACTCATCTTGACGCGGTGCATCGATTTTTTGATGTACGTAATGAAGCATCATTCTCGTCACAAAATATTGACATTCTCATACAATCGCTTGAATGGGAGGCTTCGTTCTTGCAATAAAAAAGTACACTACCCAATCCAAATTTCATTTCACTATGTCAACATCCAATTTATACCCAGATTACATCATCAAATCACTCCCCAAATTTAGATTTAATATTGTTTTTCGCTTATAAATTGATGTAATCTGGGTATAAATTAGATGTTGAAATAGTGAAATGAAAAAAGAAATGAAATTTGGATTGGGTAGTGTATTTTTCATTGATCAGCTTTAATAGCTTTAAATATATAAGTATAGATATATATATATATATATATATATATATATATATATATATATATATATATATATATATATATATATATATATATATATATATATATATATATATATATATGTATGTATGTATGTATGTATATATATTATGTTTGTGTGTGTATTGTATATACTCCTCTTTTATGTTTGCAAGGGTATATATGTAATTAATGACATAGTAAATATTATTAATGAATCAATAAATATTATTAAAATACAAAATTAATTTATATCATAACTATAAATTATAAATTAAATAAACATTTAAGAGATTAATTACTAATAGTATGCATTATAATGTTAATATTAACTTATAAGGCATAAGGAAGAAGTGGATATGTCTCACCTTGATTCCTGTTCTGCACTGCCTCCTGTTTCTTTACAGAAGCGTTATTCAATTACCAGTCGTAAGTTGATGGATTAACTGATGTCATTTGTTTCTATCTTGTTCTTTGTATTGTTTTCATGATATATGTTGCCCTGTAGACTTGCAATAAAAAAATCATTGTTGACGACAATCGATTTAAATTAATATACTATATAATTAATGAATCCATAAATTTAACGAAAATACCGTATTTTAATACATCATAACTTTACATTATCAAACAAATAAACATTTAAGAGATTAATTACTAACATTATGCTAATATTAACATATAAGACTCATTATTTATTCAAGTTATGATGTAATCTAAATTGCGTTCTTTTCAACTTATAGTAAAAAGTCAGATCTAAAAGCAAGCAATAAAAAAATTCCTTCCACAATAAAAGTGATTGAAATGACTGCACTGGTGTGAAGCCACGCTCTTCCATATCGTAGTGAGATTAATTACCTAAGGATGAATGAGCTCAAATATCTCGGGCATCAAGGAGAGAGTTGCTTGAGAGAGCTTCGTTCTTGTAATAAAAAAAGCACTCCCCAAATTTAGATTTAATATTGTTTTTCGCTTATAAATTGATGATGTAATCCGGGTATAAATTGGATGTTGAAATAGTGAAATGAAATTTGGATTGGGTAGTGTACTCTTTCATTTTGCAAGTTTAGTAGCAAATAGCTTTATATATATATATATATATGTATATATGTATATGTGTGTGTGTATTGTATATATTTCTCCTTTATGCATGCAAGGGCATATATATACATATATATATATCAGTAATGACATAGTAAATATTATGAATGAATCAAAAAATATTATTAAAATACCAAACATCTTTATATCCTAATTTTAAATTATAAATTAAATAAACATTTAAGAGATTAATTACTAATATTATGCATCATATATGCTAATATTAACATATAAGACATACGGAAGAAATGGATATCTCTCACATTGCTTCGTGTTCTGTACTGCCTTTTGTTTCTTTATAGAAATGCTATTGGATTGCCAGTCTTAAGTTGATGGATTAACTAATGTTTATTTGTTTCTATAGTGTTCTTTTTATTGTTTTCATGACACCTGTTGTCCTGTAAACTTGCCATTGGAAATAAAAAATGAACATTGCTGATGAGAAGCTGTTTAGTTTACCAGACTAAATCAATAAATTTAATTAAGATACCGAATTTTATTATAGCACAACTTTAAATTATAAATCAAATAAACATTTAAGAGATTAATGACTAATATTATGCTAATATTAGCATATAAGACTCACTATTTAAGTTATGATGCAACCTAATTTACTTTCTTTTCAATTTATAATAAAAAGTCAGATCTAAAAGCAAGCAATAAAATAAATTATTCCTTAATAAAAGTGATTGAAATGAATGCATGTGTGTGAAGCCACGCGCCTCCATATCGTAGTGATATTAATTACTTAAGGATAAATGGGCTCAAATATCACGGAGAGAGTTGAATTTCCTCTCTCTAAGTAAACGTCAATCTGACGTTCAAACAGACTTCTAAAAGGAGCGCCTTCCAAATGTTTCGATGATGAAGTGAAAATCGATTACTTAAGTAACTCATCTTGACGCGGTGTATCGATTTTTTGATGAACGTAATGGAGCATAATTCTCGTCACAAAATATTGACATTCTGATACAATCGCTTAAATGGGAAGCTTCGTTCTTGTAATGAAAAAAATCACTCCCAAATTTAGATTTAATATTGTTTTTCGTTTATAAATTGATGATGTAATCTGGGTATAAATTGGATGTTCGACTAGTGAAATGAAGAATGAAATGAAATTTTGAATTGGTTAGTGTGCTTTTTCGTTTATCAAGTGTAGTAGCAAATAGATAAAAATAAATTGCCAAATGAAATGTTAATGTATTGTTTCGTTTAGATTATATTGCTTAATATATATATATATATATATATATATATATATATATATATATATATATATATATATATATATGTGCGTAAGTGTGTGTGTGTGAGTCGTATATATTTCTCATTTATGTATACAAGGAACTATATATAAAAAGGGTTTTACTTTAGGGTAATTAGACTGGTACCTACATTTTAACGTGGATTCCAAATATACGTGCAACCGACAGTTTTCGAACGTAAAGTCTGTGGTGCCAATGGCCAGAGCGCTATCCATTGGCCATCCGGTTGCCAACGGATGGGACATGCAGGTATTATTTGATACAAAAGTTAGTCGATTTGAGCCTTTTGGGGCCTGAATGGTCGAGTATCTAGTGCTCTGGCACTCGGTGCCACAGGTTTCGAGTTCCGACGGTTCCATGGATGTTTGTAGTGTTTCGGAATCCACTTTATGCCGTAGTAGGTTCCGATCTAATGTGACTGTTACAAAGTCACTAAGCCAAGTCAAACTTCTACCTAAGAGTGGTCCATCACAACAGAAGCTGCCCCTTTTTCCTCTATCCATGAGTAGGTTACTCATGGGATGTTTGTGCAGCAAGGCAGGACATTGAGGATTAGTCACACATATACGCATTTATAAATATTATTAATTAAGCAATATATTTAAACTACAAATATTAAAATTTGAAAACATTTTGTTAGCTTTATCTGAATTCCCCATAGTTTTTCACAAGCATCATTTGCAATAACTTTCCACTGATGCAAACATTACGAAAAGCCCTTATCATTCAATATTTATATTAGTGTAATAAGAATCGAAATAAATTATTTAATAGCATGTTGGAATTCATTGAATAAGTAATCAGTAAAATTTCATAATAAAGTTGAGCAGATAGCTTCCAATCTGATATATGTATAAAAAATTTGTAGGTCTAAAACTCTTTCTATTGTGGGTAAAACGGACCAATACGAAACCCTGTTGCAGTGCAATCATTTCAATTTAAGGTAATCCAATGCTGATTTATAGCAGCAGTCACTACTTCAAAGTGCTTCTTGGAGGATGTTTAATCTGCTACGTATTTTTACCCCAGTAATCATATTTCTCTCTCATTTGTAGGCAAAAATGTACAAAAATTACAATGATTGATTATCATAAAAATACATTAACATGTGTATACTACAATAAACATGTTTCATATACATAACTATTCATAATGTTTACTGCGTTTAAAGTGATTATAAATATGTATAATCCCCCATCGTGTGCTCATTCAATTTCACCCACATTATTCCCCAACTATATAGGGGCAACTCAGCTCTAGGCAAAGAGATATGGTAGTTCGCAGAAAGTTCGAATCGCCAAATATCACGTGGAGGTATATCAGTGATATCCGTTGTCATTTAGTTTATACTAAATAAAAACGTCTGGCGTATTTTTATTGAAAAAATAAATTATACATAATAAATTACATAAATTAGTATAAAATAAACTAAATAAAAAAAAAAATCTCTTATTTTCATAATAATTTATTAAAATTACTTCGGAAAACATCTTTTATAGAAAAATAAAGTTAAATTAAAAATAATAAACGTTAAAAAAATTGAAACGTTATAAGATATTTTTTTAAACTTTATCTCTGTATTCAATACTAATTATGCTGCCGTTATTTTCGGTAATTCGTCGAAGATTTAACTATACTTGAAAATAATGATTAATCTATATTATATATCATCGTTAATTTTCATGACACATAACCTAATTATTTTTCATTAAGTTGCTTAAGTCAAGCAGTTTGAAAATGCACTGCATTATACTTTAACAATTTGAGCCTTCTCTTGTCATGGTATTTGTAAAAGATATATTGTTCAAAAATTGTGCGATCTATTATCCAACAATTTACAGAACATTTATTATCAAACTATTATGATTTTTTTCTGCAAGTTTAGAATATTCAGAGTAAGAAATATGTGATAATATAATTACACTTATTTGTTATTACAGAAATAGATAATTTTGATAAATGCCCAGTTTTTGTTTTATTTATAATCTAAATTTTTATTGTTTTAGTTTGATAAGAAGATTATTTTTTTTTTTTGAGAAATAAATAAATTTTACATATTGGTATAGTCAAAGTAAAACAAATTAGAAATTGAAACAACAAATATGGATATTGTCCATTAAATGTTTATTCAATACATACTCATAATTATTAAAATAAGAGCATTTATAATTCTCATCTGTAAGCATTTGCTATTAAACGTAACTTAAATATGAACAAAAAATAAACAAATGAGGAATATACACATAGATTGGCAGATAGATTATCTAAGTTCATTATACTTATGCACTAAAGCAGATGCTCTTAAAATCATTTGCTCCATGAAACACAGTCCCCCAGTGAGAGATAACTAAAAGTGATCTCTCACTGGTAACTGGGTTCATGGACCCAGTAACTAAACAAGTATACAGAAAACCCAGTAACTAACTAAATAAAACAAACATACAAAAAGACTATTAAAAGAAAAAAATTAAAAGAAATGAAAGACCAAACCTAACCAAACAACCTAAAACTAAACCAAAAAAAACAACCTAAAACCTAATAAAATCTCACTAAATGTGATCTCTCACTGGTGGAGTGAGTTTCATGGACCAAACCTATGACCAAATAAAACAAACAGATTAAAAGACTGTTAAAAGAAAAACCTTAAAAGATGAACAAAATGAAAGACTAAACCAAACCTAAACTAAGTCTGTCTAAAAGTAATATCTCACTAGTGGAATTGGCTTCATGCACCAAACCTAAAACCAAAAAAATGAAAGACCAAACCTAACCTAAACTAAACCTAACCTAACCTAATCAAGTCTTACTAAAAGTGATCTCTCACTGGTGGAATTAGCTATATGGACCAAACCTGAGACCAAAAAAGGAAAGACCAAACCGAACCTAAACTAAACCTAACCAAACCTAATCAAGTCTTACTAAAAGTGATTAAGACTATGCTCTTATAATAGTATCGTTAAATCATAAAAATAAATTCAGAAAACATTTGCTATATTTAAAATATTTTCAAAATACATCACAATATATATTTTTGTATTGCATTTTATACTATTTTAAAGTAAGTGATAATTCAATTGTTGCTAGTAAATAATTGTCAATACGAATACTTAAATTGTTTAACTTGAATAATGGGATAAAATAAAACTTTATAATCAAAGATACAGCTAATTTAGCAATTTATTGCATACATTTATATGATAAAAGATTTAGAAGTAATGAAAATGAAGATAATGACATTTTTCTCAATGAAAATACGCCAGTGAAAATAAAGATAATGACATTTTCAGTTCTCTACGGACCATCGTTACTATGGTTAATGGACTTATTTTTTATTCATCGTATGCGGACCCTGGTTAAATATCCAAGAGTAAAACAAAACTAAATTTAACTAAACTGTCTGCTGAGGATTGTCTGTTTTTGTACTGCAGCGAATGAATTATCTCTTTGTTTATTCATTCATGGCAAATATAGTGTTTATTGAGTGTATGAAGTTCAGTCAAATACAAAACACTATTTTTTTTTCTAGTGCTATTGGAATTCAAAAAATTACTCACAATAACTAAAAAATACTTCATGGCAAATATATTCATTCATGGCAAATATAGTGTTTATCTAAGTGTATGAAGTTCAGTCAAATACAAAACACTATTTTTTTTTCTAGTGCTATTGGAATTCAAAAATTACTCACAATAATTAAAAATACTTTTTTTTTCAAGTAATATAAATTAAATTTTTATATGACCAGCGGCAAAAGTTTTAAGTTAAAAGAAATTTTTTTGAATAACTGAGCTCTTTGAAAGCTTGAAAAGTTGCATGAAATTGAAATGAAAACTTTTCAGTTTCTAATTCAAAAAATGGCAAAATTTTCTCTTCTCTAAAGAAGTAAGTTGAATGTTGAAAAAAAATGGCAAAAATGGCTATGAGAAAAAGTAAAATAAGGCAGCTGTGTTGAGACAACAGGTATTGGATAGACGGAGACTTGCGTCAGAATTGGCTAAGTTAGTATAAATAAAGATAACACACATAAATAGCTCTTTTAAATTCATTTCAAGTGGATAATGTTTTTAATAAGTATAGTAATTTCCAAAATATTTACAAAATGTTCTCGAAAATATTTCGTATTCTATTTTCTATAATAATTTAAAGGAATATTATTAACAAGCAAAAATTTCCTTTCAATAAATTCAATCCCATAACCAATCCATTTGATGCAAGAAACCACATAGCTTTTTGATAGCTTTATATTTATCAAATTTTCCTTTGCTACTCATAAACATTGTAACAGTTGATGCAATACTCTAATAAGAAATATACAGAACTTTACATATTTCAACTACACCATCAGATCAATAAATCTAATTACTTTTGCATCTGATGAGTTAGTCTGCATGTACAACGCATACCTGTGAATAAAAAATATAAACATTTATTTGCATATTTGAGATAGAAAATAAAAATTTTTATTGGCAAAGGAATTAAAAATAAATTTATTTATTTCATCGGGAATAAAGTTAACAAATAAATTCTTTCAAATATTTTAAAATTTGAGAGTTAGAAAATTCTCTATATTTACATGAACTCGTGTATACTAAAATTTCTTGAAGATTAAACAAGACTACACGTAATAAAATCTTTCAAATATTTTAAAATTTGCGGATTAGAAAGTTATCAATATTTAAATGGACTCTTTATAATAAAATTTCTTGAAGATCCAATCGGACTATACATAAAAAAATAACCTATTTCAATGTGAGTAAAGTTAACAGATAAAATCTTTCAATTATTTTAAAATTTGCAAAATATTTAATTCGCTGCATTTACATGCACTTTTGTATACAAGAAATTCTTAAAGATCAAACGTAAAAAAATTAACCTCTGTGAGTAAAGCTAATAAATAAATTCTTTCAAATATTTTGAAATTTGCAAATTAGGTAATTCTTTAAATTTACATGCACTCTTGGATATAAAAATTCTTAAAGATCAAACATAATAAAATAAACCCTTTTCTCTGTGAGTAAAGTTAGCAAATAAATAGTTTTCAAATATTTTAAAATTTGCGAATTAGAAAGTTCTCTATATTTACATGCACTCTTGTATACTGAAATTTCTTGAAGATTAAACCTGACTACACGTTAAAAAATTAACTTATTTTACTGCAAGTAAACCTAACAAATAAATTCTTTCAAATATTTTTAAATTTGCGGATTGGAAAGTTATTTATATTTTCATGCACTCTTGTATATTAAAATCTCTTGAAGACCAAATAGGGCTATCCGTAAAAAATCAACCTATTTCGCTGCGACTAAAGGTAACAAATAAATTCTTTCAAATATTTTAAAATTTAAGAATAACAAATTTTCAATAGATACTTGCACTCTTGTATACTGAAATTTTTTTATATCAAATATATTGATTTTTAGGATAGGTCGATTGGTTATAGATAAGTTGATAGATTGATATATGACTTTTTTGATAGGCTGATTTTTTTTTACTGCACGTAAAAAAAAAAATATATATATATAAAAAAAAACCTATTTCACTGTGAGTAAAGTTAACAAATAAATTCTTTCAAATACTTTAAAATTTGCAGATTAGGTAATGCTCTAGATTTATATTCACTCTTGTATACTGAGATGTCTTAAAGTTCAAATAGGACTACACGTAAAAAAATCAACCTATTCCGTCCGCTTTTCAAGAGCTATTTAACTATACGATTATCTCCATTCTCTGGAAATTGGAAATCCTTTGAAAACGTATGAAAGCTGTCAAAAGCATCTGCACTTTATTTCCGATAACGATTTTTTTGCAGCATTGTAGATTTGCAGTTAAATAATGCTTTTCACGCGTTTATCAAAACAAACTCTGGAAAAATAAACGATCTTCAGTTTATAAAAACCATTACCTAGCTGTTTACGTTAAACGCAATTCACAAAAAGAATTTCCTTCAAACATTACATTAAAAAAAATACCAGGAATATATTAATGAATATTAAAAACACGTGAAATAAATTACATACTTCCTTATTATCTCAGTTAGTCTATTAACACTAATTATTTAGTAAAAGTCTTGTAAAAAATGAATTACTGATTGTTTGCCGCTGGTCATATAATAATTTAATATGCACTTCTTGAAACAAATCTGAATTTATTTACTATAAATTATAGTTTATGCAAATATTATTGTAATATCTGGAATATTTTGTAATTAGCAACGCCACAATAAGATAAGATTTAATGGAGTTCTTGGGCGTGCATTGCCGAGTGTTAGAGCTCTGGTGGTGAGTGCCAAAGGCTTCGGGTTCCTGTCACAGCGGTGGTATGGATGTTTGTAGAGGTCCGGAATCCGCTTTAAACCGTAGGTCCAGGTCTAATATGATCGTAGGTCTAATATGATGATCGTATGATCTAATATGATCGTAATATGATCTAATATGATCGTAATATGATCTAATATGATCGTAATATGATCTAATATGATCGTAGGTCTAATATGATGATCGTATGATCTAATATGATCGTAATATGATCGTAGGTCTAATATGATGATAGCGTGATCTAATATCGTATGATCGTGATCTAATATGATGATAGCGTGATCTAATATCGTATGATCGTGATCTAATATGATCGTAGGTCTAATATGAGCGTTTTCTTGAGGTTTAGTCAGTCTTCAGCAATCATGATCCTCCCTAAAAATGAAGCTGCATGTTACCGTTAAGGCTCGTTCCCACCGAGGCGAGAGACGTGAAGATGCAAGAGGCAAGCGACCAAATTTTTTCGACCCCTTCACAGCGAAACGTCAGAAATAGCATTACGCATAGTGAAAAACCGCTTGGAGTTGAAAGTTGGGCTACTCCACGCGGCGAACTGCAAACCGGTTTCAGGCGACCGCGGTGAGGTCAAATTTTGGTCGCTTGCATCTTGTCGCCTTGGTGAGCACGAGCCTTTAGCCTTAGAGTCGCCTGCACGAGCCTTAGAGTCGCCTGGTCTTTTGCACCTGGTGTAGGCTTTTCTGCGCCAGGGGGATTAGTAACAACCACAGAATTTTGAAGGGGAAGTGTACCTCATTTTTAATCCTAAAATAAACATGTATCAAATATTAACATGTAAGATTAAATAATTAATTCAAATTAATATTGAAAATATAAATTATTTTAAGACTGTTAATGACAATAATTCTTATAAAGAATATTAAATCACCTCATGAATTATTGTATGCAAAACCGAGTTGCTTTCTATACTGACTAAAAAAAATAAATAATTGTTTCATTTATTTACCTTACATCAAATAAGTTTAAACCGGCTTATAAATTATTTATTACTTAAGTTTAAATTATCTAATAAGATTATATTTTCATAAAATTTCTACAATGGATGTCTGAATAAAGCAAATGAATAATTATACAACATATTTCAATTTAATATTTAAATGATTGAAATTACATAAGATGATTTTGAGTATTGTAATAATTATCAATTTTAATATATCCTTTATTAAATGATTTCTATCTTTAAAGAATTCTTTTATAAATAAAAACTATTCTACTATAGTTAAAACTACTTATTTACCTTATATTCAATAAGTTTACACCAGCTTATAAATAATTTATTACTTAAGTTTAAACATTAAAATATTTCTTCAAATATGATTTTATTTTTATAAAAAATAATATTGTACCTGGCTAAATAAATTCAATGTTTAAATATGAAACATATTTCAGATTAATATTAAAATGCATTGAAATTATATAGGATGTTTTTGAGTGTCAACATAATCGTATATTAATAAACATATATCAAATATTAATATATAAGATTAAATGATTCATTCAAATGAAAATTACTTTTAAGATAGTTAATGAGAATAATTCTTATAAAGAATATTATATCACTTTATGAATTATTGTATACAAAACCGAGTTGTTTGAAACACTAACTAAAAAAATAAACACTCGTTACATTTATTTACCTTACATCAAATAAGCTTAAACCAGCTTATAAATAATATATTACTTAAGTTTAATTAAAATATGTTATCAAATAAGATATTATTTTCATAAAATTTACGTAAGAAATGTCTGAATGAAACAAATGAATAATTATCCAACATATTTCAGATTAATAGTTAAATGCATTGAAATTACATAAGATGTTTTTGAGTATTGTAATAACTATCAATTTTAATTTATCTCTCATTAACTTATTTCTATCTTTAGAGAATACTATTATAAACATAAAACTATTCTATTATAATTAAAAAAAAAAAAAAAAAAAACCTAAAAATTATTTTTTTTACCCTATATTAAATAGGTTTAAACCAGCTTATAGATAATTTATTATTTAAATGTAAACATTAAAATATTTTGTCAAATAAGATTATGTTTTCAAAATATTTCTGTAATGAATATCTGAATAAAACAAATGAATAATTACACAACATATTTCAGTTTATTATTAAAAGGAATTGGAATTACATAAGATGTTTTTGAGTATTGTAATAATTATCAATTTTAATATCGCTCTTATTAAATGATTTTTATCCTTATAGAATTAATTATATTATAAATAACTTTCGAATAAACTACGCATTTTTAATATTATTGCTAAGCGCATTTAAAAATTTATGATTGAATTTTTAATTAATAATAAACGTATTTTTAATAAAAATAATTGTGTACGTTTTTTATACTATTTTGATATTATTTTGTAAAAAACTTTAAAAAGATATCAATAATATAAAAAAAAATAAGGAATGGATATTATTTTAACCAGAAATATAAAGTTTAATTTTCCTGGACTATTTTTTAATTTTTAATTCGCATCAACATTTTCAACTTTTAAAGTCTCTTAGGGTTTAAAAATAAACTCATTTTGGTGGAAGAAGAAATTTATGAAGTCAGAATCTCAAAAAATAAATACCAGTACACCGTATGTCTTTCAAAAAAAGACACATCTTCAAAATAAGCCCAGATACTTAAGTTAATATTCATCTAAAAGCAAAGACATTTCATACAGGAAACACAAAAAGTTCCCAGAGAAGAAAAAGCATTTGGAATCTAGGGAGAGTTTGTGAAGATTACTTTCCTGATATATTGGAAAACATAAAAATACTTGTCTTTAGTTCGTTTTCAGTCTCAGTAAATTGTTTTGTTCTTTTTATGTATAAAAAAAAAGGATAGAATTTTTTTTTCGACTTTTCAGTGCAATGAACTTTACACAAACTTTATATTATGAGCATTTTTTTTTTTCATTTTATACCAATTTTTTATGTGACTTGGTGTAATTCGTATATAGTATTTTGGTGCAAATTTCGATATTAAAAAAGAGTGCAACGATATTGTTCATAAAAAATGATAAAAAAAAATATAAATAAAATTAAAAAAATAATAAAACACTTGTCAATTTTTTTTGTTAGCACATGTGTCAGGTTTTATTATCGAAAAAATTATCAAAGAATATTATATTTCTTAGAATCATTTTAAATACCCATGTTTAAAAATATATATGTTATTTCCTTTTTACGATACAATAACCTATTTAGAGGAAACTAAATTTTATTGTTATGATGTAACCGTGCTTCCTCCTACGCAGTGCGCCCCCTTGTGGCGTTCAGGTGAAATGATCAGTAGGCATCGTGACTCTCACCCGAGAGGAAGTACGGTGCTACTGGCGCTGCCTCAGAGACGTTTAGTTAACAATCTCTCATTCCGAAAATAAATATCTTTATTTTCGGCTTAGAAGTAGAATCCTTCCACTAATATTACACACATAATCGTATTCAACGCATTTGAATACATATAAATGTCTTCAAATGTGTTGAATATTGTATTTGTGTCGCGTTTGTGCGTGCATAAAAAAAGCTGTGTGTTCTCGAATCTGTATCTCAAGTCTCAACCCTATCATGCTCAATTACAAACAAACCGACAACACTACAATTTTAATTAAAATAAAATACATTAACATCTTAATGTTGAGGGAAATAATTAATTTCAGCAAATTTTAATGTTCTATTTTTTTTTCATTACTGGATATCCTATAAAGATACAGAAAATTTTATTTGAAATTTTAAAATATTTTAAAATTTTTACAAAAAAGTAGACGAGAAGACGTAGAATTTTTACAAAAAGTAGTTTACGACTTAAACGTAATTTTAAAATTTGTTTTTCTTAATATGAAACTTTCATAAATTCTTTTCGGTGTTTTTTTTATTGTTCATATGCCATAAGGTCTTATATACAATATATACAAATACGTTTTTATCAACAAGTTGGCTGTAATTAAAATGACGATACCCATAGGCATCAGCGGATTGAGGCTTGCATTCCTAACCACTAACAAATATCCATGCCCTCATGGCGGTGGAATGGATATTTGTTAGTAGTTCAGAATCCAACTTGAACTGTAGGTAATTCAAAGTAATCCAAGGTAAATGTAGGTAAACCAAGTAAACTGTAGGTAAGTCTATTTAGACTAAAGTGTGCACAAAATTACCGTAGTGTGACAAACAAAAACATAAATATATGTGGCTCTCTCTATTTATAATAATGAAATAAAATTTTATAGCGGGACAACTTAAGATAGTCCATGGATGAGAAAAAGTAGTTCAAAGAGTCACGGATAGAAGCATATGAATTTAAGACTGGCTAATATAAATGATATGTTACAGCTGTTAATTTGAACAAACGTATTACTTTGAATAAAATATCGTTAAAATTTTGTGAAATTATTATTTTTTATTTCTTTTTATATGATAATTTGTTTATATTCATGTGAAGCTTACTATTTTATAAATTTCTTTTGCTATCAATAGTCGTTGCCTTATTTATCTATCTTTATATTTCCTATATGTTGAATCTTTTAAGAGACTATTTCCAATATTTTTATAAGTTCCAGACTTCCCCACGATATACCTGATGCGATATTCTTGTGTCAAAAATTTATATATGAGATTTTAACGTGACTTCTGTTGGTATGATTAATAGCTCACAATTAAAATTCACATGAAAACAGATATATTTATCAAAGCAATTCAAATAATTATTTAGTTAAAAGAAGAAAATAATTATCTTATTTCATAGTAGAATGTGAAAACCAGTCCATCAATAAACGGTAGAACAGAAGAGATTATCAAAATTCATTGCAATTTATGTCCAGCACGTAAGCCATTGAAAATCTTATTTCTATATTAATGCGTCACAATACATTCGTGCAAAATGAACACTCTGCAAGCTGTATACTCATACACTTCGTATAGTATTGCATTTTAAGCTCTCTATTTCCATGAGTTTATTTGATTCTCACGTCGACATTTAGTACATAATATATTTTGTGTTATAATTAAGGTTGCTAATAAACTTTAACGTCAATTTAACAACCCTTCGGACGGATTTCCTGATTTACTCCTTAGAATACCAAAGTGAGCCGTACTACAATGCAATATGATTTTAATGTTTTATTTAAATTAATAGGCCGGAGATTCCCTTGCATATTTGAATCACTTGGATAATTCGTTGGATTTATACTGTCATCAGTATAATGTTTCAATCTCAAAATGGCGGCTTGTATGTCTCTAGTGTAACAAGTGACAAAAAAAAAGTAAGGAAGATGGTCTAAGAGAGAAAGAAAGCAACCAAGGTGCCGCAAGGGAAACGGATGAAAGCAAACAAGTTGCCACAACGGAAATAGGAAAAGCAACTAAGAAGGTGCCGCAAAAGGGAACGAAATAAAGATTTTACAGTAGATGTAGAACAGACAAAATAATAGGGTAGCCTCAGAAATTATAGATCGAAGTGAAGAAATGAAGTCTTCAGGAACATTCGCAATTTTAGCTTGTTTTAATATTTGAGTTTAATAAATATTTCATCAGTAAATGGGTACACGTGTTAAGAATTATTTAAATTCCAGTTGTATCAATATGTCGAACAATGACGAGTGTTCTCTCCATATCAAATCCACACTGTAGGTCCGGGTCTAAATAGCCTAAAGTGTACAAACAAATGACAATAGAGAGAAAACAAACCAAACCATACCAAATCCGCAGGAAAATACGTATTTGTACTCTACTCTATTACAGAAATTCGATACATCTGCTTTTATGAACATTTATTTTTACGTACAATGAAATTTCTATAAAATGATAAAATAAAGGAATATATGTATATTTGGAGATTTTTCCTCTTGGCGAAATTTCTGATTATATGTCTAAAAGATAAGATGATTGAATCTAGCTCATTAAATTAAGCTATTTTAATAAGTAAGTCCATAAAATTTTGTAGTTGGCTAACTACAAATTAGGGATCATCTTCTTCTTTGCTTTTACTCTCTGTTACAAGGAAGAGAGAAAAAGTAAAGAAGATGGTCCAAGAGAGACAGAAAGCAACCAAGGTTCCACAAAAGAAACAGTTGAAAGTAAACATGGTGCCACAACGGAAATAGGAAAAGCAAACAAGAAGGTGCCGTCAAGGGGAATGGAATAAGCATTGGAGAGTCAGGGAAGACAGACAATATATAATATGGCAGCTTCAGAACATTTATAGATCGGAGTGAGGAAATGAGATTTTCAAATACATTTACAAATTTTAATTTTTGATTGTGATAAATATTTCAGCAGTAAATGTATGTCACCCTTATTAAGAATTTTTTTAAAACTAGAGTTGTATCAACGTGTTGAACAAAGACAAGTTTTCACTCCCGACCAAATCCACAGAAAGATACGTATTTATACTGTACTCTAAAGAAACTCGATATACTTGCTTTTAAAGGATTTATGTTACTTACAATGAAACTTCTACAATATGGCGAAATAAAAGAATATATATTTGGAGATGTCTCACTTGAGCCGCATTTTCTATTATGTGTGTAGAACATAAGATGACTGAGTCTAGCTCATTAAATTAAACTTTTTGAGTAAGTCCAACTGGCTAACTAAAAATCAGAGACCATCACCTTCTTGGCCTTTTCTCTCTGCAAGAAGATGATGGTCAAAGACAAAGAGGGAAAAGTCAAAGAAGTAGATGGTCCAAGGGAGACAGAAAGCAAGTAGGCTTCCGCAAAAAAAAACAAAAAACAGATGAAATCAAACAAGGTGCCACAACGAAAATGGGAAAAACAAACAAGAAGGATAACGAAATAAAGTATTAGAGAGTATAGGGAGGGCAGGCAATATAATAGGGTAGTCTTAGAAGATCTGTCAATCGGAGTGAAGAAATGAAGTGTCGAGAACATTCGCAATTTTAGCTGTAGATTGTTTTAATTTTTGTTTGATTTTAGATAAATTGTTGATTTTTTAAAGTTAATTAATTGTTTTAATTTTTGATTGTAATAAATATTTCATAAGTAAATGCGTTCACTTGTTAAGAATTATTTAAATTTCAGTTGTATCAATGTGTCGAACAATGACGAGTGTTCTCTCCATACCAAATCCACACTGTAGGTCCAGGTCTAAATAGCCTAAACTGTGCGCAAAATGACCGTAGAGCGAAAAAAAATCAAACCATACCAAATACTGAGGAAAATATTTATTTGTACTCTACTCTATTAAAGAAATTCTATACTTGCTTTTAAAGGATTTATTTTACTTACAATGAAACTTATTTAACATGACGAAAGAAAGGAATATATATTTTTGAGATTGCTCACTTCAGCTAAATTTTCGATTATGTGTCTAGAACCTAAGATGAGGGAGTGTAGCTCATTAAATAAAACTTTTTTAGTAAGTAAGTCCATAAACTTGTAAGTCCTAACTCTGTCACCAGGGAGAGAGAAAAGGAAAAGAAGATGATGGTCCAAGTAAGACAGAGAGCAACCAAGGTTCCACAAAAGAAACAGATGAAAGTAAACAAGATGAAAAAGCAATCAAGAATGTGCCATAAAAGAGAATGAATTGAGTATTGGAGAATCAGGGAGGGCAGGCAATATAGTAGGGTAGCCTCAAAACATCTGTAGATAGCAGTGAAGAAATAAGGTGTTCGAAGACATTCAAACGTTTTAATCTTGGATTGTAAAAAATATTTCATCAGTAAATGTGATTGTTCGTTAAGATTTTTTTAAATTGGAGTTTGTATCAATGTGTCGAACAATTACAACTTTTCGCACCATACCAAATCCACAGAAAGATACATATTTGTATTGTACTCTATTAAAGAAATTCAATATATTTTCTTTTAAAAGATTTATTATGTGCCTAGAACATAAGATGACTGAGTCTAGCTCATTAAATTAAACTTTTTGAATACGTCATCATCTGCTTTGCCTTTTCTCACTGCCATAACGGAGAGAGAAAAAGGCAAAGAAGATGATGGTCGAAAGAAGAAAGAAAGCAGCCAAGGTGCCGCAAAGGAAATAGGTAAAGCATACAAGAAGGTGCCGTAAAGGGGAACGAAACAAGTATTAGACAGTCAGGGAGAATATACAATATAATAGGGTAGAATCAGAACATTTATAAAATGACGTGTTCGAGGACATTCTCAAATTTTGGTTTGTTTTAATTTTTGATTGTAATAAATATTTCATCAGTATATGAGTTCATTTGCTAAGAATTATTTAAATTTCAATTCTATCAATATGTTGAACAATGACAAGTTTTTACTCCATACCAAATCCACAGAAAGATACTTATTTATATTTTACCCTATTAAAGACATTCGATATACTTGCATTTAAAGGATTTACTTTTACTTACAATGAAACTTCTATAAAAGGACGAAAAAAAGGAATATATATATTCTCACTTGAGCTAAATTTCCGATTATGTGTCTGGAACATAAGATGACTGAATCTAGCTCCTTAAATTAAAATTTTTAGGTAACAAGTCCATAAACTTTTGCAATCGGCTAATTGAAAATTAGGGACCATAATCTTCTTTGCCTTCTCTCTTTGCCACAAGGGAGATAGAAAAGGCAAAGAAGAAGATGGTGCAAGGGAGGCAGAAAGCAATCAAGGTTCCGCAAAGGAAACAGATGAAAGCAAACAAGGTGCCACAACAGAAATAGGAAAAGCAAACAAGAAGGTGCCGTAAAGGGGAACGAAATAAGTATTTTAGAGTGAGGGAAGACAGACAATATAATATGGTAACTTCAGAACATTTATATATCGTAGTGAAGAAATGACATGTTTGAAGACATTTCCGTACGAATGATAAAATAAAACTTTGAACAATAATTTATCTATTGAATTATTCATAATCCACGAAGTAATTCATAATAATATCCATTCATGAAAAGGTTAAACTCTATAACCAATTCATAAATAGAGCTTACTACAAAGCACATATTGGGGTGTCGGACACTTTTAAACTATGAGGACCAGAGAGTATTGAAATTGAGAAAACAATAGCCTGTCTTCAGCAAATTGTAGTTTAATTTAAAGTAACATTAAAATGACAATGCAGAAATCAAATACACTCATATTTAATTCATAGATTCCGAGATTTCCCGAAAGTATTAGAAAGTTTTTTTACACAATAGCTGTTCTTTTCAGGATTTTAATTATAAATGTTATTTAATTCAAAGTGAAGTAAAGACAATTACTGTTTATCAGATTATATTTAAGACAAGTCTTCATTTAGAACAGTCTTTGAAAATGAACCGTTTTATTTGATTTTCTTTCACATAGTTTTTATCATACATTTATGTATTTCCTCAAAGCAAATTTTTTCAGAGTAGTTAAAAAACAATTTTTCTGATGAGTTGTTACTTGAAACTTTTAAACGTACATAATAATATTTTCGCAATAATAATTTTGAAAAGGTGTTTTAGAAAACGTTTTCTGTAATAAATATGAACAGTTAGAAAATCTGAGTTTCTAAGTACTATAAGATTTACCTGCGCTATTTATTAATAAAAAATAAATTTTATAAATTATAATTCATTTATAAAGATTCCAATGAATATCCAACTATAAATTTAATGTCATTAATAAAACTGCATTAGTCAAGTACTGAATAATTTATCTATTGAATTATTAATAATCCATGAAGTAATTCATAATAATATCCATTCATGAATCGGATGAAATTCATAGCCAATTCATAAGTAGAGCTTACTACAAGACATATAATGGGATATTGGACACTTTTAAATTTTGTGAGTTACAGCGTATTTAAATTGAGAAAGCAATAGCCTCTCATCAATGCATTTCGGTTTAATTTAAAATAACATTAAAATGTCAATGCAGAAATCAAACACACTCATATATAATTCATGGATTCAACGATTTCTACAAGGTATTAAAAAGTTTCTCGAAACAATAGCTGTTCTTTTCATTATTTTATTTGTAAATGCTATTTAATTCAAAGTGAAGTAAAGTCAATTACTATTTATCGGCTTATATTTAAGACAATTCTTCATTTAGAACAGTATTTGCAATAAATAGTTTTACTTGATTTTCTTTCACATTTAAAACAAGAAGTGTTTATTATTCATTTATGTATTTTGTCAAAGCGAATTTTTCCAGAGTGGTGAAAAATAAGAATTCCTACGATGATTCACTTTATGATGATGGCTGACACTTTACAAATTTAAATTGAAATAAAAATTTTTTCATATCAATAAATTTGAAAATGTGTTTTTAGAAAGCTTTTTCTGTAATAAATATGAAAATAAAATTTAGAAAATATGAGATTCTATTTACTATAAGATTTACTTGCGCTACTTTTTAATATCAAACAAATTTTCCAAAATTATAATTCATTGTTAAGGACTCTAATAATTAACCAACTATATATTTAATATCATGAATAAAACAGCATTAGTCAAGTACTGAATAATTTATCTATTGAATTATTCATAATTTATGAAGTTATTTATAATATACATTCCCGAGTCGGTTAATCGCCATAACCAATTCAAATATAGAGCTTACTACAAAGCACATGATAGGATATTCGGCACTTTTAATTTCTGAGAGCCAGAGACTATTGAAATCGAGAAAAAACAATAGCCTGTCTTCAATGCATTGTACTTTAATTTAAAATAACATTAAAATGACAATGCAGAAATAAAATACACTCAGATTTAATTCATAGATTCAGAGATTTCCCAAAGGTATTAGAAAGTTTTCTAAACAATAGCTGTTCTTTTCAGTATTTTAATTGTAAATGATATTTGACTGAAAACGAAGTAAAGCCAATTACTGTTTATCAGCTTATATTTAAGACAATTCTTTATTTAAAACAGTATTTTCAATAAAATATTTTACCTGATTGTTTTTGACATTTGAAGCCTCATGTATTTATTATTATTTTATGTATTTAAAAAAAAAATTCCAGAGTAGTGAAAAAATAAGAATTCCTATGAGGAGTGATTTTTGACATTTTACGATTTTAAATGGACATAATTTTTTCGCATCAATAAACAATTTTAAATGGACATAATTATTTTCAGATCAATAATTTTGAAATTCTTTTTTAAGAAATCTTTTACTGTAATCAATATGAACATTTAGAAAATATGATTTTTAAGTACTATAAGATTTACCTGCGCTATTTTTTAATAGAAAATAAATTTAATAATTTATAATTCATTGATAAAAACTCAAATAAATATCCAACTATTAATTTAAAAATTAAATCATTATTAATCCAACTAAAATTGTAAATAATTATCCTACTATAATTTAAAAATTAAATCACTATTAATCTAACTATAATTGTAAATAATTATCCTAATATGATTTAAAAATTAAATCGTTAATGTTTTATTAATCATTAAATCATTAATAAAACAGCATTAATCAGTACTGAATAATTTATCTATTGAATTATTCATAATCCACGAAGTAATTCATAATAATATCCATTCATGAAAAGGTTAAACTCTATAACCAATTCATAAATAGAGCTTACTACAAAGCACATATTGGGGTGTCGGACACTTTTAAACTATGAGGACCAGAGAGTATTGAAATTGAGAAAACAATAGCCTGTCTTCAGCAAATTGTAGTTTAATTTAAAGTAACATTAAAATGACAATGCAGAAATCAAATACACTCATATTTAATTCATAGATTCCGAGATTTCCCGAAAGTATTAGAAAGTTTTTTTACACAATAGCTGTTCTTTTCAGGATTTTAATTATAAATGTTATTTAATTCAAAGTGAAGTAAAGCCAATTACTGTTTATCAAATTATATTTAAGACAAGTCTTCATTTAGAACAGTCTTTGAAAATAAACCGTTTTATTTGATTTTCTTTCACATAGTTTTTATTATACATTTATGTATTTCCTCAAAGCAAATTTTTTCAGAGTAGTTATAAAACAATTTTTCTGATGAGTTGTTACTTGAAACTTTTAAATGTACAGAATAATATTTTCGCAATAATAATTTTGAAAAGGTGTTTTAGAAAACGTTTTCTGTAATAAATATGAACAGTTAGAAAATCTGAGTTTCTAAGTACTATAAGATTTACCTGCGCTATTTATTAATAAAAAATAAATTTTATAAATTATAATTCATTTATAAAGATTCCAATGAATATCCAACTATAAATTTAATGTCATTAATAAAACTGCATTAGTCAAGTACTGAATAATTTATATATTTAATTATTCATAATCCATGAAGTAATTCATAATAATATACATACATGAATCGGTTAAAATTCATAGCCAATTCCTAAATAGAGCTTACTACAAAGACATATAATGGGATATTGGACACTTTTAAATTTTGTGAGTTACAGCGTATTTAAATTGAGAAACAATAGCCTGTCCTCAATGCATTGTAGTTTAATTTAAAATAACATTAAAATGTAAATGCAGAAATCAAACACACTCATATATAATTCATGGATTCAACGATTTCTTAAAGGTATTAAAAATTTTCTCGAAACAATAGCTGTTCTTTTCAGTATTTTAATTGTAAATGCTATTTAATACAAAGTGAAGTAAAGTCAATTACTATTTATCAGCTTATATTTAAGACAATTCTTCATTTAGAACAGTATTTGCAATAAATAGTTTTACTTGATTTTCTTTCACATTTAAAACATGAAGTGTTTATTATTCATTTATGTATTTTGACAATGCAAATTTTTCTAGAGTAGTGAAAAATAAGAATTCCTACGATGATTGACTTTATGATTTGACACTTTAGAAATTTAAATTGAAATAAAATTTTTTCATATCAATAAATTTGAAAATGTGTTTTAGAAAACTTTTTCTGTAATAAATATGAAAATAAAATTTAGAAAATATGAGTTTCTATTTACTATAAGATTTACTTGCGCTATTTTTAATAGAAAATAAATTTTATAAATTATAATTCATTTATAAATACTCAAATAATTATCCAACTATAAATTTAATATCATTAATAAAACAGCGTTAGCCAAGTACTGAATAATTTATCTATAGAATTATTCATAATTTATGAAGTTATTTATAATATACATTCATGAATCGGTTAATCGCCATAACCAATTCAAATATAGAGCTTACTACAAAGCACATGATTTGGATATTCGGCACTTTTAAATCCTGAGATCCAGAGCTATTGAAATCGAAAAACAATAGCCTGTCTTCAATGCATTGTAGTTTAATTTAAAATAACATTAAAATTACAATGCAGAAATAAAATACACTCAGATTTAATTCATAGATTCGGAGATTTCCCAAAGGGATTAGAAAGTTTTTCGAAACAATAGCTGTTCTTTTCAGTATTTTAATTGTAAATGCTATTTAATACAAAGTGAAGTAAAGCCAATTACTGTTTATCAGCTTATATTTAAGACAATTCTTCATTTAAAACTCTCTTTTCAATAAAATGTTTTACTTGATTTTTTTGACATTTGAAGACTGGAGTGTTTATTATTCATCTATGTATTTTGACAATGCAAATTTTTGACATTTTACGATTTTAAATGGACATAATTTTTTTGAAAAATAAGAATTCATACAATGAGTTCAGATCAATAATTTTGACACTTTTTTAAGAAATCTTTTACTTAATCAAATGTTGAAATACTTTTTTTTTTTCACGCTATTTTTTCAATAGAAAAAAATTTAAATAATGTTTTATGATAAAAAAAATTTCTATAAATTTAAAATATGAACATTTATAAAATATGAGTTTCTTAATCCTATAAGATTTCCCTGCACTATATTTTAATAGAAAATAAATTTTATAAATTATAATTCATTTATAAAGTGTCAAATAATTATCCAACTATAAATGTAATATCATTAATAAAACTGCATTATTTTAATAATTTATCTGTTGAATTATTCATAATTCATGAAGTAATTCATAATATCCATTCATGAATCGGTTAAACTCCATAACCAATTCATAAATACAGCTTCCTACAAAGCATATAATATTTTATTGGACACTTTTAAATTATGAGATCTAGAGTGTATTGAAATCAAGAAACAATAGCCAATGCATTGTAGTTTAATTTAAAATAACATTAAAATGACAATGCAGAAATCAAATAAGCTCATAATTAATTCATAGATTCAAAGATTTCTCGAAGGTATAAAAAATGTTTCGAAACAATAGCTGTTCTTTTCAGCATTTTAATTGTAAATTATATTTATTTCAAAGTGAAATAAAGTCAATTACTGTTTATCAGCTTATATTTAAGGCAATTTTTCATTTAAAACTCTCTTTTCAATAAAAAGTTTTACTTGATTTTCTTTGACATTTGAAGACTGGAGCGTTTATTATTCATTTATGTATTTTGACAAAGCAAATTTTTAAAGAGGATAGAAAAATAAGAATTTTTATAACGAGTTGATGTTTGACACGTTAAAAATTTAAAATGTTAAAATATTTTTTTTTCACGTCAATAAAATCGAAAATTCATTTTATGAAGGGTTTTTCTATAAAAAATATGAACATTTAGAAAAAATAATGTTTTAATTCTATAAGATATATTTTCGCTACTTTTTATGTCAAATTTCAATAGACTAGAAATTTAAGAATGAACAAACCTTTAGTCTAACTCATTAAATATGAATATAATTTATTTGCAGTTGAATTTCACAAAAATAAAACAAATATTTGAAAGGAAAGTAAATTAAAAGCTATTTATCCAAATTTATTCTCCATCCCTCTAAAATTGTATTAGTTCGGAATCCACTTTAAACCGTAGCTCCCGGTCTAAAATGAACGTACAGTGTTGCGGGTTAGTGTTACTCATGTCCGTAGCATATCTTCAAACTAGTACATGTGATTCCTTGTTAGTGTTAAATGAGTAACGATGTTCGTCGGTGCAGTTCACACTGCATACCTTCTTGAAGGCTAGTTTGTATTGCACTGGTCAAGGGGAAATTGTCAATATGACCTAGTCTTCGACGTAATTAAAAAATAATAAGTAGTATAATTATATAGTGGTAAGTATGTGATTTTATTTATTATTTATTTTATTTATTATATTATTGTTCTATTTTAATTATTCTGTAATTTTTATTACATTTTTAATTATTTTTTATTTATTTTTTTTTTGCTTCAGTTTTAGAAGCATGCAACACAATTTGTATAAAAAATTGCCAAATACATGTAAATGTAATAGATGTAAAATAGATGATGTAATTAGTTTACGTTGAGGTAAATTTGTCATATGCATTTAAATAGCCATTTTTTATTCTACATTTACTCTTCCCTATATTTAATTTTAACACAGTTTTAGTTTCAACAGAGCTTTTAAATTTTCATTGATCTTATATTTTATTTCAGCATGTAATAAATTGAGCAGCGCCAGCAAGAAATTTTTTTTCAATCTTAGAGGGATATTTAAAATTTAGTTTCCTTCTCGCTGGAGCAAGAAGAACTGTCCTATTTTTGCCTTTTATGATCATTTTAGTTTGTATGGCAACAAGCTTGACTAACAATGGAATGAAAAGTGGTAGTCTTGAGGCTAATTTGAAGACGAAGCAAAGTGCTCGTTTTAATTCAAATTTGAATTATTTGAATAACGAGAAACATTAAAGTTTCTCTTTACTACTAATAATGCAGCTGTCAATCGTACTCTTGAGACTAGTTATCAAATATTCTTACTCCTCACTAAATCGTGAGAAACTCCTACTATTGGGGAAAATTCAAACAAACTATCAATATTAGCATTTTTTTAAATAGTTCAAGAAAAAAAAAAAGGGCAAAGACATAAAAGTTAAACAATGCAGTTAAATAGTAGAATAAGTTGAAATGATTGAAGATATTGAAACACAACTTGCAGAAAAGCTGAAGATAAGAAAATTCTACAAATCGAAGAATCAATTTTGAGAAACAGTGAATCCATATTGATACCTTACTTAAAATATATTAATAAAAGATATTTTGCTGAAGAAATGTTATTCTGCAAATCATTAGAAGGCACCACAACCTCCAAAGAAAATTACAGTGTCGTCAATAATATCAATGAGCCTGATGGCCGAGTGGCCAGCTCTCTAGCGCTCAGTGACATGGATGTTTGTCTAATCCCGGAGGGTGCTATGGATGTTTGTAGAGGTTCGGAATCCACTTTAAACCGTAGATCCTCTGCAACATGATCGTAGAGCGTTGCGGAGCGTATTGTTACTCTGTGTCCGTAGCAAGCTACACGCACCTCCTAAGTTGTGCTAAGTGAGTAATGTCGGTGCAGCGCCGGCCTTAAGGCATAAAAGGCAACTGTCTAAGTGTTTGTTAGCTGCATTAGAAAAATAAATAACAAAGTTTTAATTTCAATATAGCTTTTTGTTTTTAATTGATCTAATATTTTTATTTCAACCCGTAATAAAATGTCTAACGCAAGTAAGAAAAAAATTTGTCAATACTTAGAGGAATATTTAAATTTAGTTTCATACTCGCTGGAACAAGAACTGTCACATTTTTGTCTTTTATGATTATTTTGGCTTGCAGGACAAGTTGCTTCACTAGCAATGGAATGAATAGTGGTAGTCTTGAGGCGCATTTGAAGACGAAGCAAAGTGCTCGTTTTAATTCAGATTTATTGAAAAATGAGAAACATTAAACTTTCTCTTTACGACTCACATTGCAGCTGTCAATCGTACTCTTGAGACTAGTTATCAAATATTATTACTCCTCACTAAATCTTTGGTAGAAAAAAAAAATTTTAGAAAATTAATTGTCACTAAGTTTTGAGAAATGCTATTATAGAAGGTTTCATTAAATTCTGCCCTATAACATTAGTTTTAGGGCAGAAATTAATGAAACCATGCATATTAGCATTTCTCAAAATGGTCCATGAAAAAAATTGACAAACACGTAAAAGTTATGTAATCCAGTAATAAAGTAGAATAAGATGAAATGCGGGAAGATATTGAAACATAAGCTTGTAGAAAAGCTGAAAATAAGAAAATTCTGAGTGCAAATGGATGAATCAACTTTGAGAGACAGTGAATCCTTATTGATAACTTACTTAAAATATATTAATAAAGGGGGTTTTCTGAAGAAATGTTTTTCTGTAAATCATTAAGAAGTCACCATAACCTCTAATATATATATATAATAAGTTAAAAAAATTACTGTGTTATCAATAATACACCAATTCAAAATATAACATATTATACTGAAGATGATGTTCCTTATATGATGGGCAAAGAAAAATTGCTGATTAAAATTAATAAAAGATGAAAATCCAAAAATGATTCTTGTGCATTGCATTTATTATTATTCATATTGAAAACTTGGTAGCTAAAAATATTTCAAGTGTTTCAAATGAAGTACTAAATTCAGTTATAAACAACGGCAATGCTATTAAAACTAATGGCAAATGTGATCGTCTCTTCAAGCTATTTTGTGAAGAACAAAATGAAGATTATGAGAGGATTTTACTTCACGCGCAAGTAAGATGACTTTTGTAAGAGTCACTTGCATGAAAGTATGTTTTATATGTATAGTTATGAGTATATTTTATATGTATAATTATGAGTTATAGTAGAAAGTATGTTTAGAAAGTAAGTTTTATTAAAGTATTTGATACTCTTCGTGATTTCTTATGTGACAAACCTTAACAGATGTTTCTTTTAAGTATATGCTAATGGTCGATGGTAAAGCATTTGTAAATTATTTAACTAATATCTTTTAAAAAATAAACATATTAAGAAAATATAAAAGAAAAAAATATTAAGAACTTCAAGGAACAAATAAATCTCTTGTCGATGCAAAAGTGAATATAATTGGTTATATTACATTTATTGAATTATGTCTGAAACACATTTAAAAAGCAAATTTTGAAAATTTCATTGGCTCCTCTGCATTTATTGTTCATAGGGAAAGTTTGATAGCTAAATACATTCTCCTGTTTCAAATGAAGAACTAAATTCAGTTATGAAGTGTATCAAAACTATTAAAATTAAAGGCAAATAATAATCTAATTCTATCTAATGGCAACTAATTCAAGCTGTTTTGTGAAGAATAAAATACAGACCATGAGAGACTTTTCCTTGATACTGAAGTAAAATGACTTTCGTACTAGTACTGCTTGGAGAGATTTATGGAACTATTTTATACAATTCGTGATTTCTTATGTGACAAACCTTAACAGATGTTTTATTTAAATATCTGTTATCAATAGATGATAAAGCATTTATGAGTTATTCAACCGATATCTTTTTTTTTTTTTATATTTTTTTTTAAACTAAATATATTAAATAACGAACTGTAAGGAACAGATAAAATCATTGTCAGTACAAAAAGGAAGATAGTCAGTTTCATTACATTTATTGAATTATGTCAGAAATATATTTACAAAACAAATTTTGAAAACTTTTATTGGTTTCAAAACTGTGAAGGGTCTATTACCACTCTATGGTAATAGACCCTTCATCTGAAACTCTATCTGATATTGATGTCAATCATCTGAAACTCTATTGGTGGATTTAAAAGAAAGATTGTTTGATTTAAAAAGCATTTCTTTATTTACTCGTATAATGCAGCCAATTTTAGGGAATTTTCTGGTATTTCAAATATGCATTATTAAGACTAACTCATTATAATACCTCTTAAAATATACATCATTATTAACTCGAAGAAATATAAAATAATGATGTTAAAATTATATTTAATATAAAATATTTTATATATTATATTTAAACAGCAAAATAAACCCACTAAAAACATTCATTATTGATAGATAATTCAAATTTAAGATATGCAATTTTCTAACAAAATTTCAGAGGCTATCGTATTCTGATTTTATATCACTCACTAGAGATTTTACAAAAATCAATCTACATGCTAAAATGATTTATCAATCTAAAATAAAATTAATTAAAAAATTTTCAGGATCTAGATTCTCTGAATAAAACTTGAAAACTGATTTTAATTTAGAAGTTTAGGGGTATTTAATTTAAGGTAAGATTTCGCAGAGTAAGGAATACACAAAAAATACATTTTCAAATTTTGCTATATATGTAATTGAATTTTTTCCAATTTCATCTACTTTTCTAAGATTCTCATGTGTTTAAATAAATTCCACAAAACTGCATTATATATGCTTTTTCAAAACATATTTTTTTCTCAAAACATTTTTTTTTACATATTTTTCTTATGTTTTTCTTCCCAACATTAATAAATTTCGCATATGACATTTTAAAAGTGAGTAAAATTGCTAACAACACATGGGGGAAGATAGAAAGTTTATAGTCCTTTTACCAGCAAAAGTTTAAGTATTTTTAGGTAAAAAATAAGTAATAAGCATAATTTACTTAAAATTAATTAAAAGTACTTGAAGTAGTAGCAAAATATTCAATAAATCGTCTGCATTTCTAAATTTTCCCTTTTCTCACTATTTCTTATATTTTACTTACGAGTAACTATAAAGCAAGGGAAAACTAAATTACGGAAAATGGTCTTTCTCCTTGTCCTACATTAGAATGCCAAAGGACAATGGAGCACATGGGAGCTTATAGGAATACTTTATTTTCTCCATATCTCGTAGAAGGACATTCTTCTTTTTCAGTATCAATGCTATATTTTCATTTCATTTTCTTATTTTATTTTGTTTGAACTCGAAATTAAAATGGTTTTATAATATCGTTTTCCTTTAATGTTCTTGTATATAATAGATACAAAATATATGTGCTGTATCATATTGCACATACTAAAGAAAAACAATAATATAATTATTAAAAAAATATCAGTTTTTTTTTTATCTTTGAAGAACATACAAAAATTAAGAAGTAGGAATTATATAAAATTATATATATATATATATATATATATATATTTTATAGATATATATATATGTATATTTTGTGAGTACAGAACGTTCTATATACAAATGATTCCTTAAACGAGCTTCTGAAATTTAAAAAATTCAAATATTTATAAGTTAGAAATTCTAATTAGGGCCTGATGGACTACCACAGGTTTCGGGTTCGACTTCCGCGGGGACGTGGATGTTTGTAGTTCACTTTAAATTGCAGGTATCGGTCTAATAGGATCGTAGAGCTTTGTTGGGGTAGTGTTACTCGAGTCCGTTGCATAGCTTCAAGTCACATGTGCCTACTGAGTAGCGCTATATGAGTAACAGCGGTGCTGGCTTTGCTTATGGCATAAAGATGAACTGTCTATGTATTACCAGCTGCATTAGAAAAAAATAACAAGTTCTGAGTATCATAGTGCCATTTAAACCAATGTATATAAAAAGCAAAATAAGTTAAGTAGTAATATAATAATTAGGAAAATCAAAGAAAAACTTGAACGCTTTCCAGATTATAATATCTTGGATACGGATTACATTACTTAATTTAGCAAATAATTAAATAATGAATTAATGGTTTTCGGGATTACACTTTTCGCTTCCAAAATGTGTGGAGAAAAGTTAAAAATATTATTTGATATTTATTTTCAGTGCATGAAAATGAATTTTATTTGAAATAATGCTTTATAGTCCTGTTTTTTATTTTCTAGAAGAAAATAAAAACTACATTAAAGTCATTATAATATCTGTATAAAGAGTTAAAAAAAATTATTTATTTTAATGATAACGGGATGAAAATATAATCGAAACTTTAGATGAGATTTGTTTCGTTATGTAAAAAATATTGTTGTTTTGATTTTATAAAAAGTGTAAAACGTACCGTCACAAAGGCGTGTACAAGAAATTAAGAAATTAGTGTACTGGAGTATAGTTTGCATTACGAAAAGAGGCGGACTTTTTTAGACAAAAAAAAATTAATTGAAGTTATCACTGATAGATTGTGTAACAACTACAAATGTTCGATATTTCTGTATAAACAAAAATTAAAAGTTTATTATCAAAAATAGATTCTAATAAAGTTTAAAAAATTTTTTTACTACTATATCATTTTAATTGGTGTCAATTAGGTATAATTTATCTAAAAACTTGAATTCAACAAAAAAATTTGTTTTTTTTAAATGTGGAGAAATTAAAATAAATTTAATTTTAAAACGAATAAAGAGTTGTAACTTGTATAAAAATATTTTTTAATTATTAAAAATTAAATTAAATGTTTTTGTTGTTTTTTAAAAAGGTTAATAAATACATAACATATGAATATATTGACATTTTTTTCCTTACCATGCAATCTAAAAACACAACATTCAATAAGCCCTTTTATATTTTTTTCATATCGAATTACTGAAAGTCAAACAAATTCATGAGGTTGTAAAAAATAAATGTCTTAGATTTGCATATTTAATTAGTTTTTATCCCAGCCACCGTTATTCTATTGATATTACAGAAAATCTACGCTGTTTTCTTATTTCAAAAACGGTTTACTTTATTACTTAGATTTCTTTTTCTAAGAAAAAATTAGGGTAAGGGAATATAAATAAGATGCAAATCGAATAATGCTTTACTTCACAAAAACTACATATATCCCAACTTTTATTTGTGCTTTTTTATCTCTTGCATATTAAGTATACAACATATTTATACTTCAAACTGTACGAATAAATAATTTTAGAAATGTTATTTCATATTTATTTTCGGTACATTAAAATTAATTTTATTTGAAATATTTCTTTATAGTCCTTTTTTCTATGCAGAAAAGAAAATACAAATTACATCAAAGTCATTATATTATCTGTATAAAGCGATAGTAAAAATATTTATTTTATTCATAAATAGATGAAAATATAATCTAAACCTTACATGAGATTTATTTCTTTAATGAAAAAAATATTCTTGGTTTGTTTTTATCATAAGTTTAAAATGTACAGTCTCAAAGACGTGTACAAATTTTAAAAAAATCAAGAAATTAAGTAAATTTTTTTAGACAAAAGTTAATTAATTAAAATTATTAATTGTAAGTGGATACATGGCTTCATATTCTTTTCATTTTTATATTATTCCATCTAATTTACAGTAATAAAATTCAGAAATTTCTTTCATTCATTATAATTTAATGTGCATTATTTTGTTTACAAGTTTTAATTCAATCCCTAAATAAATATAAGTTATTCCAGTTGTAATTTAGACAATCTGAAGCTCGTGCATCAAATCAAATTCAGGTCAACAAGTCAAAACCTATAATTATTTGTTTAAACTAACACTGTTAAGTCTGATATTGCTGCTTAATCATATTTGGGCAAATTAATATTCAATCCAAATTTAATCTGACCAGAAACTCAATTGCACGTAATAATATGGCATTGCGAAATAAGATGGTAAAATTAACAAATGCTGGTTTTTCATTAAGTTAATTTAGTGTACAGGTTAAATGAACTTTTTTTTATAAAAAAAAGGAAAACATAACCCTTGCGTATAATATACTTCAAGAATATTTATATGTTTTTATTGTTTGCTTATAATGCAACATAAACCCCTCTACAGAATATATTATATATTTTTAAACCAAATTATCTATCAAATTATTTCACCAAATTATTACACAGGCTTCAGGTTCGAATCCAAGCCGCGACATGGGTGTTTGTTGGGGATTCGGAATCCATGTTAAACTCTAGGTTCCGGTCTAATTAGCCAAATTGATCGTAGAGCGGCAAACCAAACCAATTTGTCCAGATATTAAGGTGAGTAGAACAAATCTAAACAGTTTCAAAACTAATAGAATATGAATTTGATGAAGAATATGTATTTTAATTCTTCTTTCAAGATGACATTTTACGTAAGATATTCTATGACAATGCTTCTATTGTTTTCAAACACTCTTCTTTCTCTAGACAGATGTTGAATGGTACACTTTCAAAACCAGAATAATGAAATTTTAAAATATTTTTAATATAGTTAATACGTGAAGTAGCATGTTTTGGACATTTGGGTGTGTCTTTCTTAAGAAAAAATTAATAAATAATATTCTAAGATAAAGCGGTATAACCAATAAATAATGCACATTAATAAAAAAAAAAAACACGAAAAAAAATATTACTGGGAAATTTCTATTGATGGAAATTTAATGAAATTTGAAAAAAAAAAAAAAAAAAAATCAAGAGGTGTTTTATAAATTAGGTAAAAAAATCAAGCAGCGTTTTATAAATTATGTAATAAAAGTTAATTTTTGTCTTGGAAATATACAAAAATAGAAATATACTAAAAAACGCAATCTTTGAATTTAATTGATGATCAACTTAAATCTCAATCATGAATATCTCTAATAATTACACATGCACGTCAGCCATGTTTCATGTTCAAAGTGATGCTATTCATTAGCAAATTAGCAGCAAAGCTCATTGTTGAGTCAAGGAATATCTGAATTAATATAAAAGAGAATAAAACGTCTCCTTATAGCATACTACAGACGCTAAATTGGTTTAAAGTTCGGAAAAGATATTAGTCTAACCAATCGCGTAATAGTCTCCTCACGAAGATAATTTTCCCTCAAATCAGCATTATTGATTTGTAGGAGAAATAATTCACAGTAGGAAAAGCAGAAAAGACGAGAGGATGGATTAAGAAGATTGTCATTGTATAACTAAATAGCAACTATAGCTCTTGAGACAATATGCAGGTTAGTGTGACTATCCAAACAGAAATCTGCTCCCACTCATAAAGTTGATTCTTCAAATCTACACATTTCACGGATATAAATGTTTTAATAGAGGGTTCCCGGCAGCTACAAGGCCTGCAATCTTCTTGAGTGACTTTGTAAACAATACTTGGATACATTAGTAAAGAGTACAAAATTCCATTGGCTAGGAGTTACTTCCATTCGACAAACATATGTGTGCTGCCAAACCTTGAACTTTTGGGATGTGATATGAGGGGTACACACATTGCTGGAAAAGTGCCACTTCTTAACAATTCTCCTTGAAACCTTCTGTGCTCATTTTAGCTGGATACCAGTTTTCTAATTATTGCTACAAGTATAAGAAGTAATAATAGGATGGTTATTGTAGACACTCCGTGCTTCCATCCTGTTAGACTAAGGTAGTTGTTTTCTATAGCTCATGTATAATTCGATATTCTTCAGTTGTAACTCCTAGAAGCATATTGTGTCTTAGAAATGCATTCCACAGTCTATAAATTACATAATGGTTCACACACACCTATCATGCTATATAGGATTGACTCTGGCTTCACACTCGGCTTCTAGTTGTCTAGCGAATCGCCATTTTATCCTTAAGATAAATAACGTCTTGTACTCAAACCTAAAACATGGCTATTATTAATATTCACTGTTCTATTCTATTATATGTCTGATTATATTTATTAAAACTGTAATCGCTTTTAATCTCTTATGTTCATTCATGTTCAATGATGTTAAACGATAGCAATACTAATATTTTGCATGCTACGTTCTTATACATTGTTACATTTTACATACTACTGCGCCCAAAAAGTAAGACCAATTTTTATTTTTTTCAAAAAATTTATTTATTCTTCCAATTTTATTTCATCGCTTTCAAAGTAATCTCCTCGCCACACAATGTACTTATGCTAACTTTTCTTCCAATCTTCAATGCAAGCTAAAAAGTAATCGGCAGGAATGGCCCTTCAAAGCGCTTGGCGATTCAAGTTGAATTCAAATTCCATAAGCCAAGGAAATTTTAAATTGAAAATTGGTCTTACTTTTTGGATACAGTAGCATACTATGAAATAGTTATAAAAATTTAGTTCTTTTTGTTCGTGTAATTTAAATGTTCTAGTGTTTTAAATAATATAGGAAACCATTGCTTTTGAATCGATATATAGTCAAGATTCATTACGAAAACTTATTTTCATCCTTATGAATAAATTCGTGTGATCTTTACTGATAAATTAACTAAAGAGCAATCAATCTTTATTAAAATGCCTAATGAATATATAATGATATATTAGAATCTTGTATGTGCGAACTACAACAGTATTAATGTCCCCTGCTATTAGAGTCCCTTTAAATCAACTACTTCATTATGTAACACTCTTGTTACAGAAGTTAGTAGAAGATTAGAATAACATAGTATATTCCATAATAAGTATTTTACATTGTAATTTACTAGAACTTAAAGCATTATGCATGATTAACAATACAATGTATGCATTACAATATTGCCTTAGATCGTATGGTTTTATAAATCATTACAACAACAATTGTACCAGATATATTGATCAATGTTCTGTATAGTTCGAATGCCTTCAATTATGAATTCTGTTCTATGATGTTTTAATGTTACAATCATTCATTAATAAGTTGTTTCATTTATTTTAGTAATTTCTAGAAAAAAAGTAAATTATATTTCTATTTATTTTCCTATTTCATTTATTTTCCTATTTATTTTCCTTTTATCTATTACCATTTAATACCATATATTTGTACATTTTGGGAAAAACGTACAAAGATATGTAGAATTGATACTGTAGATATGTAGTATTAAAGATATAATCCAATTGATAGATATATAATTGAAATATCTAAAATTATAGTTAATAAGAATAATGTTTAATATTTCTTCTAAAATTAATATCTGTGGTAAAACGTTTAATATTCATTCCTATTTTATTAAATATTTTTATATTATTCATTATTTTATTATATATTTTTATATAGTTCATTATTATATTATTAATTTTTATATTATTCTTTATTATATTATTCATTTTTATATTATCCATTATTATAGAATTAGTTTTCACATTATTCATTATTAAATTATTATTTTTATATTATTTATTATAGTTTTAGTTTTTGCATTATTCATTATTACATTATTAATTTTTAGATTATTCCATTATTATAGTATTAGTTTTTACATTATTCATTATTAAATTATTAATTTTTAGATTATTTATTAATATTATTATTTGTTTTTATATTATTCATTATTATATTCTTTTATCTTATCATTTAATAAGATTAAAACCTTTGATAAGATTTTTCATAAGATAAGAAGATAAGATAATATCAAATGATTCTACATAAAATTCATTTGATAAGATTCTTATCATTCATTGTTATATAATTATGCATAATATTTTTAAATTAACCATTGAAAGATATCTGTCAAAAATGAAATTAATGTTAACAATTTATCTATGGTGTACATATGAAGAAATTAAAATTAAACTAATTTAACCATATCTAAATAAAATGATGATAATTTTAAAGAAACTCAAAATCTCTTTTTGCTACGATGCTTTCCAATAGCCTTAACTCAAGTGATTAAAAGTGAGGTAGATATTCTTCTTTTGCATACTTGTTACAGAATGGTTACAGATTGTTAATTGTTACCGAATGAAACAGAAAAAAAGGAAACGGCATTAGAAACACATTCCCAGCTTTGTAATTACTTTCTCTGCCAAATCACCATTTCAGCGTCGATGTATTAAAGGTCAGTGCATTTTCAGTAAGAAGAGAATTTGTGAGAATTCTTGTTGTCGTTGATTTCATTAAATATCAGTAGATGTTACCCTTTAGGTAGAGATCCTTGATCAATTTAGTCCCAGTTAATTATTGAAGTAGTACACTTGTATATACGAGTGTACTACTTCAATAATTAACTGTGATAATATAATATATATATATATTATATATATAAATATTTTAAGTAATCTATATTCTGTATAATATAGAAAAAAATTATCTTATGAAAGTAGACTAATGATTTAATGTGGCCAAATCATGTTCAACATCTCACATTTTATTATTATGTAGAAAACATTAGTCAGAATCATTTGCATAATTTCTGAATTCTTAAGATTTGCTTTTGAGTAATTATTTCACACAAATATAATATCTCTTTTGAAAGCAAATTAACTCTAAACAGCATAAACTCATGTGATGTAGCTTTTATAAATTAACGGTATTACAGCATTCCTAAAATATTTTCCAAATTTAGGTAAATAAATTTAAAAAACAATTATTTTTAGAACATTTCTGATGATGATTTAAGTATTTTAATTACTTCGATATTGATTATTATAAAAAATACTTTATTCATAGTTGAACATGAGAGAATCAGTATTTTATGCTATACAGAAATTTTCATCTGATATACGATACATTTTCCAAATTATGGAAGTTTGTTTGTTGTTGTTTCTTATCCCACTTGGCTGGCCAAGCCCACGAGCCCATACGTGCTCATGATTGAAGGGGAAGGAAGCAGCTTCTGTTGTGATGGAGCACCCGTAGGTAGAAGCCTGACTTTTGCTCCGTGACGCTCTTACAGTCATAGGAGACTGGGACCTACAGCTTAAAGTGGATTCCGAACCACTACAAACATCCATGGCACCGCCGGGATTCGAACCCGAAACCTGTGGCACCGAGCGCCAGAGCGCTAGACACTCGGCCATTCAGGTCCCAAATTTGCCAACGGCACGCGGTGTTCCCAGGTGGTCACCCACCCAAGTACTGACCGCGCCCAATGATGCTTGACTTCGGTGATCTAACGAGAACCGGTATATTCAGCATGGTACGGCCGTTGATTATGGAAGTAGACATCATAAATAAATTATTTAAACCTGATATGCAATTTGATATAAAATATTTTTTCTTTTTACATATTTTATGTAATATCTGTTGTCTGTAATATAGACGAAATTTATCTTATGAAAATAGACTAATTATTTAAGGTAACCAAAACATACTTTACATCCCACAACTTTTTTATTATTTAAAAACAAATTAGTCGGAACCTTTGACATAATTTTTGAATTCTTAGGACTCTGTGTGAAATAATTTAAGAGATTATTTCACACAAACATAATATCTCTTTTGAAAGCAAATTAATCTAAATTGTATAATATCATTTGAAATAGCTTTTAAGTCACTCACAAAATATTTTCTAAATATAAGTAATTAAATTTTAAAAACAATTTTTTATAGCATTGCTTTGTTAACATTTATGATGATGATTTAAATATTTTAATAACTTCGATATTAATAACTATTAAAAATATTTTATTCATAGTTGAACATGAGAGATTCAGTATCTTATAAAAAACAGAAATTTCCATCTGATATACGATGACTTTTAACTAATTAAAAATATGATTATTTAAAAGAAACTCAAAAGCGCTCTTTATTACGATTCTATCCAACAGCCTTACTCAAGTGGTTAAATGTGAGGTAGAAATTCTTCTTTTGCATGCCTGTTACTGAAAGGTTACTGATTGTTAATTGTTACCGAATGAAACAGAAAGAAATGTCATTGGAAACACATTCCCAGCCTTGTAATTACTTTATCTGCCAAATCATCACCATTTCAGCGTCGATGTATTGAAGGTCCTTGCATTTTCAGTAAGAAAAGAAATTGTTAGAATTCTAGTGGTCGTTTATTTCATTAAACACCAGGATATGTTGCCCTTTAGGCCGAGACGCTTGATTAATTTGTCTCAGTTAATTTTTGTAGTAAGCAACATAAATACATTTTTAAAGCTGATATTCAATTTGATATAAACTATATATATATATATTTTTTTTGCATATCTTAAGTAATTTTAAGTAAGTGTACTATATGAAAAATTATCTTAATTAATTAATTGTAATGACATAATTTTAATCAATGAATTGTAATGATATAACTTTAATTAATGAATTGTAATTAAAATATAAAAGTCAAAAATCAAATTTTAATAAATATAGGAAAAATAATTATGATTACATTTTCAAATTAGATAATTTAGCTTTCCAATACACATTTTACGAGTTCCATTAAAATTGAAATTTCATCAGACTTTCTTGCAAATTAATCTTATTATAAATTTCATCTCCAAATCACAGGTAATAAATGTGTGGAAATAAATGTTTCAAATAATATTTCAAACAACAAACTCCTTTTCAAATTTATATTTCCTTCAAAATCACATAAAACTAATTAATTTATTCATTCTATATTAAAATAAATTTTTGTGTCCAAAAATTAAGCACATATTAAAATTAGCGTTTAAAATCAGTGCAGTTTCCTATTAAAGTAGAAACTATTTATTAAAACAGAACACTTCCTTACTATAAAATGACTTTCATTTAGTTCACTAAATAAAGTTTAGAAAATGTATGTATATTTTAGAGCCTACAGCAACGCGATACCGAAAACTACGTGGTACACAATGTCTTGTTAATTACCTGACGGAAGCAATGGAGGAGATGAAGATCACAAGATTATTAGCGAGGATAAAGTAACACAACATAATCTATCGATGGCTCTCGAATACTTATCACTTTAAGGAGTAATTTGTCAATGTGAAACTTCCTTTGTTCGTATATTAAGGCCTCGGTTTTAATACCCGATGAATTTCATTGTGCAAGTATATCACGATACTCGTTTATTGGAAGGATTAAAGATGGATCGAAATGTCATTGTTTGAAAATGATATCATGTTAAATAATGTTGAAAATTTAGACAGTTACTTGTTGTAGTTTCAAAATTTATAATTTTGTTTTACTTACTTATTTATTTATTACTAATGTTATTTATTTGTACTCAAATCATTGTTTAGTATAGAATTATTACTTTAAACAAAAAGAAAATAGTAACAAAATAAAATAAAAGATGATAATAATTTCCTTTTTATTGCAAAAAGACTAATACATTTTATGGCAGATTTCTTGACAGTTTTTTAATGTTGTGACTAATCCTCAGTGTCCTGCAGTGCTGGACGGACTTCCCTTGAGTGATCTATTCTTGGATAGAAGGAAAGGGGGCAGTTTCTCTTGTGATGGAACACACTTCGATAGAAGTTTGACTTTTCTCCGTGACGCTCTTACAATCATATAAAACTGGAATCTACGGCTTAAAGTGAATTCAGAACCACTACAAATATCCATGGCTCTGCCGGAACTGGAACCCAAATCTAGACAACGTTATATCGGCACCGAACGCTAGATATCCGGCCATTCAGGCCCGTCTTTTAGAGTTAAATTAACAATTGCAATACATAATTAATAGCTAGATTCTTTGTCGTTATTGCCATTTATTCCAATCTGTAGGAGAATCTCACACTTTACATCCCAGTTTATACACCAGGAAATTTATTGACCACTTTATTAAAATTCAATTTTTATCGTTCGCTTTACTAAACCTCATTTTTTATTGACCACTTTATTAAGCTCAATTTCTATTTACCACTTCATTTCCACAACTTCAATCCCCCAATATGGGTGCTTAGAATTGCTATTTTTTTTTCTTAGTTGTTGCATCCAGGCAATAACACACTTCTGTAATTTCCTCGAATCTAATGAAGGTAATCTACGACGTTCACACACTATTTCAAACAGCATTTACAATTTTATTCTTTGCATTAAAATATATCATCATTTTTGGTCCAACAGCCCATTGTGGAGCAAGGCCGTCAACATACAGGTAGATTTCGAGAAGTTTTTCTTTTTACAGTGTAGAGTTGTCAGCTCTACGCCCAATGTTCAATAGTCGTATGAGACCGGGACCTACGGCTTAAAGTGATTATGAACCACTACAATCCTCCATATCAGAGCCGGGACTCGAACTCGAAACCTGTGATACCCAGTGCCTTAGCCATTCAGGCCATTCAGGATTCAAATTTATATAAACCCAATTAATTTATTCTATATTAAAATAATTTTTTGCACATATTAAAATTAACATTTGAAATCCAAGTAGCTTTGTGTTAAAGTAAAAATTATAAATTCAAAAAGAACCCTTCCTTATTATAAAATGACTTTCATTTAGCTCAATCAATAAAGTTTAGAAAATGCATATATATTTTAGAGCCTACAGCAACGCGATACCGAAAACTACGTGGTACACAATGTCTTGTTAATTACCTGACGGAAGCAATGGATGAGATGAAGATCAGAAGATTATTAGCGAGGATAAAGTAACACAACATAATCTATCGATGGCTCTCACATACTTATCACTTTAAGGAATAATTTGTCAATGTGAAACATCCTTTGTACGGATATTAATTACTCAGTTTTAATACGGGATGAATTTAATTGTGCAATTATATCACGATACTTGTTTATTGGGAGGATTAAATGTGGATTGAAATGTTATTGCTTGAAAATTATATCATGCTAAGTATTGTTGAAAATTTAGATTGTTACGTGATGTAGCTTCAGAGACTGTAGATTTTGCTTTACTTATATATTTTTAATATTTTAATTACTTGTTATTATAATTTTTACTTAAAGCATTGTTTAGTGTAGTCTTGTTACTTTAAACAAAATAAGATAAAAATTAGATGAAATAAAAGAATACTACTGTGCCCAAAAAGTAAGATCAATTATTTAAAAAAAAACTCTTTATTTATTCTACCAAATTTATTT
Organism: Caerostris darwini; assembly: GCA_021605075.1. Taxonomy (NCBI): domain Eukaryota; kingdom Metazoa; phylum Arthropoda; class Arachnida; order Araneae; family Araneidae; genus Caerostris; species Caerostris darwini. The sequence continues at coordinate 45,412 of BPLQ01014339.1, forward strand.
CATCGCCTTCAAAGTAATCCCATCCGGACACAATGCATTTATGCCAACGTTTTTTCCAATCCTCAATGCATGCTAAAAAGTCATCGGCAGGGATGGACTCGCACTCGGCAAAGCTCTCGGCAATTCACGTTGAATCTCTTTAGTCGACTCAAACACTAATGAATAACACACTTGTCTAATTTTTATTTTTGATCTATACGTTTATCTTACTTATCTTCAGTGTAAACACTGCATATTTCTGGTCAGCATGCTAAGTTTCTTTCTTAAGCTTCCTTAGGTAAAAAGCCAAATGTGATCATTACCTGATTACTACAGATCAATATACATTTTATATAACTAAATACAATTAAATTTATTTGAAAAATTGAATTGTATAATTTTTCAATCTATATAAATATTTTTAAATTTTAAATTGTAATTGTAGATTCAGAGTTTTTTATTATCTTCTAAGATATAATTTATTGTACAACAAATTGAATTAACTGAACAGTTTTTCGAAGAAAGAGGTATATAAATTCTTGATCATTAATATACATCTGATACTAAGAGGTATTATTATTTTCACATGAAACTATACAATCCACATGTCACATAAATGTATAGTTTTACATTTTTTCTACGTTTATGGCAGTAATTATGATCCCATCTGTTAAATGAGTTTACATTTGCTACAAATTTGAGAAATTTCTACAGGAAGAAACTTCAAAATGACTCTTTTTTTTTTATAGTTTATTACCTTTTACAATACAAATGCTGTTTTATGACAAGCTCTCTGCTGTTACAAAAATTTCTTTTTTAATATCTTCTAAGGAATAAACTTAAAAATTGTCTTAAACATAATGTATGCAAGTACGTGGGTGCATTTTTTTCAGCGCTATTCATAATGATCAACTAGTAGGTCATAAAGATAGTAAACCAACCTACCCCAGAAAAGGCATCGAGAAAAGCTATAAATATTTTTTTTTTACCCACGAAACATTTTTCTTTTTCTCTTTCACTCTTTAAAGCAGGTATATCAGACTGCAACAGTGTGGAGTGAAAAAGAAAATAAATGTAAAGAGAGAGAAAAAACTCCCAACTTTTTCTTCAACAACTTCTAGCTTTTCTTTAAGCTAGCGTTGAAAGTGCTTTTTGCGCGAAAGTTAAAGTTTATTGACTTCCATTATTGATGCCATTTTGACACAGAGCTGAGCTGAGCGCATGTCTCGGCACTAAAGTCTGGAGTGTTCCGGAATTAATCGAAGCTCTGGAATTTACTTAACTTCTTACTGTGTAAACATTTTACAGTTTATGGTAGATGAGAGCCACTAAAGATGTGAACCTTAGACGATGCTTACTTTGAACTATTTTATTGCGAGCAAAGACTTCTAATATCAAATGCAGCCAAATTCCATGCCGATTTTTTTTTTTTTTTTTTTTTTGATACATTACTGTCATAAATGTAAATTACGAACTTTATTTCCATTGATTATTTATATAGAGAAGTTTTTACTTTTACTAATAGATAATTTTTTTTGAAAATAGAAGGGACATTTTAACACTTTCACAACAATATATTATTAGAAGGTCGAATTTTATGCATATTGTTCTGATCTTTTGTTATAGTGACTAAACAGTAGACATTACCAGTGATCAATCCAAACCATTTATTTCAAAATGAAAACAAATTATGGAATTCTTTAATTTCTTCGAATTTAATGAAGATAATTATCGACCTACACGTTTATGTAGCTCATCTTCTATGGAACTATGGTAAATTTCTGATCAGCATGCTACTTTTCGTTCGTCTGCTTCCTTTGTGGGAAAGCTAAATGTGCTCATAACCAGATTATTTATAACTTTTATATAATTAAATATAAATATTGTTGAAAAATTAAATTATATTTTTTCAGTTTTTTTATCTCTTGGGTGGAAAATGGTCGAGTGGCTAGTGCTCGGTACCACATGTTTCATGTTCGAGTCCCGGAGGTTCTCTTGTTATAAGCAGTGATTTATATCCACTTTAAACCGTAGGACGTAATTTTACTCACGTCCATAGTAACCCATGCCGATTTTTTTTATACATTAGTAACGTTGATATCTGCAGCGGTTCTTATCCGCTTTAAACCGTAGGTCCCGGTCTAATATGATCGTAGAGATTTGCGGGAGTAATGTTACTCACGTCCGTAAATTCCGTGCCGATTTTTTATACATTATTGCCATAAATGGAAATTACGAACTTCACGTCGAATCATTCATTAATTGCACGGAGAAGTTTTTTATTCCACTAATAGTGAATTATCTTTTTTTTTAGAAAATTGAAGGCTTTCACAACAATATAAATATGAAGCGATTATTGGAAAGCAGAATTTTATGCATATCGTTCAGATCTTTTGTTATTGTGACTGATCGAAATATAGAGACTACATAATGGACTTTACTAGTGATAAATCCAAATCATTTGTTTCAAAATGAAAATATAACATGAAATTCTCTAAGTTCCTCGTATTTAATAAATATATTTTATAACCTACACATTTATCTTGGTCAACTCCAGCGTAATCTTGGTAAGTTTCTGGTCAGCATGCTAACTTCCGTTCGTCACCTTCATTAATGGAAAAGTTAGGTGTACTCATAAGCAGATTATTCCAGATCATATAAGCTGATTATTTCAGATTATAACTTTTATATAACTAAATATAAATATTGCTGAAAAATTAAATTATATAGAATTGGAATTTTTCAACCTCTTGGACGCCTGATGTCCGAGTGGCTAGTGCTGAACAGCTCGGTGCCACAGGTTTCATGTTCGAGTCCATGTAGTAACGTTGATATGTGCAGCGGTTCTTATCCTCTTTAAACCGTAGGTCATGGTCTAATATGATCGTAGAGATTTGTGGGAGTAATGTTACTCACGTCTGTAGCATATCTTCAAGTTACACATGCTAAATCAGTAGAAGTTCTAAATCCCAACAGAGGTGCAGTCCTTGTTTATTGCATAAAATTATAACCAACAGATAATTGATAAATGTATCTAGATAGCTGTCATAGAAAAAAGGTTTTTTAATCTATATGGTTAATTTAAAATTTAAAAGATTGATTCGGAAGTTGTTTTTATGCTTGCTTATAAGACATAATTTATAGTACGGTTAATTTAATTACTATAATTAAAACTATGCAGTAAGAAATCTGAACAATCCTTCAATGTAAGAAAGTGTTTGATTAATATACATCTGATACTAAGAGGTATTATTAATTTCACATGAAACTATACAATCCATATGTGATATAATTTTAAAGTTTTTCATATTTGTGTACGTTTGTGACAATAAATAAGAATCCATCTGTTAAATAAATTTATATTTCCTACAAATTTAAGAAGTTTCTAGAGAAAAAAAAAATTTAAATGTTATTTTCTTTTTGGCTTATTGCCTTTTACAATAGAAATTCTGCTTTCCGACACGCTATTTGCTGTTGCTACTGTTACAACTGCTGTTGCTTTTTTTAATATCTTCTAAAGAATAAACTTGAAAAAGTGTCTTAAACATAATATATGCAAGTATTTGAGTGCATTTTTTTCAACGCTATTCATAATAATCAACTAGTAGGTCATGAAGATAACAACCCAAACTACCCAGGCAAGGCCTCGAGAAAAGCTATAAAAAATTTTTTCCAACGAAACATTTTTCGTTTTCTCTTTTACTCTTTAAAGCAGGTATATCAGCAAGCAACAGTGTGGAGTGAAAAAGAAAATAAATGTAAAGACAGAAAAAAACTCGCAACTTCTCAGCTTTTCTTTAAGCTAGCGTTGAAAGTGCTTTTTGCGCGAAAGTTAAAGTTTATTGACTTCCATTATTGATACCATTTTGACGCAGAGCTGAGCTGAGTGCAGCATGTCTTGGCACTAAAGTCTGGAGTGTTCCGGAATTAATCGAAGGTCTGGAATTTACTTAACTTCTTACTATGTTTTACAGTTTATGGTAGATGAGAGCCGCCAAAGATGTGAACCTTACACGATGTTTACTTTGAACTATTTTATTGTGAACTAAGACTTCTAATATCAAAAGCAGACATGCCTTTTTTTTTATACATTATTGCCATAAATGGAAATTATGAACTTCACGTCGAGTCATTCATTATTTATAAGAAATTTTTATTTCAGTAATAGACAATTCTTTTTTTTGAAAATAGAAGGAATTTTTTAAGGCTGTCACAAAAATATAAATATGAATCGATTATTGAAAGGTCGAATTTTTTGCATATTGTTCTGATCTTTTGTTATAGTGACTGATCGGAAATATAGGGAGTAACACAATAGACTTTACACATGATCAATCCTCACCATATATTTCAAAATGAAAACATATAATGAAATTTTATAATGTCCTCGAATCTAATGAAAATTTATGACCTACACATTTTTCTTGCTCTCCTTTAGCATAAACATGGTAAATTTCTGGTAAGCATGCTAAATTTCGTTCTTCAGTTTCCTTAGTGAAAAAGCTAAGTGTGATCATAACAATATTATTACAGATCATTAAAACTTTTATATAATTAAATATCGATAAATTTATATGAAAAAATTGAATTATATAGTTTTCAATCTGTATAAATAATTTTAACTTTAAACATTAAACGATCGATTCAGAACTTCTTATTAGGATTATAAGATATAATGTATTGCACAGGCCAATTGAATTAAAATAATTAAAGGTATAAAATTAATCTGAACAATACTTCATTGCAAAATGTAAGAAAATGCTTGATCATTCATATGTTTCTGATATTAAACAATTTTATTTTATGTACAATCCATATGTCATATAAGTTTAAAGTTTTACATATTTTTCTGTTCATGACATACACTGAAGTGACAAAAGTCATGGGATACCTCTTAATATCGTGTTGTCTCTCCTTTCGCCCGGCGAAGTGCAGCAGCTCGACGTGGCATGGACTCAACAAGTCGTTGGAAGTCTTCTGCAGGAATATTGAGCCATGCTGTCTCGATAGACGTCCATAAATGTGAAAGCGTTGATGGTGCAGGATTTTGGGCACGAACAGACCTCTCGATGATGTCCCATAAATGCTCGATAGGATTCATGTCGGGCGATCTAGGTGGCCAGATCATTCGTTGGAATTGTCCAGAATGTTCTTCAAACCAATCGCGAACAGTTGTGGCCCGGTGACATGGCGCATTGTTATCCATAAAAATCCCATCTTTGTTTGGGTACAGGAAGTCCATGAATGGCTGCAAGTGATCTCCAAGTAGCGGAACACAAGCATTTCCAGTCAATGTTCGGTCCAGTCGCACCAGAGGACCAAGTCCATGCCATGAAAAAACAGCCACCACCAGCTTGAACAGTGCCTTGCTGACAGTTTGGGTCCATGGCTTCGTGGGGTCTGCGCCACACTCGAACCCTACCATTAGCTTTTACCAACTGAAATCGTGACTCATCGGAGCAGGCCACGTTTTTCCATTCATCTGGGGACCAACCGATATGCTCACGTGCCCACGAGAGTCGCTGCAAGCGATGTCATTCTGTCAGTAAAGGCACTCGAGTCGGTCTTCTGCTGGAATAGCCCAAGAAAGCCAAATTTCTCCGCACAGTTCTAACAGACAAGTCCCTTGTACGTCCCACACTGATTTCTGCGGTTATTTGACGCAGTGTTGCTTGTCTGTTAGAATTTACGACTCTTTGCAGACGTCGCCGGTCTCGGTCGTTAAGTGCAGGCGGTCGACCACTGCGCTGTCCATGGTGGGATGTTATGCCTGAAATTTCATACTCTCGGCACACTCTTGACACAGTGGATCTGGGAATGTTGAATTCCCTAACGATTTCCGAAATGGCATGACCCATGCGTCTAGCTCCAACTAACATTCCGCGTTCAAAGTCTGTTAATTCCCGTCGTGCGGTCATCATCACGTCAAAACTTCTTCACATGAATAACTTGAACAGAAATGAAAACTCTGCGAAAGCACTGCGCATTTATATCTGTTCTACGCGATGCTACTGCCATCTGAAAATTTGCATATTGCTATCCCATGACTTTTGTCACTTCAGTGTAAATTATGATCCCATCTGTTAAATTAGTTTATATTTCCTACAAATTTGAGAAGTTTCTAGAGAAAGAAACTTTAAATACCACTTTCTTTTTAGTTTATCACCTTTTACAATACAAATGCTGCTTTACGACAAACCATCTGTAGTTTCAAATGCTGTTTCCTTTTTAATATCTTTTAGGAAATAAACTTAAAAAAATGTCTTAAACAAACATAATATATGCAAGTACGTGAGTGCATTTTTTTCAGCGCTATTCATGATGATCAACTAGTAGGTCGTGAAGATAGTAACCCAATCTACCCCAGGAATGGCCTCGAGAAGAGCCATAAATATTTTTTCTTTCCCACGAAACATATTTGTTTTTCTCTTCTACTATTTAAAGCAGGTATATAAGACTGCAACAGTGTGGAATGAAAAAGAAAATAAATGTAAAGGGAGAAAAAACCACTTCTCTGCTTTTCTTTAAGCTAGCATCGAAAGTGCTTTTTGTGCGAAAGTTAAGCTTTATTGACTTCCATTATTGATACCATTTTGACGCAGAGCTGAGCTGAGTGCAGCATGTCTTGGCACAAAATTCTGGAGTGTTCCGGAATTAATGAAGATCTGGAATTTACTTAACTTCTTACTATGTAAACATTTTACTGTTTATGGTAGATGAGAGCCACTAAAGATGTGAACCTTACACGATGCTTACTTTGAACTATTTTATTGCGAGCAAAGACTTCTAATATCAAAGGCAGCCAAATTCCATGCTGGTTTTTTTTTGTTCATATTTGCCATAAATGGAAATTACGAAATTCACGTCGAGTCATTCATTATTTATACAAAGTTTTTTATTCCAGTAATCTAGCTTTTTTTTTGAAAATAGAATAAAATTTTTAAGTCTTTCACAACAGTATAAATGTGAATCGATTACTGGAAGGTTGAATTTTATGCATATTGTTCTGTTCTTTTGTGATAGTAACTGATCTAAAATATAGGGACTACATAATAGACTTTTCCAATGATTAATCCAAAACACTTATTTCAAAATGAAAACATATTATGAAATTCCCTAATTTCCCCGAATTTAATAAAGATAATTTATCTTGATCATCTTCAGCGCAACCTTGGTAAATTTCTGGTTAGCATGTAAAGTTTCATTCTTCAGCTTCCTTAGTGGAAAAGCTAAGTGTGCTCATAACCAGATTATTCCATATCATTGTAACTTTTATATCATTAAATATAAATAACTTTATTTGAAATAATTGAATTATATGCATTTTTTCAATAACTACAAATATTTCAAATTTAAAACCAAAACGATCTATCAGAACTTCTTATTAAGATTATAAGATATAACGTATTGTACGGGAAAATTGAATTACCATAATTAAAATTATAAAATAACAAATCTGTACAATCATTCAATGCAAAATGTAAAAATAATTATTGATCATTAATACACATATGATATTAATAAGTATTATTTTCACATTAAACGATACAATCTGTATGTCCTATAAGTTTAAAGTTTTACATTTTTTGTTGGTATATGACAATAATTATGATCCCATCTGTTAAATAAGTTTACACTTGCAACATATTTGAGAAGGTTTTAGAGTAACTCTTACTTTTTAGTTTATTACCTTTTATAATACAAATGCTGCTTTACAACAAACTATCTGCAGTTTAAAATGCTGTTTCTTTTTTAATATCTTCTAAGGAATAAACTTAAAAAATTCCTTAAACAAACATAATGTATGAAACTACGTGAGTGCTTTTTTTCAACGCTATTCATAATAATCAACTAGTGGGTCATGAAGGTAACAACCCAACCTACCCCAGGAAAGGCCTCGAAAAAAACTATAAATATTTTTTTTTCCATGAAACATTTTTCTTTTTTCTCTCTTACGCTTTAAAGCAGGTATATCAGGCTGCAACAGTGTGGAGTGAAAAAGAAAATAAATGTAAAGAGAGAGAAAAAACTCCCAACTTTTTCTTCAACAACTTCTAGCTTTTCTTTAAGCTAGCGTTGAAAGTGCTTTTTGCGCGAAAATTAAAGTTTATTGACTTCCATTATTGATATAATTTTGACACAGAGCTGAGCTGAGTGCAGCATGTCTTGGCACTAAAGTCTGGAGTGTTCTGGAATTAATCGAAGCTCTGGAATTTACTTAACTTCTTACTATGTAAACATTTTACTGTTTATGATAGATGAGAGCCACTAAAGATGTGAACTTTACACGATGCTTACTTTGAACTATTTTATTGCGAGCTAGGACTTCTAATATCAAATGCGGGGCGATTTTTTTTTTTGTTACATTATTGTCATAAATTGAAGTTACGAGTTTCACGTCGAGTCATACATTATTTATATGGAGAAGTTTTTTTATTCCACTAATAGAAATTTTTTTAACAGATGGCTTTTCCAACAATACGAATATGAATCGATTAAAGGAAAGTCGAATTTTATGCATATTGCTGTGTTCTTTTGTTATATTAATTGATTGAAACTATAGGGACTACACAATAGACATTACCAATGATCAATCTAAACCATTTATTTCAAAATGAAAACAAATAATGAAAGTCTCTAATTTTCTCGAATTTGATGAAGGTAATTTGTGACCTACACATTTGTCTCGGTCATATTCAACGTAAACATGTTAAGTTTCTGGCCAGCATGCTACGTTTCGTTCGTCAGCTTCCTGAGAGGAAAACCAAAGTGTGCTCATAACCAGATTATTCCAGACATTATAACTTTTATATAATTAAATATAAATATAATTTAAAAATTGAATTACATAGTTTTCCCGTTTTCGTCAGTCATCTGAGTGCATTATGTCTTGGCACTAAAGTCTAAAGTGTTCCAGAATTAATCGAAGCTCTGGAATTTACTTAACTTCTTACTATGTAAACATTTTACTGTTTATGGTAGATGAGAGCCCCTAAAGATGTGAACCTTACACGATACTTACTTTGAACTATTTTATTGCGAGCAAAGACTTCTAATATCAAAGCGACTTCAATATCGATGCTTCTATATTCTTCAAGCGACTTCTAATATCATAGGCAACCAAATTCCATGCCAATTTTTTTTATCCATTACTGTCACAAATGGAAATTACGAACTTTACTTCCATTCAATATTTATGTGGAGAAGTTTTTTATTCTACTAATAGAGAATTTTTTTTAGAAAATAGAAGACTTTCCCAACAATATAAATATGAATCGATTATTGGAAAGTCGAATTCTGTGGACATTGTTCTGTTCTTTTGTTACATTGACTGATTTAAGGTATAGGAACTACACAATAGAGTTTACCAATGATCAATCCAAACCATTTATTTCCCGATGAAGCAAATAAACCTCGATTTAAAATCTATAAAGTATTGTATATTGTCATTTAATATATAGCTAAATTGGAGTGAAATTTCACTAAAATAATGTTCACTTTTATTTTTTGTTAGTGTCTATCTTTATATATGCAATTCTTCTGTACATGTGTTTGTCACTGAACTCCACCTATACGACTGGACCAATTTTTATAAATTGTTTAGTGTTTGTTTGAGTGGATCTTTGAATGGTTTCGATTCCCAATTGTACCGGGTAGGTTCCTTTTCAATGGGGTTCTTGTGTAAGTGTGTTTGTCACTGAGTTTCTCCTAAATGACTTGACTGATTTTGATGAAATATTTTGTATTTGTCAAAATATGGAGAATGTTCTTATGCTATCCCTTTTTTTTGCAAGTCGCCACTAGATGGTGCTGCAGTCTATCAACTTCTATACCGTTCAACCAATCTATTTGAAAATTGGTAATACTATGTATTCGAGTGTGGAAAATATATTCATGCTATCTACTTTATTGTGCTACAGCATTTCCTCTTATAGACTGTTGAGACGATATCCATGAAAATTAGTATGCATATAGATTGGAGCCGAGAATATATTCGCGATATGTAATTTTCTACAGTGCTTTTTTTTTTTTGACAGAGCAACGTATGCCGTGTTCTGCAAGTAAAATGTAAAATTTAAATAAAAAAATTCTATAAAATATATCAAATTCTTATTTGTGAAGAAAAAAAAGAAATCTACATAGTATGCTTATTATGCATGATGTCATGAGTTTTAAAAATAATTTATGACGACAAGATGTTAAGTCAGACATCTACCTGCGGTGTTCTATCGCCTCTTTCCCTTTGAACAATGAGTCCATGTGGGTTCGTCTAGATGCCTACGAAATGGGAAAATAAAAACATCAACAACATACAAATCAATATGCGTAACTTGTTTACTTCCTAATTTTCGTAATAAACTAATAAACAAATTTTGTGGAATTTTAATTTTTTCATATGCATTTATTTTCCATCCATACGTTTTCTATAAATATATATTTTGTGCTTTTTCAATGTCATGATTATAGGAAACTTTTTATATGGTAATATTTTTATATGACAACAATTATTATATTTGGTAATTTTGTTATGAATTTATAGTATATCCCAACTTTAACGAATTTGATTTTTTTTTCCAAAAAATGTTTATTTTAACCATTTCTGCAATAATGCGTACAATTTTGAAATATTTCTACGAAAACTGTCCTCTATGTCGCATTTCAGTATTTTTACAATGTTGATACTATTGTTTACTTTAATTACTTGTCTTCTATTTTTAGAATAAATATAAGTTATTCAAACACAATCCTTGATTAACATGTCAAATTAAGTGCTTCTGTAGCAAAGACTTGTTTTAATTTATTTTGTAATTACATTTGGTTGAAAAAATTAGTTTTAGTCATTACTTTTTTATGCTGGAATGTTTCTCCTTATATCATGAAAGAAAAAAAAAAATTTCTGTATTCATTTTTTCTAACACTCTTAAGTTCAGCATCCAATTATTTCTATTTATTTTCCTACATCCTTTTTTTTTTGGGGCATAAGTTCATATTGAACCGAAATGTTTTAACCTGGGTATTTTTACAAACCGTAGAATGTCTCCTCAAAAGAATACGAATCCTGAGTCTGCATAATTATGTTTAGAAAACTTAAATACGTCTTAAAAGTCAAAATAATTATTAAAATACCTTAATGTAAATAAGCTATCAATAACAAAAAGTAAATTTTTGGAATTTTTATTTGTGCCAAATTCAAGATGCAGTTTACTTTGAGATAATTTAAGTTGGCATTTGACATGACACATTTACATTTTCATTTTGAGAAATAACAGTTTTGATGGCGATTGTGACAATTTGAATCACATCTACCCCGCGAATGTCCTGTAGGACTTTTTGAATCAAAAATATTAAATAAATTTTAAATGTAAATAAATAGAAAAATTAAAAATGTAAATAATTATAAATATTCGAAATGCAAATAAATATTAGTTCTATTTTAATTGTATTAATGGACTGATAAATTATATTTTAAATGGATTAATCCTACTTTTAATTATATTTTAAATAAATGAGTTTTAGTCATTAGCATTTTTATGCAACATCGTTTTAAATTTTAAATTATACTTCTTATGTCATAGAAGAGAAAAATATAAAAAAATTAAAAAAAAACATTTCTATAATAATTTTTCCTAACATGCTCAAGTTTAGCAGCAAATTATTTATTTTCCTACACCTTTTTTCTGGGGCATAAGTTGATATTGAACCGAAATTTTTTAACATGGGTATTGTTACAAACCGTAGAATATCTCCACAAAAGAATACAAACCATTCTGCATAACATTATTTGAAAAGCTTAAATACTTCTTAGAAGTTAAAACAATTATTAAAATACCGTAATGTAAATAAGTTATCAATAACGAAACGTAAATGTTTAAAATTTTGATTTGTGCAATTTAAAGATGCAATTTACTTTCAGATAATCTAAATTGGCATTTGGCATGACACATTGGCATTTTCAACATTACTATGAGAAATAACTGTTTTGATGACGATTGTGACAAAATGAATCTCATCGACCATCCGAATGTCTGGTAGGAATTTTTAAATTAAAAATATTAAATATATTGTAAGTGTAAAAAGTCAATATAATTTGAGTCTATAAATTTTAAATGAAAATAAATATTAATTATATTTTAAATTGATTAATTATTGTTTTAATTTTATTTTAAATAGATATTTATTATATTTTAATTGTAAATTTAAAATGTAAATAAATATTTTAAATGCAAATAAATCTAAATATTTAAAATGTGAATAAATATTAATTATATTTTAAATAAATATTTATTATATTTTAAATGGATTATTTATATTTTTAATTATATTTTAATTAAATATTTATTATATTTTTAATGAAAATTTAAAATAACTATTTATTTAAAACATATTTACATAAATTATTATAATTTGGGTCAATATATTTTAAATGTAAATAAATTTATGATATGATAAAATCTAAAGGAGTGTATGTATGAAATGTTTATTGTTTATAAAATTCGCTTTAATTCAAAAAAATAAAATACTTAAATTTTTTTCCCTTAAATATTGCCACTTTAATATAAATAAATTTTTGTCAAAATTTCAAACGCAAAAAAAATTTGCGTTTTGAAATTTTACTCAAATAATATTAGAATTTTAGTCATTGCTTGTTGGTAATATGTTGTTTCGTTTTTTTGCATTATTCACAATTTTTTATGATTATAAATTTTTTCAGATTTTCTTATTATAATTTTTTTTCCTGTTTTAAGCATATTAAACGAAAAGGTTAAGTCAGCGTAAAGAAAATTCTTTGGGGCAATGAAGAAATTTTAGGTTTTAACGAAGCAGAGTAGCGAAGCAGTAATCTTTGCTTTTCTAACGGATTAATATTGTACTACTCTCTCGAGAGTGTTTTTGTTTACATTTGCTGATCTAAAATCCAATTCACGTTTATTTTCTCTCATTGTTACGTTAGAGCATTAAAATTAAAAATAAATTCATCTAAGTCAATGAAATTCTAAGCTAATAGTGCATTAAACATTTCTTAAAAGATTCATAAAATTATCTTTTTTTTTTTTTTTTTTTTGTATATTGTATGAATTAATTTGTTTCCATCAAAAGAAATTGAAAAAAAAAAAATAACTGAAGCATTTATAATAAAAAAGTAAATTTTTTATATGTTGAAATTTTTAAAAAGCATTTGTTAATTTAAGAAAAGAAACGATATTTTTTTTTCTTTCATATCAGCAATTAGAGCAGATTTTTAAAATTTTATGTAAGTAATAAGATATTTTTAGGTTAAAATTAGTTTAAAATAATTGAATTGATATAAAATTGTATTACTTTAAAAATTAATTAATATGAGATTCCTTACACTTTGGGAGTTCAAATTTTAAAAAAGCATGTGATTTTGTGATGTGTCTGCATGTGTAAAAACACATTTGAAATTATTTGCACTTTGGAAAATTACATTTTTAACGAATAATTATGTGAATTTTTGTTTACTTACATTTCATTTTGAAGACTAGTAAATAACAGTAGTAGTTAGTAGTAGGGTAGTAGTTAGTTTCTCAATGACATTTTTAGCATTACTTTGAGAAATAGCAGTTTTGATGGCGATTGTGACAAAATTAATCGTATCGACCATAAAAATTTCTGATAGAAATTTTTCAACTTTTTGCCGTTGCTTGCTTTTGAAAAGTAAAAATGCTTTTTCAATCTGACACTATTAACGTCATAATGCCATTCCCATTTTATTCTGATTTTGTCATTAACATAATAAGTTTTATTTTTATATGCAAGTATCGAATTCATAATTTTTAAATTATGAATATTTGAAATTATTCGAATTTTTATTTCATTGAAATATTCATGCTGGTTATTTTATTTTAAAATTTTGTTGTTTGTTGTTTCTAATCCCTCTTGTTAGACAGCTACATCTAGACCAAGTCCAAGAAACTGTGTGGTCTCAAGTGAATAGGGAAAGCAGCCTTTGTTGTGATAGAGCCCCCGTAGGTAGAAGTCTGACTTGTCACTGTGTGGCTGAAGAAGAAGGGTAGTGCATTCCGACAAAACTTTTAGTCGAAACTACACCGCATTTGAGTATCCAATGGTAGAAAACCCAGAAAACTCCCACCAGATAGTCCGATTAACAAAGAGAGATGGTGAATATCACAAACGCCATATAGTCTTCTCGCTTTTTGAAACAGTGTCTGCAACAAAGCCGCCAGAGAATTAAACATCCCCCATAATGCTCACCAGCGGGGCATGATGCCATTGAGAAACGAGTCGGCCAAAATAATTCTAATTCTATAAGTGTGAATTATAAATGTTGTATATTAAAATGTTGATCATACATTGCATATAATAATGTGACCTGGTGGAGGAGTAGCTGACGCTCGGTACCAGAAGTTTTGGATTGGAATCCCGGCGGGGACATTGATGTTGATAGTTATTCAGAATCAACTTTAAAACCGTAGGTCACGGTCTAATAGGATCGCAGAGCGTTGTGTGGGGGTAGTGTCTCTCGCGTCCGTAGCATATCTTCAAGCTTTACTGGCCCTCTGGGTAGCGCTAAATGAGTAATAGCGGTGAGGTCATTGCTTAAGGCATAAAAATTAACTGTCTCTGCATTGCCAGTTGCATTATAACAGCAATATTACATATAATAAAAAATGGGAATTTCAAAGCAATTCCTAGTCGACGTAATAGTTTCGTTAATTTTTTAACAGGGATTTACTTGACAATTCCCAATACCATCAAAAAATACAAATATATAAGAACATAAAAACAAACGACCACTAACTTTGCATTCTCCCTCACTGCTTACCACCCTGTCTCCTACATTTTTCTTTCAAAGACATTAATATCTCCCAGCCATCCCTAACCAGCTCTGCAAAAGATCAGCCCTCGGAGCTCTGATCGTTATCCCATTTCCATTCCCATTACTTGAGAAAACATTCGAAAGTTTTGCTGATCGAATGTACCCGGTACCCCGTTCCATGAATTAACTCCTCGCCAGACTGTTCTTAAATTGCTCGGTCCGCTTCGAGCCACTTAAGGGTGTAATATGTTAATCAGACAACTTTTGCGAATGGCTATTTTAAGTAAAGGGCCTTTTTTTTTTACTTACCCTTTTCGGATCAGATTTTGAGTTATTTTTGGATAATTTGAATTAATGTGAATCAAAAATATTTCGTACTTTTTCGTTTCATTAGTGTACGATTTCAGGTTTGATGGTGGTTGCGACAAAAAGAATCGTATCTACCATCCGAATATCTGAAGTCAATTTTTTAACTTTTTGTCGTTGCTTGCTTTTGAAATTTAAAGAATGCTTTTGCCCTTTGACATTTTTTCATCATTTAACGTCACAATATCGTTCATCCGCTATTCTTCTTTTTTACATTAATAATATAAGTTTTTTATTTGTAAGCAAGTAACGAATTCATCAATTTTAAATCATCTGCTCATCGAAATACTCATGCTGATTATTTTAATCTAAATTCTGTTGTTGTTTGTTGTTTCTGATTCCACTTGGTAGAGAACAGCATCTACACACTGTGTGGTCTCATGGAAGGAAGGAAATGAGGTGATGTTTCTGCTGGGATGGAGCACCCGTAGGTAGAAGTCTGACTTGGCTACGTACTACTGAAGAAGGTGGTCAGTGCATTCCGAGAAAAATTATAGGGGAAACTACCCCACATTTGCGTATCGTGTGAGCAGCAGTATTTCAACGTCTATTGTGATAGAACACCCTTATATAGGAGTGTAACTTGGCTCCGTGACATTGAAGAAGGAGCGCAGTGGCTTCTTGGGTCCTCCTGGAAGGGAGAAATATCTACATTTCCGTATCATATATAAGAAAACTCGGAAAACTACCACAAGCAAGTTGCTTAAAATCACAAATGTCATCTAGCCTTCTCGTGTTTTAAACAGTGTCTAAAATAATGCCCCCCAGCGGATTGAACCTCCACCCTAATGCTCGACAGCGGCGTACCCTGACACTGAGTCATGAGTCGGGCATTTTAAACTCGATTTGCATTAAAATGTCAATTTTTTTTTTGTCCTAATGTAGCTGGAAAACACTTAGACAGCTGTCTTGGATGCCGCATCGAAAGTGCTCCACCGACGTTACTTACTTAGCACTACCCACAAGGTACGTGTAGCTTGAAGAAAAGCTGCGGACGCGGAGAAACAATACCCCCGCAACGCTCTACGATCATATTTGACTGGGATCTTCGATTTATAGTGCATTGCGAACCACTACAAATACCCATGAGATCGCCGTCACACGAAACCCGAAACTTGTGGTACCGAGCTCCAGAGCGCTAATCATTCGGTCATTCAGGCCGAGAATATCAATTACAAATGCTGGATATTAAAAAGACATCATATATTCCATATAATAAGCAAATGGTATTTTCAACGAAATTTGTAATCAATGTAATATTTCTATTAATTTTTTAACAGATTGTTACTTGACAATTTGCAATACTATCAAAAAAAAAAAAAATAAATAAACCAAACAAAAAACAAACGCCCGCTAACGTTGATTTCTCCCTCACTAATTACTATCCCCCCCCGCCCCTTCCCCTACATTATTCTTTCAAAATCCTTAATACCTCCCAGCCATCCCCAACTAACCCTGCAGAAGATCAGCCCTCGGAGCTGTGATCGTTATCCCATTTCCATTCCCATTACTTGAGAAAACATTCGAAAGTTTTGATGATCGAATGTACCCCGTACCCCGTTCCATAAATTAGCTCCTCGCCAGACTGTTAATAAATTGCTCGGTCCGCTTCGAGCCACTTAAGGGAGTTATATGCTAATCAGAGATCTCTTGCAAAGGGCTTTTTTAAGTAGAGGGAGTTTTTTTACTTTCCCTTTTCGGATCAGATTTTGAGTTATTTTTGGATAATTTGAATTAATGTGCATTAAAAATATTTTGTACAGCAGTTATTAGAATACAATTTCACATATGTTGATTGTGAAAAATGAATCATATCTACCATTCGAGTATCTAATGGGAAATGAAGAATGAACTTAAGGAATGAACTTTTTGAATGAACCCCTGACACTTTTTCATCATTTAACGACACACGCACTATTTTTTTTCTTTTCATTAAAAATATGGTTTTTTTTGTAAGCAAATAATGAATTAATAATTTTTAAATCATGTGCTCATCGAAATATTCATGCTAATTATATTAATATAAATTCTGATGTTATTTGTTATTTCTTATCCCATTTGGCAGACAGCAACATGTAGACCCTATGTGATCTCATGTAAGAAGGAAGAGGAGGTGAAGCTTTTGTTGTGATGGAGCTCCGTAAGTAGAAGTCTGACTTGGTTCCGTGACGCATAAGAAGGAGGGTAGTGTCTTCCGGGAGGTCTTTTAGGGGAAACTACCGCTTCTTTACATATCGTATGAGCAGATGTATCGCAGCTTCTGTTGTGATGGAGCACCGTAGACAGAAGTGTGACTTGGCACCCTGACTTTGAAAAATGAGCGCAGTGTCTATGGGGGTCCACCTGGAAGGGAGAGCTACCTTTATTTGTATATCGCATGGGAGAAAACCCGGAAAAATCCCAACAACAATATGCTTAACATCACAAATGTCATCTAATCTTCTCTTGTTTTGAAAAAAATGTATGCAAAAAGTTGATCGTTGATTGAGTCTCTTTATGATTCTCACCAGTGGCGAACGTTAACAGTGAGTCACGAGTCGACCATTATAATTTTAATGTAACAATACATTAATGTATATATATATATATATATATATATATATATATAATACAATAGTTTTTACATCAACTTTGGAATTAAACTGAACATGAATGAATTTGAACATACAAATTATTTTCTTCTGTAAATTAGCAGAAATAAAATAAATATATATAAATATATCATAATTGTTTATTGTGTGGTTCTTGTTGTTCTCATGCAACTAGCAATACAGAGAAAGTTACTCTTTATGTCACAAAGAAGGACTACGCCGCTGTTACTCTTTAACACTACTCGGAGGCAGATATAGTTTGAAATCTGAAATTTAGTTTGAGTCGGGCATTTTAAATTATAATTGCATTAAAATGTTAATTATAAAAGCTGTATGTTAAAATGCATATCATACATTGCATATACTAAAGAAGGGGGATATTTTAAGAAATACGTAGTCAACGTAATAGTTTCATTATTTTATAACAAACTGTGACTTGACAATTTGCAATATCATCGAATAAAAATTAAACCAATCAAAAAACAAATGGCTGCTAACGTTGCTTTATCCCTCTACCCCCTACATTATTCTTTCAAAATCATTAATACCTCCCAGCCATCCCTAACCATCTCTGCAAAAGATCAGCCCTCGGAGCTGTGATCGTTGTCCCATTTCCATTCCCATTACTTGAGAAAACATTCGAAAGTTTTGCTGACCGAATGTACCCGGTACCCCATTCCATAAATTATCTCTTCGGCAGACTGTTAATAAATTGCTCAGTGCGCTTCGAGCCACTTAAGGGTGTAATATGTTAATCAGAGAACTTTTGCGAATGACTTTTTTAAGTAAAGACCCTTTTTTTTCCCCTTTCCGGATCAGATTTTGAGTTATTTTTGGATAATTTGAATTAATGTGTATCTAAAATATTTCGTACGGCATTTTTTAGTGTACAATTTCACATATATTGATTGTGAAAAATGAATCATATCTACTATCTGAGTATCTGATGTCAATTTTTAACTTTTTGTCGTTACTCGCTTTTGAAATTTAAATAATGCTTTTGCCTTCTGATACTCTTTCCTCATTTAACGTCACAACATCTTTCATCCACTATTCTTCTTCTTTCATTAACAATATAAGTTTTTTTTTTTTTTTTTTTTTTTTTTTTGTAAACAATAATGAATTCATAATTCTTAAATCATGTGCTCCTCAAAATATTCATGCTGAGTATTGTAATCTAAATTTGTCGTTGTTTGTTGTTTTTCATCCCACTTGGTAGACAGCAACATCTAGACCCTATGTGGTCTCATGGACATAGTGAGAGTGGCAGGATCAACTGCTGTTGTGCTGGAGAACTCGTAGGTAGAAGTGTGACTGGGTTCCGTTACGCTGAGAAAGGAGGACAGTGTGGAATGGGAGGACTTTTCGGGGTAATTACAATGTATTTGTGTATCGTAGGAACAGCTGTACCGCAGCTTTTATGTGATGGAGCACCACTGATTTGACTCCGTGACATTAGCAGCAGTGTTTTCTGGGGGTCCTACTGGAAGTGAGAACTACCTGCATTTGCATATCGTATAGGAGAAAAACGCCCACGAGCCCATGCGTTTAACATCACAAATATCATCGAATCTTCCTATTTTTGATGTCTACAATAACGCCGCCAGAGGATTGAACCTCCTCCGTAATGTTTGCCAGAAGGTGCACGTTGACACTGAGTTAAGGACCATCGGTCATTTAATCTCTAATTGCAATAAAATATCAATTATTATTTTGCTACACCGACGTTACTCAACTAGCACTACTCAGAAAGCTTGAACAAAGATAAGCTACTGACGTGGAAGTAAATATATCCGCAACTCTCTATGATTATTAGACCGGAACCGTCGGCCTAAAGTGGATTACGAACCACTATAAACATTCATGGGATCGCCGGGACTGATTAGACCGAAACCTATGGTACCGAGCGCCAGAGCACTAGTCATTTGAAAATTGTAAGTCCCTAAACTGCCAATTATAAATGCTGGATATAAAATGTCATCTTATATTGCATATAATAAACAAATGGGAATTTTCAAGTATTATGTAATAGTTTCCTTAATTTTTAGCAAATTCTTACTTGACAATTTGCAATACAAAAATAAAAAATAAAAAACATAAAAAAATGAAAACAAACAGGCGAACGTTGCTTTCTCCCTAACTGCTTACCACCCTGTCCCCCACCATTTCTCTTTCAAAATCACTAATACCTTCCCAGCCACCCCCTAACCAGCTCTGCAAAAGATCATCCCTCGGAGCGGTGATCGTTATCCCATTTCCATTCCCATTAGTTGAGAAAACATTCGAAAGTTTTGCTGATCGAATGTACCCGGTACCTCGTTCCATAAATTAGCTCCCTCGCCAGACTGTTAATAAATTGCTCGGTACGCTTCGAGCCACTTAAGGGTGTAATATGCTAATCAGTGACCTTTTGCGAATGGCTTTTTTAAGTAAAGCGCCTTTTTTTACTTCCCCTTTTCGGATCAGATTTTGAGTTATGTTTATATAATTTAAATTAACGTGCACCAAAATATTTCGTCCGGCAGTTATTAGTGTGCAAGTTCAGTCGTCATGGCGTCTGTGACAAAATGAATCGAATCTACCATCCGAGTGTCTGATGGGAATTTTGTAACTTTTTCCGTTGCTTGCTTTTGAGAGTTAAGGAATGATTTTGCCTTCAGACACTTTTTCACCATTAAATGGCACAATATCATTCATTAACTATTTTTTTTTTTTTTTGAAAGCGAGTAACGAATTCATAATTTTTAAATCCTGTGCTCATCGAAATATTCATGCTGATTATTTTAAACTAAATTATGTTGTTGTTTGTTGTTTCTTACCCCACTTGGTAGACTGCAACATGTAGTCCCTGTGTCGTACCCCTAAATCTGTGTAAGCCCCTAATATATTTTTAAAGTCAAAAAATTATCATTAAAATGCTATATTATATTAATAATTTAATGCACATTTTTTTATAATTTTTAATTTGTATCAAATTAATGAACGACAATATAAATTAAATGCAAGTTATTTTAAGTTGTGACAAAATGTAAATGACTGAATAAAAAGTTTGTTGTCTATAAAATTAACTTTTTTTTAAAAAAAACTAAAAATTAATAAAAATATTGTTGCCTTAAGTATCATGGAAATCTGAGGAAGGACGGAAAGTAGTTGAGGCTTCTGTTGTGATGGAGCACCTGTAGGTAGAAGACTGACTTGCCACCGTGAAGCTGAAGAGGAGGGCAGTGCTTTTCAGGAGGATTTTAGATGGAACTACCCTCGCATTTGCATTTCTTATGAACAGTAGTGGTATTGCAGCTTCTGTTGTGATGGAGCACCCCATGGTGTAGATAGAAGTCTGACTTGAATCGTGACACTGGATAAGAAGGTACAGGAGAAATTTTAGGGAATACTGCCGCATTTGTGTATCGTATCGGCGAAAACCTAGAAAACTCCCACCAGCAAAATGCGAAACATAAAAAATGTCACCAAGTCTCCTAGTGTTTTTAAAACAGTTTCTACTTCAACGCCGCCACCGGATTAAACCTCTGCCGTAATGCTAGTATTACTCGCGTCCGTACCCCACTTTCAGACTACACGTGCCCTTTGGGTAGTGCCAAATGGGTAACAGCGGTACAGCCTTTGCTATTTGCATAAAGATTGACTGTCTCTGTATTGCCAGCTGCATTAGAACAACAACATTGCATGTAATAAAAAAAGTTGAATTTTAAAGGAATACGTTCTAAACGTAATAGTTTCATGACTTTTTTTAGCAAATTGTTACTTGACAATTTGCAATACTATAAAAAAAATACAAATAAATAAAAAAGGAAATATAAAAAAAAATTCAAATGGTCACTAAAGTTGCTTTCTCCGTCACTGCTTAACACTCTCCTAATATACTTTTCTTTCAAAACCATTAGTACCTTCCAGCCATCGCTAACTAGCTCTGCAAAAGATCAGCCCTCCGAGCTGTGATAGTTATCCCATTTCCATTCCCATTACTTGAGAAAACATTCGAAAGTTTTGCTGATCGAATGTACCCCCGTACTCCGTTCCATAAATTAGCTCCTCGCCAGACTGTTAATAAATTGCTCGGTCCGCTTCGAGCCACTTAAGGGTGTAATATGCTAATCAGTGACCTTTTGCGAATGGCTTTTTTAAGTAAAGCGCCTTTTTTTACTTCCCCTTTTCGGATCAGATTTTGAGTTATGTTTATATAATTTAAATTAACGTGCACCAAAAATATTTCGTCCGGCAGTTATTAGTGTGCAAGTTCAGTCGTCATGGCGTCTGTGACAAAATGAATCGAATCTACCATCCGAGTGTCTGATGGGAATTTTGTAACTTTTTCCCGTTGCTTACTTTTGAGAGTTAAGGAATGATTTTGCCTTCAGACACTTTTTCACCATTAAATGGCACAATATCATTCATTAACTATTTTTTTTTTTTGAAAGCGAGTAACGAATTCATAATTTTTAAATCCTGTGCTCATCGAAATATTCATGCTGATTATTTTAAACTAAATTATGTTGTTGTTTGTTGTTTCTTACCCCACTTGGTAGACTGCAACATGTAGTCCCTGTGTCGTAACCCCTAAACCTTGTAAGCCCCTAATATATTTTTAAAGTCAAAAAATTATCATTAAAATGCTATATTATATTAATAACTTAATGCACATTTTTTATAATTTTTAATTTGTATCAAATTAATGAACGACAATATAAATTAAATGCAAGTTATTTTAAGTTGTGACAAAATGTAAATGAATGAATAAAAAGTTTGTTGTCTATAAAATTAACTTTTTTTTAAAAAAAACTAAAAATTAATAAAAATATTGTTGCCTTAATTATCATGGAAGTCTGAGGAAGGACGGAAAGTAGTTGAGGCTTCTGTTGTGATGGATCACCCGTAGGTAGAAGACTGACTTGCCACCGTGAAGCTGAAGAGGAGGGCAGTGCTTTTCAGGAGGACTTTAGATGGAACTACCCTCGCATTTGCATTTCTTATGAACAGTTGTATTGCAGCTTCTGTTGTGATGGAGCACCCCATGGTGTAGATAGAAGTCTGAATTGAATCGTGACACTGGATAAGGATATACAGGAGAAGTTTTAGGTAATACTGCTGCATTCGTGTATCGTATCGGAGAAAACCTAGAAAACTCCCACCAGCAAAATGCGAAACATAACAAATGTCACCAAGTCTCCTAGTGTTTTTAAAACAGTTTCTACTTCAACGCCGCCACCGGATTAAACCTCCGCCGTAATGCTAGTATTACTCGTGTCCGTACCAAACTTTCAGACTACACGTGCCCTTTGTGTAGTGCCAAATGAGTAGCAGCGGTACAGCCTTTGCTAATTGCATAAAGATTAACTGTCTCTGTATTGCCAGCTGCATTAGAACAACAACATTACATGTAATAAAAAAAGTTGAATTTCAAAGGAATACGTTCTAAACGTAATAGTTTCATTATTTTTTTAGCAAATTGTTACTTGACAATTTGCAATACTATAAAAAAAATACAAATAAATAAAAAATAAAATATAAAAAAAAAAATCAAATGGTCACTAAAGTTGCTTTCTCCGTCACTGCTTAACACTCTCCTAATACATTTTTCTTTCAAAACCATTAGTACCTTCCAGCCATCGCTAACTAGCTCTGCAAAAGATCAGCCCTCCGAGCTGTGATCCATCCATTTCCATGGATGGATCACATGGATGGATTTTCCTTATCCCATTTCCATTCCCATTACTTGAGAAAACATTCGAAAGTTCTGCTGATCGAATGTACCCCGTTCCATAAATTAGCTCCTCGCCAGACTGTTAATAAATTGCTCAGTCCGCTTCGAGCCACTTAAGGGTGTAATATGCTAATCAAAGATCTTTTGCGAATGACCTTTTTAAAGTAAAGGGCCTTTTTTTAACTTCCCCTTTTGAATCAGATTTTGAGTTATTTTTGGATAACAATTAATGCTCATCTAACATATTTCGTACGGCAGTTATTAGTGTACAGTTCCAGATAAAATTGCAATTAAAATATTTTATTAGTTCATGAAAGTCTTCAACAATTTATTTTCAAGATTTTAAAAATTAAATGAAATCTTCACTTTTTTACTTATTGTTTTTGATATGGACATTTTAGTATTTCTTAAATTTTTATCGCAGTTTCAGTAGTTAGTTGGTTGGGTAGTTCTTGGTTAGGTTTATTTGTTTGTTCTATTTTATAAATTGTATTTGCATATTTCAGTATTTTAATAACTTAGTTACTTTAATTACTAATTAAATGGTTATGCGTATTCTACCATACATATGATTCAAATGTATCACTAAATTTTCAATTTAATTATACCTGAAGAGATGGAACAATAAACATAATATGTGCAATATAAAGGCTATATATAGGCTCACTAGGCTATATGGCGGTATGGCTAGTCACTCGGCATTCAGGCCTGGTGACTAGCGCCATAGTTTTCGGGTTCGAATGTCGGCAGTTCCATGGTTGCTGGCGGCATTCGGCTGGTCCTTATCCCACTTGGTAGACAGCAAAATCTAGACCAAGTCCAAGAACATGTGAGTTCTCATGAAAGGAGGATGGTAGCTTCAATTGTGATGAAACATCCGCAGTTAACTTGGTCTTACTCCAGTCTTACTTGGTTTTGTGACACTGAAAAAAGGAGGAGTGCCTTCCGAGAGGAATTTTTAGGGGGAACTCGGAAGGGATGGACATTTAGGAGATGAACTTTTGAGTAAAAAAAGGAAACGGAATTTAAGTTGAAACCGGGAAAACTCCCACCAAAAAGATACTGAACTAATCTTCTCGTTTTCTTGCAACATCGTCTACAACAAATCCACCAGCGGATTAAACATCTGCCCTAATGCTCACCAGTGGTGTACGTTTCCACCGAGCCACGAGTCCAGCATTTTAAATTATAATTGTGATAAAGTGTGACTTATAAACGCTGGATATTAAAATGCTGATCACACATTGCATTTATTAAACGAATGGGATTTTCAAAGATATACGTTGTCCACGTAATATATCCACTCATTTTTTTACAAATTGTTACTTGACAATTTGCAATACCATAAAAAACATAAATAAATAAAAAATAGAAACAAACGGCCACTAACGTCGCTTTCTCCCTCACTGCTTACCAACCTTTCCCCACACTTTTCTTTGAAAATCCTTAATACCTCCCAGCCATCCCTAACTAGCTCTGCAAAAGATCAGTCCTCGAAGCTGTGATCGTTATCCCATTTCCATTCCCATTACTTGAGAAAACATTCGAAAGTTTTTGCTGATCGAATGTACTCGGTACCTCGTTCCATAAATTAGCTCCTCGCCAGACTGTTAATAAATTGCTCAGTCCGCTTCGAGCCACTTAAGGGTGTAATATGCCAATCAAAGATTTTTTGCGAATGGCCTTTTTTAAGTAAAGGGTCCTTTTTTTAATTCCCCTTTTCGGATCAGATTTTGAGTTATTTTTGGATAATTTGAATTAATGGGCATCAACAATATTTAGTACGACTGTTATTACTATGCAGTTTCAGATAAAAACTGGAATTAAAGTATTTTATTTGTACACGAAAGTCTGCAACACTTTCTTTTCGAGATTTAAAATATTAAATGAAATCTTCACTATTTTACATACAGTTTTTGATATTTATATTTTAACATATCTTAAATAAATATCTCAGTTTCAGTATTCTTTGTTAGGTTTATTTGTTTGTTTTATTTTGTAAGTTTTATCTATATATTTCAATATTTTAATAATTTATTTAATGTAATTACTTATTAGGTGCTTGATGGCTGAGTGACTAGCGCTCTGGCGGTTGGTGCCACAGACAACAGGTTTGAGTCTCTGTAGTCTTATGGTTGTCTGTAGTAGCACGGAACCCACTTTAAGCCACATGTCCTGATCTAATACGACTGTAGAGCTTTGGGCGTAGGGTTGACAATTCTACCTCGTAAAACAAAAACATCTCCGGTCTCAAAAACCACGAATAGGCAGACGGCCTTCCCCCACATTAGGGATTTTGCGCCAATGAAGAAGTATTACTAATTATATGCATATTCATACCCTACCATGTATATGCGTTTATAGTACCTTGTATATTTTCTATCTTTACTAAATTTTCAGTTACTAAGACAACCCTAAACAATAAACACACTGAAACAACAATAAACATAGACTTAGGTCAATAAACGTAGTCTTAGAACAATAAAGACATAGCACAATAAACACACTAAAACAACAATAAACATAGACATGGAACAAAAATAAGCATAGACATAGAGCAATAAACACTTTAAAACAACAATAAACATAGTCATGGAACAATAATCATAGACATGGAACAATAAACACACCAATACAACAAAAAACATAACCATGGAACAATAAGCACACTAGAGCAACAATAAACATATACATGGAATAATAAACACAATATATGTAGACAATAAAATAATGGATTGATTTAAATAATTAAATTGATTTCATTTATTTAATCTCGAACATCTTATTTAAATTCAGCTTTCTATTGTTGAGTTCTTTAATTTATATAAGATTTCATGCAAAGTATATACATTATTTATATACAGTAGAACCTCTGTAAGTCGAACTTCAAGGGAGACGCCAAATAATTCGAGTCATAGAATTTTCGACTTATGGAGGATTTCGACTTACGCGAACTTTGTAAGGAAATATTCCACTTGTAGAGGTTTAGATTCTTTCTAACTTATTTTGAGTTAGAGAGGTAAAATAAATAAAAATTCAGGTTACAGAGGTAATAAGCATGTTTATTTGCAACGTAAAAGTTATATTATGTACTACAATAAAAAAATCAAAATAATTCCGACACAACCTTAAAATTAAAAATATTTTGTATTAAAAAAAGTCTGTTATTTTATTTATTTATTTATTTATTTTTTTTGCTTTAGACAATTCGATCGTTTTCCATTTATAGCATTATTTATGCTATAAAGAGCAGAAAATTCTTTTTCTTCCGAGTTGCTAGTTTGCTCTATGAAATTCTGTAAAACGTTTAATGCTGTTCTTGCCTCTTTGATAGAAACCCATGAAGCGCATGTTATATTATTGGAGTCTTCTATGTCATCTAAATCATTAGTTTCAGTTTTCTGAGCAACGTCTTTCTTCTTTTGACAACTCTTCATAGCTTCAAACTTTTCAGCGAGAGTCAAAGTTTTCAGTTTACGTTTCACAACACTCATTTTTAAACAATACTATTCGTATACTGTTGTTAAAATAGATGTGTACTGCAGTAAAACCAAACTACTTCTGATATTTTTGCAATCGACAACAAAAGATTTGCTTCGCTAGAGTTCAAATGAAATCAATAGCAATTATAAGAATTATAATAAGAATATTTCATAGAATTGGTTATTATATTTACTGTATACTCATACATTGTTTTCTAAGAAACACTGACGAGCATTGACGGCAAATCCTTAAAGTCGGTAACTTATTTTTCTTCGAGCTATGGAGGTAATTAGTTTGAAATGGCGGCCTGAATGGCCGAGTGGCTAGAGCTCTAGCGCTCGGTACCGCAGGTTTCGGGTTCGAGTCCCGGATGCCATGGATGTTTGTAGTGGTTTGGAATCCATTCCGGTCATAATAGGTTCGTAGAGCTTGCGGCATTGTTACTCCGCGTCCGTGGCTTATCTTCAAGTTACACGCGCCCCTTGGATAATGAAAAAGTGAGTAACGTCTGTGCAGCGGTTTCCTTAAGGCATCCAAGACCAAGTGTCTAAATGTTTGCCAGCTACATAAAAAAAAAAGTTTCAAATGATCTAGTTGTAAAATCAAACACTGCTAATGTTCGAGATACAGAGATCCAATTTTTTTTCAAGTTATGGAGGGAAGATATATACCAAAATGGCTTGTGGGGATTGATTCATTATTTCGACATATAGAGGGTTGAAATTTCGAGTAATGGAGATTTTGGGGCTTGAAGGGAAGGGAACGAAATGTGTGTTTCGAGTTTTGGAGGTTTTCGACTTATCGAGGTTCGACTTAAAGAGATTCTACTGTATATAATGACTTTTCAATTGACTTACCGCTTTCATTCTTGACTAGTCACGGAGGCGTTCAGTTCAGCATTAAATAAATTACTTTAATTCGGTAATCGCAAATCTTTATTCATTAGGGCATTTTAACCCTCCTCCCAATCATATTCTCACATATCTATAAATTTATACTTACCAGCATATTCTTGCAAACGTGGGCCTGAATGGCCACCACGTGGCGGAACCACATGTTTCGGGTTCGAGTCCCGTTGGTGTCATGGATATTTGTAGTGGTTCGGAATCCACTTTAAACCGCAGGTCACGGTCTAATAGGATCGTAGAGCGTTGCGGGGGTGCTGTTACTCCATGTCCGTAGTATATCTTCAAGTTACACGCGCCCCTTGGGTAATTCAAAGTGAGTAACTTTAGTGCAGCGCTTGCCTTAAGGCATCCAAGACCAAGCTGTCTAAGTGTTTTACAGCTGCATTGGAAGAAAAAAAAGAAAAATATTCTTGCAAACATTAATATGTGCAGTTCGCTATCGTAAAGAAATATTCTATTCACATGAAATATTTTTACTGAAATGTTGGATATGCTATCTTATATTTTATATTTCTTTGGAATAAATTGAACGTTTCAAAACTACTTTCACATACTAATTATTCTATGTCTTAATAAAAGCTGTAGATGATTTTGAAAATACTCAAAGTAGCAATATATTAACTGTAACTAATGATGTTACAATCTATTTTCTTCTTTATAAAAGTATAACGCAATTATTACAGCAAAATTTAGGAATTTGTTTTGGAAATACTATGATAATCTTTTCACAGTAATCAAAAGTTTACTTTATTTAAGAATGAAATATTATTTAATTATATTACGTATAACATTGATTTATAATTCTATAACATTGATTCCTTTTTCTTTTTGTAATCTCTAATTAAGAAAACACATATAAATTTTTCACAAATCAGCATTCAGTTTTTTCTCATCATCTATATAAATAAAAATATTACTGATGATGTTACCTAATTAAGTTATTTTAAT
Source organism: Caerostris darwini (assembly GCA_021605075.1). Taxonomy (NCBI): domain Eukaryota; kingdom Metazoa; phylum Arthropoda; class Arachnida; order Araneae; family Araneidae; genus Caerostris; species Caerostris darwini. The sequence continues at coordinate 74,206 of BPLQ01014339.1, forward strand.
TCAGAAATTTATATATATATATATATATATATATATATATTCATTTATGTCTTGTCTTCTTGTATTATGATCACATATGTGTTTATATACAATCATATATGTATCAGAACTTTATGCGTTTATCTCAATATTCATTGCAAATCATTAACCAGAAAAGGAAATATTTACAGTTGCGTGACAATTTTAAGATACGTCTTTTCCGTTATACGCGATGGTTAATTATCTTATTGTATCTGAATAAAATATATGCCCTTTAATTAATTTAGATGAAGAAAACAAGAAATGCAATAATTTATTATACTTTCTTATTTCATATCATTGAGATTTGCTTAATTTGTATAGGAAATTATTATAATTAAGATTAATTTTATGTCTTCCCAAATGCGTTGCAATGATGACTTTAATTAAATCTTCTACTAACATTTTACTATTCCATGAAAGACTTATTGTAGATGAAAATATTTCGAAATATAAGATGCAAATCAAAATTCATGATTAATTTTTATTATTCACATCTTAGTCTATTAAAAATAAAGCATAAAAATGAAACGTAACTTTAATATGAAATTCAAGGTATGAATTAAAAGTCTCATGAAATCAGTGAATTATTTATGCTTTTTGAAAATTAAAAATTTATTCGAATGTCTTCTCCCGATATTTCTTTCTTTATATAATAAAAATATGATTTTTATAAATTATTTGTTGAATAATAGATGTCAATTTATTCAAATTCAGAATAGTTTACGTCAACCTAACGGGCTAAAATTTGTGCAATACCAGTTACCCAAGATTCACATTCTTATCAGATGATGCTTTAAGAGTTTAAAATAAATCTTCACCATAATGTAATTTTTAATGAATTAATTCTTGGTGACTGAAATGTAATACAATAAATCTTTTTTTGCTTTTCTCAGGGGATAAGACATTCTTTACCTTTTCTGTATTTTAAAATATTTTTTATAATTGGGAATATACAATCATGTCCATAAATTAAGGATAATTCAGAATCAGACAGAAATTGAACACTAAAATAAAAATTTCACCTGTAGAATTATCACACACATCTTGAAGAAGAATATGCAAATTACAGGAAACCACCAGATGGCGATAGAGAGGTATATAAGAAATGGTGGGAAAGAAGTAAAATTGTTCACAAGCGCTTTAAAAGCCTTTCAGTGAAATAACCGCATAGTTATAGCACAAAGGAAGCATTTGGATGATTTTTTACGTGGTAGAATTATCGGACGACTGGAATGTGGACGTACCCAGAGGAAGTATCCGAGGAACTTGGAATCGCCCAGAGTGTCATCTCCAGGCTTTGGCAACGATTCCAAGATGATGGTAATATGAGTAGATGTTACAGCATAGGTCGCCCCAGAGTTAAAACGCCAAATGAGAACCTTTATTTAGCAGTTACTGCCAAAAGAAACAGACGGAGCACAGCATCAGACCTGTCTCGTCAGCTCTGTTCAGCTACCGTACGACAGTTTCAAGGCAGACTGTGTACAGACGCTTATGACACATTGGACTATATGCTCGTAGGCCTGTCAGATCTGTTCCACTTACCGCAACTCACTGTCGCCTGCGATTAACCTGGAGTAGAGAGCATGCATTGTGGACACCGCAACGTGGTCTTGTGTGATGTTTTCCGACGAGTCCAGGTTTAGTTTGCAGTCTGATTCTCGCCGGACTTTCATATGGAGAGCGCCAGGTACCCTTTACCACCAAGAGAACATCATTGAACTACACCGTTACGGTGGTGCAGGATGGCTCGTTTGGGGAGGAATTATTCTTGGTTCCAGAAATGACCTGCATGTTCAGAGTGTAACGATGACAGGCCACATCTGTCGGGATGTCATTCTGGAACAACATGTACATTTGTTTCGGGCCGCCATGGGTGCTGAATTTCTGTTTATGGATGGCAACGCCCGTCCTCACCGTGCAAAAATTGTAGACGAATGCCTTCAATTGGAGGATATCACCTGTATGGATTGGCCAGCATACTCACCGGACTTGAATCCAATAGAGTATGTGTGGGATATGCTTGGCCGACGAATTGCAGCCCGTCAACCCCCTCCCACCTGTCAACCGGAACTTCGGAGGGCATTGCTTGATGAGTGGTGTAATATTCCCCAAGATCAGATTGATAATTTGATACTCAGCATGCCTAGGCGTTGTAAGGCCTGTATTGCATCGTCCGGGAGACATACTCCATATTAAGCATCATACTAACCATGTTATACTGTTTTTTATAAATAGGTTCTTTTTTGAAATTTGCTCCAGGGAGTAAAAATCGCAATTTTTATTAATTATTTCAAACATATAGCATCTTTTTTGCTCTTTACCTTTTGTTTAATAAATAGACTTTACAAATAAGTCACATTTTTTTTTGCTTCTGTCTCTTTCTTTGCCTGAACTTCATTATCCTTAATTTATGGACATGAGTGTATAATCATTTAAACAGAAATTCTAACAAATTTTCCATTTCAAAACTCTTTTATTCCACACTCCAATAATCTTATATTCCATACGTCAATACTTTTATATTCCCTACTCCGACACTCTTATATTTCATATTCCAATACTCTTGTTTCATACCCCCATACTCCAGTACTCTTATATTTCATATTCCAATACTCTTGTTTCATACCCCCATACTCCAGTACTCTTATATTCCATAGTCCAATACTCTTATATTCCATACTCTAATACTCTTATATTCTAAATTCTTATACTCCAATATTCCATACTCCAAACCTTTCGTTTCATTTCAGTTTTTGTTTAATGCCACACATGAATTAATACTAATATTGAGGTTAAGCAGTTTGTAATGAATTGAAGTAAATTGAATTGCATGGCAAAAGTTTTAAATGAATGGTGAAATAACAATTTATAATTAGTTCCTTGAAATCTTGTTAAACCAACCTAATAAAAAACCAACTTCTGTTACAGAAAAAATACCATACGTAATAGCGGTATGGAATGGGGCATGAGGTTATGTACACTTCACAGGAAATTAATCTGATTTTGAGAATTGAATTTCTAACCAAGTTTATTGAAGCAGAATGCCGTTCTCAAAAATCAATGATCAGAACCTTCACTAAAGGTCCAATTAAAATCTGAATAGCAATAATGGTCAGATATTAGTAAAGTTAACATATAAAGTCATTTAAGATAATAATGGTACATAATTTTTAACTTACACAAAGTTATGTTAGTTAAAAAGTAATTGCAAACAAAGTCATTTAGCAGTGAATGAAATTTTATTATTCACTTAATAAGTCCAAAACAGCCCTTCCTAATTTGTATATGTTTAAATATTTTATATGTAAAATACTTTTTTCTTCTTGTGGTTACTTGATATTTACTATTTGAATAAATTTTGTGAAACAGTATACGAAAAATAAGGATATTTAACGGATGACTGTTAAAGTGTTATATAATATTATACTATACGCTACAATGTATCATTATTATAAGTGTAAAAAAGTTACCCTATCATATTTTTCTATTTAAAACATTAATAAAAACATTTTCCTTATCATTATTTTGTAAATACAAAAATTTGTTAAGCATACATTTATAGTACAAAGTACAAGATTTTTATATATGCTGCAGAAAAAAAAATCGTAATAAAAATATTTGTTTTTATTGAAAATAACTAAACCTAAAGCATATAAACAGGAAATGGTATTTGGTAATAGGTACAGTATAAGAAAAATTATATTAATTAATACGTTATTTTAATTATATTAATTTATATTATTTTAATTATACTGATTCACAAATTAATGTCCAGGATCAAAGAATAGCTAGTAATTCACATCGAATGCTCAAATCAATTATTGGGTGAACATATCATGCCAACAATACATTCTTCCATATTTCTATGTAAGAAGTGATAAATATTCTTTTACTATTTTGCTATACACTCTGTCAAGCACTCTTCAATGAACGCAACACTTTTAGTACCTGAATATAGCAGCCTATTATGTTTCATACAATAGAGAAATATCCAGTTAATTTGCAGTCAAGGAAATGTATGAATAGTACTCAGGCAATCCAGAAGTATGTATTCTTTATAGGGAATGTCATTTTCTTGCTGGAAAATGTATCCCAGAAATACGGCTAATATTGCAGATAGTGCATATGATTAAAGCCTCTATTAACATATTAAATTATTAAAAATTTTCATAGGAGGATTAGTGGAGCTTTGCTGCTGTAAGAGATAGCGTAGCAAGCTACAATCTTCATAAATGGGTTATGACTGTGGGCCTCTGTAAAGCAAAGTTTGATTGGTAAATACCACAAAGGCAAAAGACACTAGCCCAGGCACTTCTATAAAATCACAATCGAACTGGCCAACCTAGTGGTATGCTGGTATGTTACGGAGTTAAAGGAAGTCATTGAAAAGTTGATGGGAAAGTAACTCCACCTCTACCAAGAGTAATGAAATAAATGAAGTTATCACGGGTAGTATATAAGAGTTTGCAGCATATGGAATCGCAGATAACAACACAGTTGAGGTAATTTCGGCCTGTCACAAAATAATTTGATATTTTCTTCTCCGCTAAAGAATTCTTTAAAAAAACATTGTTACCAGCACCTTTGCACAGTAGTATGTACGAAGCAAATGGTAGTTGCTATTATGACCAAATAAGTCCATGTATCTGGAATAATCATCTAATTTACTGTATTTTTTCAGATAATTGAAATGTCTGTAAGAATATAATTGTTACAATTATCTACAAATGTTACATATACCTACGATGCTATTTGCATTCTGTGACAGAAGTTAACTTTAAAAGTCAATTGCATACTTGAAATAAAGAAGTCTTAATGTGAAATTTCGAGTTATCGGTTTTTTTCCCAAGTGTTTTTTATCCCCTGTAAAAGCTTGTGTGATAAAAGCAATCAATCATTCTTTATTTTATAAATAAAATACTTAAAGCTTTTATAAGTAAAAATTAAAATATTGTTAAATTATTCCCTTTAGTTTTCCATTAAAATATAAAAATAAATGTTCCATTATATCAAACATTATTTATCATCTTGCTGTTTTTACAGAAAAATTGTTTTAAAATGAATCAATGCAATTTTGACTAAAAGCCAATTCTAATATATTTTTGAAATTATAAAAATGTTTATGAATTTCATTTATATTCCCAAGATAATTATTGGTGATAAGAAATATAAAAAAAATTAAAGTTTAAAATGTAGGGCTGTAAAGGTGAAAAAAAACATATAATTTTTCCTTTTTTTAAACATATCATATACTTTATAAATTCATTATAAAAACGTAAGGAACAAAACTTAAAAGCGAAAAAAAAAATAATTAAAAAGTTTTATTTTATTCAAATTATTATAAAATAAAACATGTCTTCTAATTTACTAAATGCCATCTAATCTAATCCATGTCTTCTAATCTAGTAATCACTAATTTCAATATACAAAAATATATCAATTTAATGCATTAAGATAAATTTATTCTTTATTTATTTTATATCTTACAGATGAAGAAAAATATTTGAAAATTGATTACTCTGTGCCATATCTTATATTAAATCACTAAACAAATAAATTTCTCTAATGAGAATGGTAAAAAAGAATAATATAGCAATATACTAGTTCCATCGTATAACCAGAAATTGGATAGTTATAGCGGATTACAACTTTTATCTTAGCAATCGAAGATTAGAACTATCTAATTTATATGGAAAATATTTTATTCGATCAAGTTACATTATAATGGAGTTTCCTAAAATATTATGGAAATATATGAATTTCCTGAAAAATATCATGTGTTTCCATAATAAAATTGTGAGGCATTGTTGATAATTTGGAAAAAAAAAACTTGACTTGAAACTTATTTGAGAAAATATTTTAGAGCTCCTACTGAATAAAAATAATCGATATTTATGACAAAAATTGTAATTTTAAATGAATACTTAACCAATAAAAATTTATAAGGAGGTTAATTCAATAAACTCAAAGGAGATAACTTTCCAAAGATAATATCATATGATTAAGGAAACAAATTTAGTTTGCTTTCTATGAAAAAAATATGTACTATTTAGTGTAATGTTTTTAGCAATAAAGTTAAATTCATATAATAAAAATATTATTTTCAAACATTTTTTTTTTAAATTTATAATTTCTTGATTGCCATAATGTTACTTTCCATCATACAAATATTGTTAAAAATATTTTAAATGGACATTTGGTTATTTGGGATTATATTTGATGTTTATTTTTTCCTGGTGTATTTTATTTTTATAGTTGTTGTTTCTGTATGATTAACTTATTTTTGGTATAGTTCAAGAAATGATTTTTTAAAATTTTACGTATCATTTAAAAAACATAACCAAAATTCAAATTTTAATTTTTTAATTCAAAATAAATTAATTATATTACAAAAACATTAAATATTAATATATAAATTGAATAGAAAAGTAACTATGACGTATATAGAAAAGCAATATTTATTAATAAATTACATCACATAAATATTCAATCGTTGATTTAGAAAATACTTTTCATACAAAATACGATTTTATAGACTAATTCTATATAAATAATACGATTTTATTCCCTAATTCTACATAAACTATATCATTTTATACGTTAATTCTTTTATATCCTATTCTGTATAACTAACTCATACTTTGTAAAGTTCATAAAGTCATTGATTAAAATAAACAAGCAAAATAGAAATTTTAGCTTTTCACTCAAAATAAACATATATTACAAAAAATATATTAAATATCGATACATATAAATTGAATTAAAAAAATGAAGAAATAGAAATATAATATTTATTAATAAATTAGATCACATGCTTATACAATCATTGATTTACAAATTTTATTTCAGAACATTAATTTTCGTATACCCTAACACTTATATTACTTTTCATATACCCTAATTCTACATAAATAGCATTCTATACCCTATTCTGTATGACTAACTCATATTTTATGTAGTTCCTGAAATGATTAATAAAAATTATACGTACTATTTAAAAAAAATAACTAAAATATAAATTTTATCTTTTTATTCAAAATAAATTAACTATATTAAAAAAAGTATATTAACTATCAATATATAAATTTAATAAAAATAAAGAAAAACTATGAAATATATAGAAATTTAATATTTATTAATAAATTAGAATCCACATGTATACAATCATTGATTTAAAAATTACTATTCATAAATAATATGATTTTATACCGCGATTCTACATAAGCAATAGGATTTTTTAACCTAATTCTACATAAGCAACATGTATTTATTCCTTAATTCTACATAAGCAATATGATTTTATACACTAATTCTACATAAACAACATGCATTTATTCCTTAATTCTACATTAATTTATAATATTATACACTAATTTTACATAAAGTTATGATATTATACCATAATTATACATACACGATATGATTTTTACACTAATCCTTTTATACCCTATTCTGTATGACTAACTCATATTTTGTACAATTTATGAAATGACTGATTAAATTTATACGTATTATTTAAAAAATATAACCAAAAAAGAAATTTTAACTTTTCATTCAAAATGAATTAATTATATTACAAATATATTACATAATAATATAAAAATTGAATAAAAAAAGAGACTATGAA